>JAHTLZ010000129.1:11360473-11393296 GCA_023846285.1 Phrynocephalus versicolor | reverse complement strand
AGTGCTGGAGTTGGAGCCAGCCCTGGGGTCTCTCAGGCAAGTGTCCTGAGACTTTGTTTGTGTAAATTCTGTACTTTGTTTATATAAATTCTGTATTCTTCTGGGTAGTTTACATAAAACAACTAGATAAATAAAAAAACCAACAAAGCATAAAACAATGTCAATAACCTGGCATAACCTCAGAAGTTGCAGAGGAAGAGCAGCAGAACATGGGTGGGAAACTTCAAAAGAGGCTGCCTTGGAAAACCTCCCAAAACAGGATTATCTTTAACAGCCTCATAGAACTGGGGGGGGGGGAGAGGGAGGGGGCCCACCAGAGCTCCATAGGGAGGCAATTCCACAGGGATGGTGCTTCTGCTTTGAAGGCTTTAATTCTCATCAAAGATTCCCTGGCCTCCTTTGGTGTAGACACCCAGAGGAACATAGCCTGACCGAATCTAGTTGAGTGTGTAGATTATTTTGGGGGAAGATGCTACAACAGATAATGTAAACATTCCAAATGTCTGTGACTGGGGAGAATGAGAAGAACATTATTGATGAGGTGCTGAATGTGAACTTTGATTGGCTGAAACCTGATCCAGCTCATGGTATGAATAATCCTGAATCTGAAAAGCTGATTCCGAAACAGCCTTTTGTAAGAACTTGTAGCAAATGTTACACTATGCCATTTTGTGTTTCTCATTTTTTTTCATACATACAGTACTAGAACTAAGTATTATGGTTCTAGTGCAAATGGTTGCGCAGGAGTCATGCATGGACACTTTGTGCTGACCTTATGGTTCTCAAGCAGAGCATTAAGTGCTTTTGGATAAGTTTGTACTTTCATGTTTGTTAGGATGAGATTCTTTCTCCCAACATCACTGTGAGGTGACCAGTACAATAGAAAGAATGACCCATCTCCCATTTAATGCTTGGTCGGTTGTGAAAAACAAAAGTATCTGAGGGCCAGCCAGAGGCCATGACTGACAAGGGGGAGAGTGCTGCTTTGAAGGGAACACTATGTTCAGGTGCAGACTGCCCTCCTTTTTGTAACTGACAGGAAAAAGACGAAGAAAATGGCAAGTTGACTGAAAATAATTATTGCTGCCTTCAACAGCTGTAGATCACAGCTCAGTATGCTCCATTTTATTCTGCCCTTCCTCTGAACCTTGTAAAGTAGCTGGATGTGAGAATATATAAATCAACAAAACTAACAACAGTGCTTATGGAGGGGAAACTACTTTCTAATTGTCTGTAAAATGAATCAAAATTATAGCTAGTTTGCCTAAAAACAGCACTCAAATGATTTGCCATTTGTTTGTGCCACTATATGGGATGGACATCTTAAAAAAATGAAATGTTGTTTAATCGTTTTGCAAGGTTATGGATCATTTTGTAATGAAGCAAAATGACAGGCAGTATTTCGTTACAAAAAACCCTTTTTTTCACATTTTAAAATGAACTGTTTTGTTACTCTGTAAAATGTCACAACTGTCATGTGGAGGGTTCCACACTCTTCCTGAGGAACAGGGCCTTGGTCACGAGGTTGCAGGATGGTGTGCAGAATCAGCTGATTCTGATATGTGGTGACAGGGTGTACCAGCTGGAATGCCCATGTGATCCTTTCATCAAGGGCTTCCTGGCTAGCAGCCTTGAGGATCTTGATGGATGGAAGGCACAGCTGTCCCTTGAGGTACGCAAGTTTGTACAAGCACAAAGTGGGCATGCACTGCCACAGATCCAAGGACGCCAGGTCGAGGCAGGGGAGGGTTCATCCGAGGTGTCCTCCCTATCAGGGTGTGCCAGCCAGAGGCCAAGTAAGCCATCATACTTGGCCTCTGTCACCACCATGGCAGTGTCCCGGTCTTGGGTGGAGAGGCTGGCAGAGCAGCAGGACTCTGTAGAGGCCATGGTCAGGGGCTACATGGGTGAGACCCTCCAGCTCCCCCCATGGCAGATCCCCTCTGTTACTGGGCCAGTAAGGCAGAGATCTGGTCCAGTTGTCCAGCTTGGCCATGGACCTCCTCTCAATCCCTGCCACCAGCATCCAGAGTTAGCGAGTGTTCTCATAACTTGAGGGCATTTTGAGACCAAACCACTCACTCCTTGACCCAAGCACCAGGGAAAAGTTTGTCTTCATAAGGTTCAACCTTACTATATTGGGGTTCACCTCCCCCAAACTGTAGTCTGCCTGCCTGCCTGCCTGCTAGCCAGCCTCCATGTCCTGCCTGAGGTCCAAACTCTCTTTGAGGTCCAAACTCTCTTTGAGGGTCTGAAATGGCCCATTTTTTCCCCCAAGACCTGCCTTGGTCATTAATATGCCAGGGAGGTCAACTGACACCATCTTCAAGGGTCTGAAATGGCCCAAATTTTTGAGAGATCTGCCTTGGTCCTGCCAGGGAGGGCCGCACTCTCCTTGAGAGTCTGAAAAGGCCCAATTTCTTTTAAGACCTGCCTTGGTCATGAATGCCAGGGAGGACCACTCTCTCTCTCTCTTTATACCTGAGGGTCTGATATAGCCCATAATATTTGTAAGATCTGCCCTGGACATGTGTGTGTGTGTGTGTGTGTGTGTGTGTGTGTGTGTGTGTGTGTGTGTGTGTGTGTGTGTGTGTGTTGCTTCATTACAGTAATGACCGACCCTTCGTGACCCCATGTCCATGGAGTTTTCTTGGCAGGAATACTGGAGTGGTTTACCAGTTCCTACTCCAGGCGCCTAGAGCATCTGGTATTCCCTGGTGGTCGCCCACCCAAGTACTAACCATGGCTGACCCTGCTTAGCTTCTGAAATCAGGAGAGATGAGACATAGAAGTGTCTTATACCTTGGACATGCCTGGGAAGTCCACTCACACTCTCTCTTTGTACCTGAGAGTCTGATATGGTCCAATGTCTATTGCCTGCCTGCCTGCTTGCCTGCCAGCCTGGTGCACTGCAACAGAGGGTCCATCTGATACGGCCCTATGTACCTTGGTGGGCTTAAAGGGAAGAGATAGAGGAAGCTCTGCTCTAATTTCCATGCTGCTACATGCCTGGAATCACTATTTTCAAATACTTTCCAATTACAAATGTTTTTTTCCTAGGGCCACCCCCTTCGAAGTTGATTAACTTGGCCCCCTGAACTCCAAACCTCTCTAAATTTGAAGGGCTTAAAGGGGAGAATCTAGCTACCAACAAAATGTGGTAACTCTAGGACCCAAGAGAGCTATTTTATAGATTAATGATTCATTAGTTTCATATCATTACATTTTTTACAACATTCATTTTAAAACAAAATGAAACAAAATACAGGGGGAAACTAAACAAAACACAAGTTTTCTGTTTCCTGCTGGCCTTTCGCAAAGCTTTAAAAACATTCCTTTTTCGCGAGGCCTTTGGCGAGCCTTATTTTTTTTCCCCTCCGCCATCTATACTCTATACCCCATACTTTTGGGTATCTCGCCTGTATGTTATTGGCCATGCTGGGGCGCAAAACTGTTTTAAATTGTTTAACTTTACTTTACTTTTTATTTTCTTAGTTGTTTAGCTGTTTTTATTGCAGAATTGTTTTGCTGTGTGCTTGTCGCTACTATATGAGCCGCCCAGAGTTCCTACAGGAAGATGGGCGGGATACAAATGCAACAATAAATAAATAAATAAAATAAATGCCTATCACTAGCTACTATTCTTAGGTCTCTCCAACAGAGTTACAGTGGTCTCCCACCCTTTCGCGGATCACATACTGCAGTCCCACTAATTGCGGGGCCGCAGTACCCGGAAATAGCTTGAGGGAAAGGGGAGCCAGCTGAGAGCCCTTTCTAAAGATTGTGCACCACTCACCCACAGTCCCCTTGGGGGTGCAGGCGAGCGGCATGTAATGTTTAAAGGGCTCTCGGCCGTGGAGACAAGCACTTGTCTCCACGGCCAGGAGCCCTTTCCAAAGATCACTCAACGTGCGCCCGCCTTCCCCCAGGGGGGTGTGGCGAGTGATGTTTAAAGGGCTCTTGGCTGCAGAGACAAGTGCATGGCTCCACAGCTGGGACCCCTTTCCAAAGATTGTCGTTGCACGCCCGCACTCCCATCGGGGATGCAGGTGAGTGGCACACAATGTTTAAAGGGCTTTCAGCTGCGGAGCCAAGCGCTTGGCTCCATGGCTGAGAACCCTTTTTTAAACATAGTGCACCACTAGCCCACACCCCCCGGGAGCGACGCACAATGTTTAGAATTGTGTCCACCTACCCGACCTGCATCCGCATATCACAGATTTTCAATGAACGCGGGTCAGGTGGGTCCCTACCTCCCACGATAAGTGGGGAGTTTACTGTATTTGTATTTTTATACTGTAGAACTATTAGTGCATAATGATATTTTAAGCAATTATTCTATTATACAGGTGAAACTCAAAAAATTAGAATATTGTGCACATGTTCATTTATTTCAGTAAGTCAACTCAAAAGGTAAAACTATGAGATAGACTCATTACATGCTAAGTGAGATATGTCAAGCCTTATATTTCATATATTAGTTTCACCTTTTGAGTTGACTTACTGAAATAAATGAACATTTGCACAATATTCTATTTTTTTGAGTTTCACCTGTACTATTGTTTGTTTCCTTTGTTTGCAATGCAGTTCTGTAAGAATTCTCATGTAGACTTGTCATTCTTTCATCAATGCACCCTGGAAAAGATGAATGGCCATTGCCTATTGCTTGCTTGGGGAAAAGAGAGGATGTCGCAAATGGATGCCATTGACTGGAATGTGCTGCTAGCATGGCTAGGTGGGAGCACAGACTGGGCACTGTTTGGCTATATTGTCACAATATTTTTCTGTACAAGCCAGTAAGTTGCACCAAAACCTCACCCTTTCATTTCTTTCCTGGCCCATATTTGTGAGGCCATGTTGGAGTTCCTACAAGTCGACAGTTTCCCTCGCCTTCTTAGGTTGGCAGGGATGTTGATAGTACAAGACATCTGAAGATTTACCTCACTAAAACCTAGAGGTGAATCTACTGTGGAAGATTAGGAAAAAGTATCATCATACCTATAGGCCCATTGTACAATGCTGCCCCAGTGAGATAGTGAAGTAAGGATTACCTAGCAGCCCACTAAGTTCTTTGGAAGTAAAGTGGAAGTGGGGAGGGGAACACCATTATCCTATTTTCCAATAGCAAAATGTTTTGTGATACTTGTTTTTATAATGACATTTGTAAATTCTCACCTGAGGCATTGGGTAGGATTCTTGCTAGAAAAAGATAAATAGGACTGGGCACCTCACTTTTCACTGGAGAGTCCTCTTAGTCTTAATACACATTGAGGTATCTGTTCAGTATGCAACCTAGTCAGAGCATGCCTGCTGAAATCTCCCAAGATGGAAGGTGGAAGCAATCTATGCTAAAGTTCTTTTGAGCCTTGACTTCTGACTTTTAATGTGTTTTTTCCCCTTTACCCTGTTGGGAAGATGTAGTGAATTGATGAGTAAGACAAGATTTGCTTCCAGGCTTAGAGAACAGTTACTTAATCATATCACCTGTTTTAAAAAGATAGTATTTTGTGCCATTAGAAACGAATGATTTAAATGTATCCCCAGTGTATTGTAAGCTAAACCTAATATACAATAATGTATTAATGTGACACAGTTTGCTGAGGGTTGGGATCAGAAAGCCTCCTGCTCTGTAATAATAATTCTTTTTTTCTTTTTCCTTTTTTCTTTTTTGCTGATTATTCTTGATAATACAATTCCGACATAATTATCTGTAAGCAATACAGACAATCACTGTGGTTGGTCTGCTTTGTGGTTGACTGATTCGCTTGATAAGGGTACTGAAGGAACCAGCCTTGTTTTTGAATTTCCTTAAATATATGCACGATGTAGAACAAAGGTGGGCCATATTATGCAGCCCATTATGCAGGACCTCATGTGGGCTCCAGGAGACCAAATGGAGTCTGCCAGCATCCTAAAAGGATGTTAAATTTTGTGGGGGGGGGGGGGGGGTATGGCACAAAAATGCACTGCAGGCCTTCTAGGCAGCATGGAGAAAAATTGGCCTGTTTTTAAATGCCTGCTACAGTACAGAGGCTAATTTTTGTTTGAAAAAAACCATTATTGTAGGAATTGCAATGTGGGTATTTATTTTTATTTATTTATTTACTAAACCTATATACCGCTTCATATAGCTACCTGGCTACTCTGGGTGGTTTACAAAAGTAAACAAATGTAAACAAATATCAAATATCCATGACATCTTCCCACCAAGTGCACTCAGCACAGGTCGGTTCAGTAGAAAATAATAATAGTGTGCCATCAAGTCAGTTTTGACTTACAGCAACTTTTCAAGAGTTTTCTAGGTAGAAAAGACACAAAAGTGGTTTATTATTCTGTGTGGGTGGGCGGCCCTCTCTTTTGAGGAGCCAGGGTTCCCTGTTAATAACTCTGTGGCTTCTTGAATCAGATCAGTTTTTATTAGTTATAGTAGCCTCTCCCCAACCCCCTACCTCCATTTGGTCAAACTGCAGTCTCTATATCATCAAGGTTAATGGGGAGGCTGTTAGTTACAGTGGCATTTCCTCAGAGTCCTCTGGAAGAAAGGAAAGAAGAGGAGAGAGCTTGGGTCCAGAGGAGCAGCCCTTTTTGAGGAGGCTTGTATAAATGAGCACAAGAACTCAGTCTCTGCAGCTTTTTTCTTCTGGACTCTCCCCCAATTTCCTCTCCAGTGCAGTATTCAGATTAACACAGGCTTTTCCAAGCACACAGCTGACATTTCTGGTGCCTGCCTCCTGACACAAAGTTGATAAACCTGGCAAGAGTAGACAGCTACTGGCATATACAGTAGGTAGTGACCCGTTGCCTTTCCAATTCTGCTTTCAATTCTTCTCTTTTGTTCCATCTCACTGGCCTGAACCTGGAGCAATACATCCTTCTCCTGACTGACTGCTACCTTTGTCCTGGAGCCAGACAGCATACTAAGGGTGTGTGTCTGCGTCCCGTCACAGGCTGTGTCTTTCCCCCAGGAGGCACACTGGGCAATCAAAGTCCAGACCTCTGCTCCACTGCCAGATAACACCCGAGCTCTCCAGCATACTAATTCAGTAGATAACAAGATGAAGGTTTCCCACTGCACACGCATGCTAGTGGTGTCTGACTCTAGGGGCGGTGCTCATCTCAGTTTTCAAGCCAAAGAGCCAGCACTCTTTAATACATTTGCATACAGCAGATTTGATGCATTGAATCCATCATATGATTTACAGTACAAGTAGACACAGGGATTTATTTGTGATAATCCACCAGGATTCAGATAGTATACACCACCACCAACAACAACAACACTACCACCAAGCTACCACCACCATCACAACAACAAACTCAACCCTAAACATAGATTAAACTGGTCAGAGTCTAGCTACCAACAAAATGTTGTAACTCTAGGACCCAAGGGAGCTATTTTATAGATTAATGATTCATTAGTTTCATATCATTACATTTTTTACAACATTCATTTTAAAACAAAACGAAACAAAATACAGGGGGAAACTAAACAAAACACAATTTCTCTGTTTCATGCCTATCCCTAGCTACTGTTCTCTAAAGAGGAGAAAAGAGCTTACAGGAGGAAGAGCCATTATGCAATGGTAGGGAACAGGCTTTACATGTAGATAATTCATGGTAATACTAGGGGAAAAAACTGTATAAAACCTTGGAGAGTCGGTAAATGAACTGAAGTCTGACATAATTTCATTGTGGTGTGGAATATGCTTCATTACAATTGCTGGAATGTGGAGTTAGAACAAACTGAGGCATATGAAAAGATATAGTATTGTGCTGTGGTCAATACCAGCATTGTAATATTAATACAATACACAGACAATTATACTGATATGTGTCTATATTTTCATGTCATTTGTCCCAATTTTGTGAGTGTGGCTATCCCAGTTTAACACTTATAATACCCTGGATATTTTAACTAGCTTCAGACTAAGGCTAAAAGGGTTGGGTTGGGTTGGGTTGGGTTGTTTTTACTATGTGACTAGCAATGTATCTATGTTTGCAGGAATACAGCATGCTTTTATTAGTGCACGTCTAAGAATAGTAGATCGTCCATCATTTGTCTTGACAGTAGAAGTGAACAACACCCTCTCTAGTATTACAGATACCATAGTGGCAAAGCTGCAGAATAAATAAGGGAAATTGTATTCTTCTCCCATTAATCATTGACTTAGACAGTCAGCTAAACTAGTCTGAGCATAGTTTTTGGATGAAGTGACAGAAAAATCCAATTTATATCTGTGATTTCCCTGTAATGCAGCAGGAAAGGCCATTGAAAAGGCATCCTTTGATTTTGGAAATACTATAGTGTAAAGAAGCAACAGAATACTTTTGGAGGAGGGTATAGCAACTTTGATTTGGTTGTATCTTTTCCTTGGATGCAGATGAGGCACACTATAATAAAACATGATTGAAGAAACTTGCTTTTTAATGACATCCTGCCCCAATTCTATTGCACAGGTATCAATACATCTAAAGTTAGATGCATACTGTATTTACAGTGGAGTTTTATCCTTTCTATGGCCATTTTGAAATTATAAATTATGAAATTATAGAAGTAGTTTAAAATCACATTATTTACTGACAGACACATCAATCTGCATAAATATTTAGAATTAGGAGTAAAATAATGTGGAGATGATTTATTGAACTGTACTTCCAAACACTAGAGTCTGGGTACTACTTTTCCATGCTGCTGTAGCAGCATACATACATTGTGTATTTTTGCATCCAGTGCATGTGTCATATGGAAAGTTGGGCAACCCACTTTAAGGAAGATGGCCATTCTGAGAAGGTACTACATGATCATGTGTTTTCTTCATTTTGTATACACCTCATACTTTTGAGTCTGGTCTCAGAAGCTCACATCTATCCAATGACCAAGCACGATTGTATCCTTTTCCTTGCTGGGTGGTGGAAATTACTCACAGATTTGAAAATGTGACAGAGATATATTGGCAGGAGGAGTGTCAAAGGTTCAGAACAGCTAGAGTTCAGAATACATCAGTAGGACAGCTGTGTTTTCAGCAGTGAATTGAATCATATCAAGTACAGGGTTTTCTTTCCTATGTGTATTGTTCCATGCATGCCCTCATGGGCATAAATATATTATATTGTTAAGTGTTATTCCATCCCCCTTACAGAGCATAATTATTTTTGGCGTAGAATTCTGCTCAGTGATGATTAGGTATCTCGTCTCTTTTGGAAATAAGACTCCCCACTGCTCCCCACCACTACCAGCGCCTTCTTGTTCCTTTTGTCATTTTATTTACTTGCTTATTGTAATTCATCTCTTGCTTTTCACAGAAACTGTACTCAAGAAAGCTCAAGTTACTCATTCTCATCTTGAGTACTTCACAGGAATGGTATTCCACACTGTGTAAAGTATTATCCAAAAATGAAAAAAACAGAAACAAAAACGTGCTTTTCAAAAATTTCTCTTCTTTTAGGTTTAGGTTACCAAGTTAGTTCCTTTAAAGAACTCTGCATGGACTAAAGCAGTGGTAGTTCCTATTTTTAAAAAAGGGAAGCAAAATCTACCAGCCAACTACCATCCTGTCAGCTTGCTCTCTATAACAGGAAAGCTCTATGCAAGCCACTTAGCTGACAAATTGACAAGCTAGATGGATACAGAGAAAATATTAGGGGTTGGAACAGAATGGGTTTCATGCGAACAGAAATACCCTGGACCACTGTTTAACCTTGGCACACTTGGCTGAAAAATACAGAAACACGGGGGGAGTGGACTGTTTACTGCCTTTTTTGACCTGAAAGGGGCCTTCGATTCTATTTCCAGGGGATTATTATGGGCTAAATTAGATAAGACCACCATAGATAGACAATTACTTTTTCTTATGCAAAAATTATATTCGGACACTGGTTGTAGTGTATGATATGGCTCCCTAGGCGAATTAACAGAGAAAATCCCAAGTAATAGGGGAGTTAGGCAAGGCTGTGTGTTGGCGCCGCACCTTTTTAATCTTTATATAAATGACTTGGATGCACACCTAAGAAAGGTTGAGGGCCACTTCCCCAAACTTGGTACTCAACATGTTCCTCTATTATCGTTTGCAGATGACGCTGTAGTACTATCTTTAACACGTCTGGGATTAAGGCGATTACTGCCAGCTTTTGCTGACTACTGTAAAAGCAATAGCCTAAATATTAATATAGATAAATCTAAAATCATGGTGTTTACCAAGGTCTGGAAGAAACATCGCTGGCCAATTCAGAATAATATCTTGGAACAAGTTAAGGAATTTAAGTACCTAGGACTACACTTTAAGTACAACTGTGAGTGGACCACCCACCGTATCTACACACATAGTAAGGCTCACAGCAGTATGGCAGCCATTGCTCGGTGTTTCTATATTAACAATGGATTCCACATCCCTTCTGCTGTGCGGGTCTTTACAGCAAAAACTAGGGCCCAGTTGCTCTATGGCATACCTATTTGGATAAGTGCATTCAATTCCAATGTAGAAAACATACAGTCTTCCTTCTTGTGCCGAATATTGGGGGTCCCTAATTGTGTGGGATGGGCAGCTCTATACCTGGAGACAGGCCTAGATCACTTAGAGAATAGGGCATGGAATCAAACCCTGAAATTCTGGCTGAGAATCCATTTTCAGGCCGAGCAGTTGGGTTATATATACCATATGCTATCTGATTCCTATACGAGCAAGTGGTCACAGATAATCCAACATAAAGTTATATCTATTGGAATGCCCCTCAAATCCATTCTAATGTTAATCAACATCAGGCCTATCGACCCCTTAGTCAGCGACTTGATGACATCGAGAGACAAGAACTGACTGCCACAGCAAATAGAACCTGCTCACCCCAGGTGTACGGTATTCTACCAGGGCATCGGAAACAAGCAAATTATTTATCCTCTTTAGGAACTCCACAAGCCTGTAGAACATTTAGTTTGGCAAGACTCAATGTGCTCCCTTCAGCTATGCTTCAGGGTAGATATAATGGAACCCCACGCCAAGAACGTTTATGCCCCTGTGGAGCTGGGGTACCTGAATTTTTAACTCATACTCTTTTATACTGTACCTTTTACAAAGAAATTAGAAGAGACCTGATTTACCCTTTAATTTTTAAATTTCAAAGTTGTCCAGATAAGATCTTGGTAGAGTACTGCCTTTCAGACAAGAACTCATATATAACTACCCAGGTGGCTAAATTCCTCTTGGCAGCAATTCATAGAAGGGCTACCATAGTCACAGATAAATGATACCGTAATCTACTGTTGGCAATGTTATGATATAGTTTTATTCTGTGTATTGTTCTGTTTAAACTGCTTTCGGGTCGCATGACCGTAATGTATGTATGTATGTATGTATGTATGTATGTATGTATGTATGTATGTATGTATGTATGTATGTATGTATGTATGTATGTATGTATGTATGTATGTATGTAAAGAGTGTCTACATTGTCATACAAAAGGCACAGTACATTCTGAAATATAACAACAACATGTGTTAAATTTATCTCAGTAACACTTCACTGTTGGGTGGTACATTTGGTATGGGACAATTTGCTTAGAACACCATATTTCTATGGTATAATTTTGGGAGTTTTGGGCTACATTCCACACCATGTCCCTTCTACCACATTTTCTAGATTTTCAACTGTGAAATCTCAACTCGTGTTGACAAAGATTCCAATCAACCCCAAATAAATTTGTTTGTCTAATAATGGACAATTTGAACCTTCCTCCTTTTGTTTAACTTATTTATAAATGATACCATTTTGACACTTAAAGTAAGGCCTCCCCCCCCCAATTAGGCTATAGAAATAATTTTCAGTTGTGCTTTTATGCCAGAGATACTGACCAAATCCTGTTGCATTTTTTCACCAGTATAATCTGATTGGCATAAATCTTGGTAGTGAGTTGCTGCAAGTTAAAAGTTAACATAGGCTTTTGGTGTTGTGCACCAAGTCACTTAAGAAGTTAATGTAGGTACCAAAATGCCTACATTAACATCTTAAGGTGATTTATTATCAAAATGCATGGCAACAATGTTATGCTGCCATGTAAAAATAATAAGAGTTTCACCATAGACTTCCTTTCACAGAGACATATTGTGCATGTATTGTAAGAACTTAGTGAGCAGTGCATATGTAAAGTTATGTGAAAACCAAGCTAATGGTCTTTTGGGTAATCCTCTCCAATTTAATTGGACTTTGAATAGTTGTCCAACACAGAATCCTGTTCTGCTACCTCTTTGAGACATGAACATGATTATGGGCTAGCAATGTGCAAGCTCTGGAACACACCACTTTGCTGGTAAGATGTTATGTATGAGCCTTCAAGTAAATTGCCTATGCCCTATCCAAGAACCAGCCTAATTAAGTATGGACAAACTGATCACTGGAAGTTTGTCCTCTAGGTGATGAACTGTTCAATACAATTATGAATACGATGGTTGTTCTCTGTCTCAATGAAGCAATGAGCTGCACAGGTGAAATAATGGGTTTTCAATGTATTCAGGGTAACCAAGTCACTAATTGGAGCAATTTGGCAATATGTTGTGCAATTTTGAAAAATGAGGGGTTCAAATTCCAGTATATCACATTTATGTTGCATGTTGTTTTTTATTCTGAAATTTTATTTGCTTAGCAAAGGAGATATTCATAAAATCTTGAAATTACCGTAATTTCCCAAATAACATGAGATGAGGCCTCAAACGTGAAAGATCTACAACTTTGGCCAAAGTCCTCTTGCCTAGCTAGAGAAACGTCATAATGTTGGGTAGCAAATTGCCTGAAGTTAAGAAACCACCACAGATATATAGTGCACACAGAATCACACAACTCAATATACAATTAATTAGGTGGTGAATTCTTTACTTGAGGCAGTTCATTTTAAGAAGTTGATCTGTTTGTGCTATACCTGTGTAACTTAGTAAGAGGGTTCAGGTCTTTGTATTGAGAATAAATATCTTGAGTTGCTTCCCACTGTGTTCGTTGCAGTAATTAGACTGGAGATCAATGTAACTGCTACCTAAATTAAAGTTGTATATGTAACAATTAATTTATGATTATGAGTTTCTCATGGGTATGATAGTTGCCTTCCTAAGGTCTAAATAAAATTACTCTTAAACCTACTTGAAAATAATTTTGAAAGTTTGTTTGCCCTACAAGATCTCTGAAACAGAAAGTGCTAGAAGAATGGAATCTTGCACAAATAAAAATCCCACCTCAAATAACTGGATTGGATATCTCTCAAAATCAGTTTCCTTGGACCCTCATCTGGGCTGTCTGAGCACTTGATCATATGGATATGCTGGATTTTTCTGTAGTGTGTGTCAGATAATTTCAGCAGCAATACACCGCTGGCTATGAACTAAGTAGTTGATCTGTGGTCTGTTAAGCTTCCATCACCTATCTTAAGTTGTGTCACACAACAATGTGCTATTGCCCTGGAGTCTTTCAGAAATTTGTCTCCTGAAGTGATACACTATGACATAAAAAGTATGAATAGCACAGGCTGAAAATGCTGCTCCTTGAAATGGTAATTATTAGTTGAATATAATTGTGAAATTGATCTAAATAGGGAATTCCATTTCTATGTGTTGGAATGAGTATGGGACTGAATGAATACTGGGATGGAGGGAGGAAAAAAAAGATATGGAGAATAAATAATGTTGTATGGGGGAGAATGAGGGGGCATTGGGACTGCTACATTCAGCCAAATAAATCTGGTTTCCTTTAAGATGCTGCAAAACTCTGTAAATAACTAATCCCTAGAATTTTTAAAGGTATATATAGATTTTTTGCCAAAATTGCCACTTAAACCAAGTAGTGAAAACCAACCAATATAATCTTATTGTAGTAGAGAAAAGCCAGTGCTGTTGTTATGTACATGTGGGAGGTACAGCATGTGTATAAATATGTATAAAATGTAAGTCTTGGTCACAAGTTGATGCTCATTAATGAGATGCTGGTTGCATCCTGTGTTGGTGCCTAGTTTTGCTGTCAGGTATGCCTGCAGGACTAATGAGCAGGTCTGGCAAACATCTACATTGTAAACCTCCATAGGTAAGGAATCCCATTTATATTTAATTGGACAAATAGGTTTTCACATATTCAGTCTTCATACATAATTAAATTATACTTGAACAGCAAGTACTGTATGTTAAAGCTTTCAAGACAAAAAGGAGGTAGGACTACTGTTTCTTTCCCATGGCTGATACATTCCTCCAGTTCTGCCACCAGGAAATTAATGATGATCTCTTTGCAGTAGAGGTGAGCAAAAAGTATAATTTGCATTCTATGCAACCCCTTTTACTCCTTTTCTTTCCTTGCAATTTCTGTCATGGCCCTCTACCTGCTGCCCAAAGGAGGCAACGACATTTAATTCATCATGACTGCTCCTCTGTAGGGCAGTGTTGGCGAACCTATGGCATGGGTGCCAATGGTGGCACTTGGAGCCCTTTCTGTGGGCACCCAACATCGTCTCTTCACAGCCACCTGCATTCAGGTTAAATTTCTGTATTGGCCATTTGAGAATAATTATTGGGTTTTGAATCGCAGTTTGGGCACTCAGTCTCTAAAAGCTTCTCCATCCCTGCTATCGGGAAAGCAGAGGGTGCTGCAGGTTAAACTGCAGAGCCAATGGGCTTTCTGATTGAAAGGTAAGTGGTTCAAATCCACACGAGGGGGTGAGCTCCCAATGCTTGTCCCAGCACCTGCCAACCTAGCAACTCAAAAGCATATAAAAATGCAAGTATTGTAGGTAAGCAGGCACCACTTCTGTGGAAAGCTACCTGTTTACCTACTCACATGTCTAAACACACAAGCACATTCCGTGCATTTGTGTGTTTAGTCATGCCTGTCACATGACCATGGAAATATGTCTGGCTCTCTGGCATACGAAAATGAGCACCAGTCCCTGCAGTCAGAAACAAATTGACTTAATTGTCAGGGGGACCCTTTACTTTTTTACTGTTACCTATATGTCATTTAAACTTAGGTTCTGAGAACTCTGAAATACTCTGCTTCGTGGTCTCATGTGGCTCTAGAAAACATGTAATAGTGTGTTGCTACATATGAACATAAGAAGAACCATGCCCATTTTAGTCTAGTTTCCCATGCCCCACCAAATGCCTCTGGGAGCGCACAAAATTAGATATCTGTCTCCTGATACCTGGAGATTACACATCCCCATCATAGCTTCCTGCACCATGGAGAACTCCTGCATTTGCCGCTGAATTTCTTAGTTAACTGCGGTAGTGGCAAATTGGCAGCAGTGGTGGGAACTGCAGAGGAAGATCTGGCAGTTGTGATGCTTCAAAGGGCCACATCCCCTTGACCATGAGACACAATCTTCTTTGGCTGCAAAAGATGCTCTCCAATATACCTTGTTTCTCTGAGAAACCCTGTCCTTCACCGTTTACGTTGTTTGTTCTCTCTTCTTCTCTTCAGCAAACACTAGATTTCCATGGCACTTTTGGCTTCCAATTTTAATCCCCATTCCCATTTATAGCTGACCTTCTTTGCATGTAGCATCATTGGCCCACATCATCCCCCCCCCCATTTCTTGCTGTTTCTGCCGAGTCTTTTATATCTGAGCTCCTGGCCAGGTTGCTTATAGCAAAAGCATGCTGTAGTGGCAAGGCATAAATTAAAAATACAATAAAGTAAGCAAATTGCATTCAGACAATTACTATGACATTAGAGGTTATCCTGGGATAACATTTGTGTTAGTTATTAAAGCAATATTTTGTACATATGTGTTTTACAACTTAAAAATGTAGGAAGAGCAGGGTAAAGCTAGGTAAGTCATTAATGCTGCATGAACTCAAAGTATTGCTCAAAACACAAAGCCTCTAATATCTATAATTTCATATATTTTTGAATGTTGCCAGTCAGTTAAATGATTAAATCTCAGTCATGTGGCCACTTGGAAGACTTAAATCTGATGTCTTGCTAAGACTCCTAGTCTTCTCATAGTACATATAATAATAACTAAAATTCAAACAAGACACTAAGATCAGGTTTTTACTTTAAGAGCTCAAAATGCATATTATAAAGAAGACAGGGGACTATTAGCCATGCTGGCTACAGGTGATAGCTTCTAACTACTTTATTTTATTGACATTTGAGACAGTAATTTGCACAGGTAATTCTTCAATAGGATCCTTTCCTGGTTTATTTTTTAAAAAGTATACATATTTTGTCTACTTTCCAAAAACCTATAGATTCAAGTTCTTACTTTATTGAGGCAGAGTCAGACTTTAACTTCAAGAAGAACTAGTCTCCCTGAGACTTCAAAAATTGAAAGAATCTAATGATGTATCCTTGGAGGTCTCATTTTAACTTCACAGGAAATGAACGTTAAAACATGGGGGCAGGGAGATATTGGCAATCAGAAGGATCATATTTCAGGGAGAGTTTGACATCTCTACTGGGCATGATTAAGCTTCTTTTTCAGTCTCATCTCTTTTAATGGGAAATATTTGAAATATGAGGGGGGAAATGCTCCTTGAAATAAATGGGACGTTGAAATGAGTTAATTTCTGAGTTTGATACTGCTTTACTCTCACTGCCCTGACAGATTTTTGTTGTTTTTGTTCTTTCACGTTTGTTAGTGAGCAGTTGCGAGACCTGCTTCCAAAAGGGAATATTATAATTCTCAGAATGGTGCATTGTGGAGCTTTGAGGTTATAAGGCTACAAATTAATGGGCATATAGGTTTTCCAGTCAGCCAGAATTTTATTTTCCCAGCCACTTGTTGTCAGTTCTCTAGACTACTAATAATCGTTTGATTTTGCTTGCTTTATTTTCTAGTGATTACTGTGGAAATTGAGAAATTGCATTTTGGTATCAATCACATTTTCTCAAGTACAGTACTCTGGAATGTGGTGATAGCTCTGTCAATTCATAATCTACTTGTTTTAATTTATGGTTGTTTGCTTTAAAAATGTTTTAACCTGGGCCTAGTTGACATTCACTCAAGTATTTCACATATAATGTGAAGGGGGAGAAACAACCTCTGATATATACAACCTATAATATAGGGGTGCAAAAATTTGCTTTAAGAATCCAATGTTCTCTCAAATGGAGAGATGTTTTATTTCCCCCATTTCTGCGGTGTTCTGTGGTAGAATGTTGCCTTTTATGCCTTTCTGCACAAATCTGAAAGAGAGAGGTTATCTGAGGAGGCTTGGAGGAAGACGTTAGCATCAGAGATAGAGGCCTCTGCTCTCCACCTGCATGGGCAAACATTATACAATAACCTATGCAAGATACAGTGGGTTGTATCCAAGGCAGACTGTGAATGGGAGGCATGTCATCCTGACAATTTGGATTCTCTGATCCCCTTTCCTCTTCAAATCATGAGCTGCCACTGGCTGTAACTAGAGGGTTTTTGTGTACTACTCTTCCAGTCCCACCTACAAGATGAGGATAAAAGCCAGAGATTACTCTGCCAAAGTATTTTAAGCTGTGCTCTTCAGATGGAGCTACCACCCGCATTAAGAATCTGATTTCGCTGGACATCATCAAGTAGATTTGTTATGAACCACTCAGAGTTTCACTTGCTGTGTTCAAAGTGAACTACACTAAGGGCTATCTGTTAATCCAGTCAGTAAGTTCCTGTTCTGCTTTTCTACAGTTATGGTTAGTGATGGACACAAAAATCAGAAAAATAGTGATTTGTTTCAATGTGTTATTTATTTGTTATTTATTATTATTCTATAAATTAAAGCCTATTTTTGAAAACAAAAGTCTTCTTTTAAAACGGATTTTGAAAACAAGCCAGTTTTAATACTAGAATCCTGAGCCAGCCCTCCCAGAGTTATTTTGAAAGCCCCCTTCTCAAGATCCAGGGATAGGTCCTATTGAGAGAAATAGGGAGGGAATGGAGCTGAGACAGGTGTGTCTATTCCCCTTTTCCTTTTTTCCACTTTATATCTCACCCCTGTCAAAATACAGAAGCCTTGTAGTGGTTAAGAAATACTGTACAAGGTTTGATCAGTTCTTGGGCAATCCCATTCATTAAGAATTTGCAATGGTATATGTCAATGTGGTTACAGTTTGTTTAAACAAATATTTATCTTCTAGTAGCCCTTGTAACCTAGTAGTTTATCAGGTTAGTCTGCAGTTTCTGGAAGTAACATAGCTGTGATGTTACAGGTTCTTTTAACCATTATTTTTCAAAAGGTCTGTTTGAAATAACCACACTGAGTTTCAAAAATTCAATTAAAGTTATCTTTAGTTGAGTGTATTGTAGCATTTTGATATTGATCTCAGTTGATATAGGAACTCAGTATTGTAGAAAACATGATATAAGTGCATTGCCTATTCCTTTTAGTATCTTGCATCATAACCCAGCAATTATGCAAGCCACAATATATATGTTTTTACTATCTGTCCACTGCATCCTTGGGAATGTTTCATAGTTTTGAATTTCTGCTATAATTCTCTTTTTACTATACAGTAGAAATATAGAGACCCACAATGGAATTACTACAGGTTCTCCAGAGTCCACTCCTTTCTCATTAACTGGCACTTAAAGTCTCAATATCTCACTATGAGATACCTATAGGAAAGAGAATTATAATAAAAAAATATTTTACTTACAATTGCAGACTTATGCTTTCTTTACTATACACATGCTTGACAGCCAACCTAACAGACAAACACCAATCAACAAATGGCCCAAGCCAGGAATGAGATGGGGAGGGGGAAGCGCTCAGTGGAGAGATGGGGCTTCCTTTGTATACAAATACTGAAAGGAATGATTGGTTAATGCTGGAGAGTTATATTGTCATCTCAGCCCAGAAAAGTCCCTCCCAGTCGCAGAAACTACAGACAGCGTGTGAGGTTGCATACAAAACTTCAGCAGGACATGACCAAGTTGTACTTGACATCTGGTTGGAAAAATTGGGGGGGGGGATGCTCACGTGACTTCCCATATGTATATAAAATTTTGGAGTAGGAATTTGCCAAAGTTGTTATATAGCTTACATTTTTAAGCCCCTTAGAACTTCCAAGCTATTGCAAGATATAAACAGAAGAATATAAAATGCTCAGAGAGAGAAAGTGAGTGAGAGGATCCATAGATAAATGTTACCTAGAGAAGTCTAAAAGTTTCAGAGAGCGTAGCCGTGTTATTCCTTTCAAAAACTGCAGGCAAAAATAAAAGAAAAACAAAACAAAACAAAACAAAAGACACAAAACATGGCACCTTAAAGACTATCATATTTTAATGTAACATTTTGTGGACACATCCACTTCTTCAGACATATAGCAGCAGAATGAGGTGTGTAATGTAATATAATATGTGATGAGTAGAGATGGGCACGAAACAAAAAAAATTGTGTTTTGGTTTTTCGTTTGTCGTCGAGAGGTCTGTTTCGGTTCATTTCTGTTTGTCGCAATTTTTTTGGAAAAATTTTGTTACCGTTTTTCATTTTTCGTTTGTCGTTTCTACCCACTTTTGCGCGATTTTAAAGCATTTCCATGTGCAGGCATCCCCCAACACCCCAGACCAGAGGGAAAACGCTAAAAAAAAAAAAAGATGCTGGCAGAGACACAGTATAGACTAGGTATGCAGGGAGGCTGCAAAGGCAGCGGCGGGCGTTGCCCAGGGTGCAAGGCAGCCGCAGAGTGACTGCACTGTGGGGCAAGGGAGGGTACTCACCAAGAGGTACGCAGCACGCACGCACACAGGGAGGCTGCAGGACTGAAGCTAGAGTCGCAGAGACAGCAATCCCACCCTAACTCCCACCAGAGACTGCAAGGAGGACGGGGGCTGCCAGAGCTTTTTATGCCCTCTGTGGCTGCCAGACTTGCCTGCCCAGTCTGCAGCCTGGGCATGCTATTGGTTGAACATGATCCCATCACATGGCTTGCCTCCATTTTGTAGCTGGTGGCGACATCCATTTTAAAGGGAAAAGAAAAATACACCGTGATGGGAGAAGACAAAAACAAATGTTTTAAGGACCCCAAACCCCCGGTACGTATTATCAGACAATATAAATAATTATCACTACGTTTTTACGGATGTCCAGGGCGTTTTTTAACATTTAAAACAGCTCATTTCATTATGTGTCGCCATTAACGGAAACAAAACGTAATGACCACAATTTTCGTGGTCCTGTTCGTTTCGTTGCATTTTCATCACAATTTTCGTTTGTCATTTTGTTACGTAACGGAAACGACAAACGGTAACGGAAACGAAAAAATGTTCGTTCCGTGCCCATCTCTAGTGATGAGATAAACATTTCATACCAGATGTTCATTGGTGGATAGGGGAGGGGGAAGAGATTATTAGTTGTAGAAGTGGTGGGAGCATATATGGTAAGCATTCTTAATGGGTCTGTGGAGGAGGGAGAGATGATGGGAAGGAAGATTTGGCTAGGGGGCATAGATATGTTAAGTATTGCTAATGGCTTTGTGACCAGGGTCTGTTGAAATGTTAAGTGTGGTTTAAAGGTAAATTCATCAAGAGTCAGAAATCAGAACCAGATAGAGTGGGGTGGGGGTGGAAGAGAGGGGTGAGAGAGTGGGAGTTTTTACTTAGGATCCAGTGGGAGATAAACTTCTATTAAAATATAGTAATATTGTGTTTCACCTAATCCAAGTATGTTCTCCACCCTGCCCTGAGGCCCTGAATGGACCAAAAAGTGAGCCTTCTGGCAGTCATTTATTCCCCCCACACACACACACACAAAAGAGTATATTCTCTTTGCTTTGTACACCTGACCTAGGGCTCAGGTTAGCAGTTTGTCACCAGAAGCTTGGTGCTTTAACCATTCATCCTGAAATGGGCCTGAAGTAGCAATAATTACAGTGAAGGCTGTCAGAAACACCTCTAATCTTAAGACTCTTCTCTGAATCACAGGGCTTGAGTGCTGCATCGATTCCCCTGACTGTTCTTTTTATCAGAACATCATCTACTCTGTATAGGACTAAAGCATAGTGTGCAATTTCTCTCTCTCTCTTTCTCTCTCTCTCTCTCTCTCTCTCTCTCTCTCTCTCTCTCTCTCTCATATTCTGGGACATTTTAAACCTGAAGTTCCAAGTGCAGAAAGATAAAAGTACTAAGAAACAGAAATTGCCACATGGTAATGAGCTGCCTAAGACACTTTTAGATATGTCTTTTCACTTTAAAGATACATCCAACGGATATTTTTATTCTTGAAGCTATCCTCCCCTCCCTCCTTTACAAATAATGACAGCCGTTTGCTAGATAGGGACCATGAATGACACTCTTGAAACAGTATAGGGAAGGATAAGAGGAGGCATGGCCATACTCTTAAGGCAGACACTGAGCATCCAGCTTTCTCAAAAGCAGAAAACAAGACATTACTGTACTGTTATATCTAGTTAGTGAAGGGAGTTGAAGGAAAAGGAATTGCATGAGAATGGGACCACAACAAGAAGGCAGTGCATTAATTAATTTACCAAGAAAAATAATGAGAAACATTGTAGCATCTCAAAGCCATATGCTTCATTTGGTATATAAGCTTTGGTGGATTGCAGCCCCTTATGAAATGCACAAAAGGTTGTTTGAGTTGGCAGATTTTATATGGATGGGAATTCAGTCCCAATGGGTGGGAATTGAAATGAACAATGGTCTGAACAATTATTATCTTAACAGTGGCTATTAACAAGGTAGCACAGACCATCACTTGATGTAAAATGCCTTTTTCTGTGTTCATGACAATAGACTCTGAGTACCTCTTAAGGAGCAGAAAAAAGGTAAAACTGTATATCCTTTGCTTATTTTTAAAGAGCTTATATTTCCTTTTGCAGAAAAAGCAGCTGTAGTATTTGCTCAGCACTGTGTTATCAGTACCTAGATTTGAGGTAAAACAAAACGTAGAATAGTTGTCTGTGTTCAGAATCATATTTTTCTGTCAAAGCCACAGAGGAACTATGATCGAGTTCTACCTCTAGAGCTTTCCTCTGTGATATTAATCCCTTGCCAGCAGTAAGCAAAGATTTTTGCTGGCTAGTTAAATGTCTGCAACAGGGATGTTGTCTCTGACTGCTGTGGAATTGCTGTTTGAAGGTCTGCATTCTGGATGGGGGGAATATAATGTGCATTCCCATGCCTTCATCACACATTTAACCCTCACAAAATCAGGCTTAATTCGTGCACAGCACTCAAGTTGTCCTCAGATCCTCTTCCCACCAAAGGTAAATCATTAACTATACACATTAGGGGCCAAGATCAGTAAAACTGAATTTGTTTTAATAACCATCATATGGGGAAATTTTTGCAGCCCGTATCTCTTGCTAAGATTTAATAATCTCTTGCTAAGATTTGTTTTTGTTCCTTCATGTGTGAAGTTTTTTTATCCGCTGTCATTAACCAAGATTCCCACTTTTCTTTTTATAAGTAAGTTTTGACATAACACTTTCAAAATAAGTATGGAGAAAAACACTTGGCAGCATTTTGGGGTGTAAACTTGGAATGTCATTCAGTCTTTTACGGGAAATGGTTGCAGATTTCAGTTAATAATGACTCAATATTCCAAAGTCCAGGCTGCTCAGAGATGTTATCAGTTGCATATGATTCCCCACTTGCTTCTTTATCTGTGTGTATGTTGCCTCTTTCTGGATGGTAAAAAAAGTTGTGTTCTGTTGGACTGTCTCCCACCCCATCCTACCCCATGTTTTCTTGTGGCTAAAGATTATTAACGATGTCAACATTAACAAAGTCACGGTGAATCATTTGAAAGGCCTATGCAGTCCTGCACTCTGTTGCCTCAGTAACAAGCCTGTGGAAGGCATGCACCTGGGCAGCACAGCAATCCCACTCTTACCCTCATATTCCCCACCTACTGGTGTTGACTGACTAACCACCATGAACAATTGCCATCCTTGTCTGTACCCCCAGTGACTAAATGAAAAACCCCTTCTCTCCTGAATACCTATGAGCACTTCAGCAAGCAAAACATAAATTATGTTTTGTATTTCAAATTCAATTGCCTTTTAATTCCCATTATGAAAGAGTTAGCTATTAGAAAGAAATATGACATCCTTGTGGTTCCATGTAGAAGTGATGGTTTTCATTTGGTATCCAGGTTTCTTTTTCTTTCTATATTTGGGATTTAATGCTTTGCTGGATTTCACTATTTACACCTTATGAGTGGGCATGAGCAGCTGTGGTTTTATTGTTAAATGTTGCTAGCTGCCCAGAGTAGTGCCTCGGCATTAGATGGCAGGGTAAAAATGAAATGAATGAAGTAAAAGTAATAATAATAAAAAAAGGAAGAACGGAAATATTATTTTCTTTTGTTTTAGAGCTTTAAAGCTCTAAAACTTAAATACATGAAAGGGCCTTCTCGGCGGCTACACCCAGACTCTGGAACTTCCTCCCACTAGAGGCCAGGACTGCCCCATCTCTGATGTCTTTCCAGAAACAGGCAAAAACCTTTCTCTTCAGGCAATCCTTCCCTGAATGATGGACTACCTACTTATGAATATATCATATATGGCTACACAGACTGTGCATTTGTAACCACTTATAACTTTGTGTTTATATACTTGTATCTCCTTGTGTGATTGCATTGACACTGTTATCAATTGTTAGCTTAATGTTGCCTTATAATATTGTAAGAGGCCCTCAATTCCCTGTTTCTCAAACTGATTGTGTTTTAATTGTAATGGATTGTACAGTCTCTCCTTACTGTAAGTCGCCTTGGATCCTTTTCCAAGAAGAAAGGTGAGGTAAAAACACTTAAAAATAAATAAATAAAATAAAGGACTGCATGCCTATGAGTCAAGCTAACTAACACCTCATTAGTGCTGCCTGTTCTAATACCTAAGATGCAGGAGGACTCCTGCTTGGTAGCAGTTCATTCCTGGTCTTTTTTCTGTTTCCCAACTAGTAGTAAAAATACTAGCTTCATGAGGCATTAGAGATGGGACAGGGAACTCATCAATCCAAGTATTCATGAAAAATAGGTGGCTGGGTCTGGAAATGGCACTTGCATCAACATATGGAGGTGTATCTTAGGTGAAAATAAGATCAAAGTTTTGTGTGATTCTGGCCATGTATTTTCCCATTGTTGCTAGACTCCTGAGTGATGTCTGCATCAGTCATTATTTCTGGACTTGTCAAAATGCTAGCTATAAATTACGGTGTGAAGTACGAATTATTAAATCATTACTGTCACTGAATCCCAGGAAACTAAGCGTAACACAAATAAAGCACTTTCTAGATAAAAGCACTAGGCTAAGATATAATGCCACTATTGATTTATATCTTTAGGGATGTGCAATCAAATGTGCTTTAACCTTAAACCCTAATGGCAATATTCTTATGGTTGGCTCCAGGCAATGTGGGTTTTTTTTCTGGAAACCTAAAAGGGCATAGAGTGAATCAGGGAGGCTTTAAAAGTTACTTTTCTTACACATAACACATACTGTATCTTTCCACATGTCATGACCATAGTTTGTGTATATAGACATCCCAACCTTATTTCTGGATTGCTATTTTTCAGGTGATAAGCTCTGAGCCACCCAAATTCATGATCACATAAATTGGTGGGCAGAGCAATTTTATGACGGTAGAGGATAAGCTCCATTACAACTACCACCATTTAATATGCCATCCTGAAGTGGTTATTAGTGGCTGGCTTTTTAAATCTGTAATTTGTTTTCTAAATGTCTCTTCCTGTTGGGATAAGTGGCAAGATGGAGGGGGGGTTGATAACCAGTTTTAGGACTGACATTCTTTGTGTACTTCTTCAGAGGCATTTGGGAAGATGAGTTTGGCACATGCTGGTCAAGGACCTACTTCTATGATGCCGCCACCATTGGAGCAGAATTGACAGTAGATTTTTGGCAGTCAGGGCACTCTCCTCTGGGTCACAGAATTACATTGTAAAGATAAGATCAAAGAATAAACCTGGTAAAAAGTAATCTAGAAATCAATATGTTATTTTGATTATTCACAAGATGTTTTTTCTTGGTTTGTGTCAACTACATGTGATCAGATCACCCATGGGAAACACTCACCTTCCATTTCACTTGGAAAGGATAAGGCAAAATCCATATGATCCATAAAATCCATATGGCTGTCTTCCCCACGTTATGCCATCATCTATTGGCTGCCATTGGGTTGACTATTGCTAATAAGGACTATGCATTCAGTTCCTTCAGTTGCTTTTCAAAGTGAACTGGACCAAGTCTGTTCTGCATAGTCCTACAAACTGTGCTAATGTTTAAACTGAATAAACACCTAAGATTTGTAGAACTTCCTAACAGAAAACAAGTTGTGGCATATCAACCAGTCTCAGGAGCACCCATGTGATGAAGATGTGCCCGATACCTTTTCAGTTAGATGTGCTGAGTTATGTAAACCTTACTCCAGAAGGTCCTGGCTTTTACTTCAGAGTTGCTAGTTTACACAAAGGTATTTATTTCTTCAGGACCTCACATTTCTCTCATTTAAAGAGTTTCAAATGCATTGCAATGAAACCACCCATCTTAGGATACAACCTTCAAAGTGACTTCAGATACAGTCCACTGGAGTTTATGAAAAGACCAGGTGATTTTGCCCAAGTTCATTCTGACCATGAATGAGCATCTGCATGGCCCAGAGAGCATCTGGCAGAACACTGAACATAAATGAACATTGTTTGAGGAAAATAACAAAATCTGTGTTTGTGCTGTAGGTATCCAAGCTTGACTGTGAGCAGAACTGACAAATTAAATGTAGCACATTATAAATGCAAATTGAATTTATTAACCAGATCCAGAACTTCTTTTGCTTTTGTTCTGCTCCTGAATGTAGATTCCATACAGACTTCTTCAGGAAGGGATGGGGTTTTTTAATGCAAAAAGAAAAAAATAAAGAAGAGACACCGAATAACGCCTGCCTACAGCATCTTTCTCTGCACAGTCTAAACACTGCCTGGTGTAATGCTGTTGGCAAAGTCTGATCATAATCTTTTTGATCAAGGATGATCTCTCTGTTGGTAGTGTTTTTCCATTGATCCCGCTCATTGAGCCATTTCTGCATGATGGTAGCATAAATGCCTATGACTTGAATAAATGTATTTGAGACTACAGTATGCGGTTGTGCAATGGTGTGGGTGGTCAGGAGATATTCCATGTTTCAGCATTCCCAAGATATCATATCAGAAATTTCTCTGCTTCTTGCTACCTGGAGTTCTTTAACTGGAGATGCTTAAGACTGAATGGGATCGGTCCCTCTCAATGGAAACTGAGTATAGTACTCCAAAATTTTCCAGCTCCTGTAAGATACCAGCATGTGGTGTATCTTCATAGTTCTGATCCACACACCATTGGAGGGGAGAGATCATCCACTAGCATTGAGCCATTTAGTCACATTGTATCTTATGAGTTCCAGAGTTCTTTTGGATGAGCATAACGGGACATCTTAGCTTAAACCAAGCTTTCATATCACTTTTAACACAATGGATTGGATTTCCTATAGCTGTGGTGGTAAACCTTTGGCACTCCAGATGTTCTGGACCTCAATTCCCATAGTCCTTTGTCATTGGCAATTTGGGCTTGGAATTCTGGGAGTTGTGGTCCAAAACCTCTGGAGTGCCAAGGGTTCGCCACCACTGCCCTATAGTCTCCTGTGACCCCATCAATTTTGTTCTGGAGGGCTGAGAGACTATCAGAAACAATTGTGGAGGTGATATTAAGGATTCTCAGTGCAAAGAAGATCATCATAACTTGGTATGGTTGCTACATTCAATCACATGTTGCTGTGATTATTTCTTGATGTTCTGTTGAATGGTAGATATGCATCAGTACTAAACCGGAATGCTTTTCTGGCAATAAGTGTTAGAATTAAACTAACAATTCCAAGAAGGACGGAGGAGGAAATCTCAGTAAAATACAGTGGAGGTTCTACTCCTGAATTTTGTCAGTACATTATGTGTCAAACCTAACAATGTGATACATTTTATTGTGGCATTGGTTTTCCTGGTCCATTTCTCTTCTTTATTTATGGTCCAAAGCCCCTTGTAGCTACCATTCATTATTTGTTAATTTTATCATTCAATGAATAATAAAATGAAGAACATTAGCCTCTTTATTCATGTCAAAAGCAGCAAGAAATTATATTGATTGGTAAACATACACTACTAAGCAGAATACAAATATTATAAAATGATTACATATAAAAAGAGTTGAGTTTTTAGGCAGCAGAGCTTCAACTGGTAATCTCTGTAAAATATAGTCATTAGGTTCAGAGCCTATGTCAGCTTTTTCTTGACAGCCTCAAAGCTTATACTCTGTACAGCAATTGGCAGGTCTTTGGCATAAACCAAACTCCTAGTGGCTTCCAGCAATGGTTGGTCATTGGTATTTATGTTAGGGGGTAGTACATTGCCATATGGGAGTCCATTTCTTTTCTTTCTTCATCAACTGTGTTTTCCCTGGAAGTTAACGTAGAATCTGTTGTCTTCCAGTAGTCAACATATGATTTTCATAAATTTTAATTCCTTTGTAATATGCTGAGTTTTCTTCAGCAGGTTGACATGGTTTATTGTATCATAAGCCGCAGTGAAATCTATAAAGACTATACCTGTGATTTCCCCGAGCGCAAAATTGTACTGTTATGTGCTGTGTTAATTTCAGCATGTTGCCTGTGCAGTCTTTGCCAGGTCTGAAACCAGCTTGCTGTGGTATAAGCAGGGGTTCTACTACTGCAGTTAGTCAGTTCAGAATTAGGCACTCAAACACCTTGTATAGGTGGCTGGCAAGGGTATGGATGTATAGCTTTTGGGGTCTTCTGATGTTTGCCTGGTTTAAGAATAGCTATTACATTGCCTTTTCTCCATATCTTTGGTAACATTTATTGTAGAAGCTAAGTAACCATCCTTTTGTTATTGGTCCAAAACATTTGATTTGAGGTACCTAAATCTCATAAATGTTGGCTGCTTTGCCCTTCCTATTGTCTTTTCCAGCTCTGCTATAGGAATGGGGGTTGTCATGTTGCTTGTCTTGTGTTCCTCGTTCTTTCCTATCTTCTGTTTGCGTTTCCATAGGTTGGAATCTGATTTCCCATTAAATAATAGCTGGTGGGAAATTTGGTTAGCTAAGATGTTGGCATGTAATGGTCATTTGATTGGATCATTATTAAGGTGGTCAAGTAGTCACGATGCTTTTTGGCTGCTGCCGCTTGTGTCTGTTTCCTCCATGAGCTTGAGCCACCTTTCCATTTTGCGCTCTAAAATTTATTTATTTATTTATTTATATATTGGATTTTTATACCACCCATCTGCCTGTTTAAAATAGCTGATACTGCCTGTTGTCTGGCTTTAATGATATCTTCACTAAGTGGGTTTGCTTCAAGAAGATTAGCTGATCTTGCCTGTGTGCTCACATGATCCAGCTTAAAAGAATGAGGGACATAAACAGATAATGACTTGATTTTTATCTGGCGCTTAAAGACAATGTAAATTTTCCCAATGACAGTTTAAATCCCTATTTCTGGATACAGCACGAATTCTGCCTGTTATTTTTCTCCTTATCTCTGATGTTTTCCAATGGGGAACTTAGAAGTCTGTGCAATTGCTTTTCCTTCTTATTAAATTTCCTCCAGCTGCTAATGAAGTGCTAGAAATTTTAATATGCTTCTTGGCCTTAGAGGAAAATGATAGAACACAATGTGTTGGTACTGGAATGTATAAGATTTTCAGAGATACAGATCTCTTAAGATAGTAGAAACAGCTTACATGGAACATGTAAGCCAGGCATGCCCAAACTTCGGCCCTCCTGATGTTTTGGGCCACAACTCCCAGAATTCCAAGCCTGTATTTCCAATGGCAAAGGACTGTGGGAGTTGTGGTCTAAAACATCTGGAGGGCCAAATTTTGGGCATGCCTGATGTAAGCAATATATTGAAAACAAATGTTTGATATTAATATAGTTTTACTAAACAATAGGTCATATTTCTATGTACAGTTATAATTGTTTGTATTTTATCCACCTAGTTTACAGGTGTTCTTTTTGTCTTTATTTGTCTTTTTCTTTACATAGTATTTGTGGAATTCAGCATCTGGAACGAGCCGGAAACAAGCTGACTCTGTTCGACTCCCTTTATTTCTGCATAGTAACTTTTTCCACTGTGGGATTTGGGGATGTTACTCCTAAGATTTGGCCTTCAAAGCTACTGGTTGTTATTATGATCTGTGTTGCCCTTGTAGTGCTACCAATACAGGTAATATATGTATGAGTGTGTGTCTGTGCGTGTGTGCACATCATTATAAAAGGAGCAAGACAACGGAAATCTAGTTTGCAGGTTTTAGAATGATGAAAGCCTAATATATATTACATTTTGTATACAGTGGTACCTCGACTTATGAATTTAATTTGTTCCAAATGCATGCTCTTAAGTTGAACTACTCTTAAGTTGGGTACCTATCTAAAAAACTGAAAATATAAGTTAAAAAATGAAAAAATGAAAAAAAATTGTAAGTCGAGCAGACCATATCTAAAATTTGTAAGGCAGCAGTTAAAATGCCAACATTTTCCCCCTCTTAAGTCGAATTGCTCTTAAGTCGAGCTGTTCTTAAGTCGAAGTACTCCTGTAATTATTTCACTGTTTATGTGCAGTTATTTTCAGTTATCCATTTTTTTAAAAAAATCACATCCAATTTAGTAGGAAAAGTTGATCTAGATGTTAAAAATCAGTATTTCTTTCATAAACTGCATGTTTGGTTTTCTCCAGAAAGAAATCTAGATCCTGCAGTGTGTTTCTGGATTGCATTGTTAGTGGATACTCATTCTGTTTTTTGTTTTCCTCATTTCAGAATTTACATGATGTATTCATAGCCTCCCCACCCCGACCAGAATACATATATTTTTGTGTTTCTAGTCCCTGACTCAGCCTGAAATTCCACCCCTCAGCCTGTCTACTTTTCTTTCTTTTTTTCTTCTTTCACACACACAATCACTCATGCAGGGAGGATGGCTTTGTCGTAAACTCATTGATCCCATTTAATTTCCAACCTTGGTCACCTATGGACATTCACGTACTTGATTTCAAAAATGTCAAACTGCTGGTGAACAATTATTAACTTCCATGGAATATTAATTTGGAATTTTTATTTAATCAGTTAAAAATGATATCAAAGTAATATGGCCACTGTGCAAACATGAGAGACTGCCACTGTTAATCACATGAAATATTTATATACATGAGCAGCTTAGAACACTGATAATAAAACCTAAAATGTCTGGATAATGTAATATTAATGTAACCTGACACTGGGAGGAAAAACACAAATGTGATCCCAGCAAACTTTAACTCAAGACATTCTGCAAATGGTTGTGTATTCACATCTAGAGATAAAATAAACAGTCTTTTCCCAGTTCCTTTCTGTATATTCATAAGTCTTTTCCTTCCTGTTTCTAGCACAACAAACATATCATTTTAGTCATTGCCTCTTGGTGTAACCCCACTAGCATAAAATTCAGCTGTGAATTGACTGTAGGCATTTGCTCTCACACCCTAGTCACATAGCACAGCAAATGCCTACATTGACTCCTTAATGTGTGGCAATTTACAAGTGATATTTATACAGATGGAGTTAATGCTCATATTATTTTTTTAAGCTGGATTCTGGCCATTTTTTTTCATTTGTGTGCATGAAACTTTGCTTCTCCCAGACACAAATACATATTTTGCATGTGTTGCATGCTTAAACATGCATTTGTATGTGTGCTATGTGCAAAAGTACACAAGCTTCTGAGCATTATAATGGAAATGCAAATTTTAGCAGGGATCTTTGTCTATTTTTGAAGCTGAGAAATTCCTCAACATTCTGAAAAGTGTGAAAAATTTACAGTCTCTCTATTAATTTGGGAAGTACAAATCAGGTCAGTTCACATCAGATTTTGAATGAAATGAAATCCACAGGCACGCCATCTGCCTTGCCTCAAATGTGTGTGGTTGGCTCGGAGCAGAGACTGTTTGAACATTTGTATAGGTTGAAAGTTATAGGATGGATCTTTTTAAACACATTTTGCTTACACTTGTGCAATTGCCTAAAGATCGTGACCCCTTTGGGGGTCAGACAACCCTTTCACTGTGGTTGCCATTAGCTGGCAAAGAAAAAGGCAACCTCAAGGCAGATGCTGCTGTTCTCCTTCTGGCTGAAGGCAAGCAATCAATGGAGGGGGGATACAAATGAAAAGCGACACTGCCCCAAACCCCACCCTGCCCAGAGGGGCTGCTCCAGCTGCTCCCTGGAGAACTTTCCCCAGCTCAGTGTGGTGCAGATCAGGACACACACCACCACAGCCAGATCCAAGCCCTTCGCCCGAGCGTTGACCTCCCCCGACCGCCATTCCACCACTGCTCAGCTAGGAGTGCCTGCTGCATGCTGGATGTGCCTCCTGGGGCTGGCCTCCTCTCCGTGGCCAGCAGCACGTCGGGAGGCACGGGGCTTTGGAGGCAAGCGAGGACCCACAGCCATTGCCCACCGGCTGGCTGAAGCTCTGGGGATGCCTTCCTAACCCTCTGCTGCCCTCCTTCTTCGCTGCTGCTGCCACCACCACCACCGCTCCAGCTCTCATGCTGACCCCAGCTCCATGCCACTGGCAGAGCCATGCATCACGGCCAGGCAGCTATGCCATGTCCCTCTTTCCATGCTCAGGAGGAGGAGGAGGAGGAGGCTCAGCCCCTGCCAGCCTCACCTTCACCAGACCCACAGGAGGTATGCCTGCTCTGGCTGCCCTGAGTCCCCCCATATGCCCCTGCCAGCTCTGCCCAGAGGCATTAGGAAAGGGGCCACAGCCTCCTTCCATCCACCCCTCTCTCATCTCAGCATCCTTCCTTCCTTCCTTCCTTCCTTCCTTCCTTCCTTCCATCCATCCATCCATCCATCCACCCATCCATCTATTATCCGTGTCTCTTTGCCCCCCCACTCCTACCCCGTCCCTTCAGACTCCCTGCCCCCCACCCCAATGAGGCTCCCCTTCCCAGCTCATCCCACAGTGGTGACACCTTTCCATTTCTCTCCAGGACAGCCAGCCAGATCAAGACATTAAGAAGTCAGACAGGGAGGAAAACCCCCCCCCCACAACCCTTCATATAACAGCACACACATGTACCCAAGGCCTCCTCCCTTTCTTTTCTTAAAAGATTATGCAACATTTCTCATCCCTGCTTGAAGGGGCTCCTTCTGTACACTATAATTGTGTGTGTGTGTAATGAGAGCCCCTTTGAATGGCAAGCTGGCACATCAGTAAATAATGGACGGGGATGCTAAGGTGTTGTCAGGGAGGATTTATAAAGCCTTTGCTTCTTGGAAGGAATGACTTCCATCAGCAAAACAGAAAAAGAAAAGAAAAAGTAATATATTGGTTTTTTTAAAGTTTACGAAGAATTCAGTCTTGAAAATAAATGCCAAGAATTGGTTATGATTTATTATTTTCCCCCCTGAAACATGAATCATTGAAAAGCTAGAATGGCATTGTGTGTATCAGATATTTACATTACGATTCATAACAGTAGCAAAATTGCTGTTATGAAGTGGTAACAAAAATAATTTTATGGTTGGGGGGTCACCACAACTTGAGGAACTGTATTAAAGTGTTACAGCATTAGGAAGGCTGAGAACCACTGCTTTAGAAAGTCATGAATTTGCTTTTCCTATTTTGATAGTTAACTGGGAATAAACAAAATACTTTCCATACAGCTGACTTTTCTTTTCAGCTGTGTTCTCTTTCAAGCAGCTATGCTTCTTTTGATTCTCATGACTCCACTTCTATGTTTTTGGGTTCACCATTGTGCTCATAGTCATAACAGCAGTGTCCCCAGTTATATGATCAGAATCACTTTATTTTATCTTAGATATT
>JAHTLZ010000129.1:11318096-11337863 GCA_023846285.1 Phrynocephalus versicolor | reverse complement strand
GTATGTATGTATGTATGTATGTATGTATGTATGTATGTATGTATGTAATGTGTGTTGTGTGCATACTCTGTATCACAGGATTTCAGAGTGGTTACAGAGCCATATAAAACAATTTTACTACTCTATAGGACTAATTCCTGTTCCTGTAGTGACATTTCTCAATTTGGTTTATAAATGCAACCCCCTGCCAATTTAAATAGTAAAAGTTCTTAGGCAGTGAGTAATCTTCCTAATGATAAATTTCTTTTCAAGTGGCCACCTCTGAGTATCATCAGATGAGCATAAAACCATTTAAAGTATCTCCCTGTTCTCATTAAGTTAATCCAATGCTGATATTGTGTGCTTCGGGAAGTCTCTTCTGCCTGGAAGGCATTTGTGAAGGTTAAAGTCCTGAAGTAAACAACAGAATCCTTTAAAAACATAATTTCATTCTAGGTGTCTTGCCTCTCGCTGGCATTTCAAAATTAGTTCACATTGTTGCTTCCTCCCCATGTCAGCAATCCCATCCCCATGGCTGTGTAGACGGGAAGTAAGGAACCACCTGCAGGCGATAATCATTTATACAGTACTTCAGAGCTGTACAGTATATTTGCCAGTTTGTCTAAGCACGTCAATATGGGCCATTCTGGTTCTCCAGAGGCTGTTGGACTGCTGCTCCCAGGAATGCAAGTCAAGACAGCCAAATACTGTATACTGAATTTTGAGTATGGCAGTGCAGCAGCATATGGAGGGCCACATGTTCTGCATCCAAGATATGTAGTACAAATGGCTCCAGCAGAAATGGTGGGTGGGAGGGGGAATTGGCACAGCATTTGCCTCTATGATCCAATCTAGAGCCTCCCATTTAGGCAAGTCATGTTTTTTTTTTTAAAGAAGCTCAAAAAATATTTTCACAAAGCTCTCACATATTTGTCAGGTTTGTCACACGTACTTCTCATAAGGAAATAAAACCTGCAACTCCACTATCTTTCTGGGTATTCAAGGCTTTTCATTGCCATGGAAGCCTGTAACAGAATAGAGGCCACTCCCAGACTCTAGGCTGATATATGTAGTATATGGGGGCCACTTGACCAGTCTGCTTTGTTATATACATGCTCATTTGACCTCTGATCTCAAACAATGAGGAAGACCCTCTCTTCCATTAGGATTTGGATTACTAGAACAAGGTACTTGTTCTTATCTATTTGTAGAACTCCGCTTTTGGGCAGGAGACTGAGTTGATTCCTAATTTGGTACTCTCTGGGTTCCCAGTCTGGCTGATTCAAGCCAAACAAACTGACTAAAAACAAAGTACTGTATTTTTCCATGTAGAAGACTATAGGTTTTTACTAAATCTGTTAGAAATTTAGGATTATCTTATGCATGGAAGTAAGCCAATGAGAAAACCACACATTAGATAAACTGTTATTTTGGGCTAGAAACTTGTGGGCGTTTTATAGATGGAAAAATATGGCAATTGAGCTTTTTCTATATGAGTTAGGAACATTCTGACACTTTAGTTTGTACATGAGGCTTGACACAGTCCATGGCTTCCCCATTACTTGGTTTACTGGAATTTCTATACAGTGGTACCCCGACCTAAGAGCAGCTCAACTTAAGAGCAATTCGACTTAAGAGCAGAAAACTGTTGGCATTTTAACTGCTGCCTTAATTTTTTTAGATATGGTCTGCTTAACTTACAATTTTTTTTATTTTTTTATTTTTAACTTTTTTTTCAATTTTTTAGATAGATAACCCAACTTAAGAGTAGTTTGACTTAAGAGCATGCATTTGAATGGATTAAATTTGTAAGTTGAGGTACCACTGTATACATATACCCATTACATTTTCTGAACCCAACGGAATGAAACATTTTGAATTTTCCATGCTAGTATTTATTTATTTATTTATTTATTTTAGAGCTTATATACCGCCCGTCTTCCGAACGGAACTCTGGGCGATTCACAACAGGAAACAGACAATAAACCAAGTTAAATATTACATCATAATAAATAGTAGAAACATCCCGTTTTCTAAGAACTCTCTTGAACTGTGTTTCTCTCTTACCCTGGAGTCTAAATGCTCAATTTCCTACATTGGTCTAGCTGCTAAGTGCAGAAATGAGAAGTAGGTACAGGTATTACCCATTTCAGAATTAAGCCAATCTCTCTTAGGGTTCTATCGCATGGTCTTTAAAATCCAGATCTAATTTACTGATAAACCAGCTCCAAAAATCATGCCCCCATGGTCAGTGGTTGTTTTTTTTAAAAAATGGTAACGCTTAACTGGGTTCTAGTGAGGTTTCCAAGACCCAAGGCGGTGGGTGGGTATTTTTTGATCTGGTTCGAAATGTGTGTTTTTACAAGAGGCAACTGTTAGTAGGGGTACAGAAAACCCATTTTTTCCTTTTGTTGTCAGTTTACCGGTTATGCAGGTCGGCAACACTCTATCATGCTGTTTCCCCCGACTGCTGTCTCTCTGATATTTTGCTCGGGAGACAGCCAGCCAAGTCGGGACGAGGAGGAGGAGGAGATTCACATGTGGAACCAGGATTATAAGGACAAGTCACCTTTTCTGAGGCCTACCTGGCATGTTGTCACTGTGCCAGAGAAAGGGGAGGGTTGTGTACATGGGGGGAGGGGGAGAGGAAATCCGGCCATGATGAAAGAAAAGGGAACTCCCTTCTCGGCAAAGGAGCAAAAGGAAATCCTGAGGCTGGCGAGCAAGTGAGCGACTGACAGCCAGCCTGGAGGGTTGAAAGGCAGGCATTGGCGGGCTTTCCTTCAGGGGTAATCAACTAGGAAGCCCTTTATTGGTGCCTGCCTCAGGCGAGGCTGGGGATGGCTCAGCAGCATTGGCGGCACCAGGTAGAGAGCCGGCATGGAAGCGAAGGATAGGGCAACTGACACCAGCTCTCTCTCTCTTCTCTTTCTCTCACACACCATTGCACACACATGCACACACATACTCTCTCTCTCTCTCTCTCTCCTGCCTGCCCACCTTATTTCTCGAAGCTGCTGCTGCTCCCCCTTGGAGCTTCTAGATGCCATTTAAGGATGTGGGGATATATAAAATGCAGTTACTTAAACCACGTCCATGGGAACATGGGAATGGCATTTTCAGTCACATGACGACTTCAGAAAGAAACACATATTTTATTATTAACTGCCTCTTTCACCCTTGTGATAGGGCCCTTAGTTCATGGAATGCAGAAAATGAATGTTTTCTGTTTTTATGTGCTTCTGACTCATGCCTTCTCTCGCTGTGTTTATATTTTTATGGCTTATATTGTTTCCCTTAGTCCTCTTGCAGCCATCCTTGTAAATATTTTTGTAAAATATTTCATCAAATTACTGTCCATATTAACAGTACAATTAGCTTAGTCTTTCTCTTAAAGGAAGATAATTATACAGGTGAAACTTCAAAAATTAGAATGTCATATGTCAAGACTTACTTTGGTATACTTGTGATGATTATGGTGTCCAGCTTATTTAAACTCCAAATTCATAATCTCAGATTTAGAATATTACATGACATCAATAACACAAGGAAATAGAACAATATTGGACCTCTGAAAATCTAAGCATGCATATGTACTCGGCATCCCCATATAGCTCGCTTGTGGAAGGAATCATGAAGTGGTCCAAAATTTCCTGGTAGACGGCTGCATTGACCCTGGACTTAATGAAGCACAGTAGACCAACACCACCAGATGACTTGGCTCCCCAAATCAACACAGACTGTGGAAATTTCACACTGGACTTCAAGCATTGTGCATTGTGTGCCTCTATAGTCTTCCTTCAAAAATTTGGGTCCTTGGTTACCAAATGAGATGCAAAAGTTGTTCTCATCAGAAAAGTGGACCACTGACCAACAGACCATTCCCCCCCCCCCGTAGCCCAGGTAATATGCTTCTGCCGTTGTTTGTTGTTCAGGAGCGACTTAACAAGAAGAATATGACATTTGAAGCCCATGTTCAGAATCTGTCTATGTGTGGTGACTCTTGATGCACTACTCTGAATAGGGAACCTTTTCACATTATTCTAATTTTCTGACATTTGGGGTTTTCATAAGCTGTACGTCATAATCATTACAATTATATCAAAGTAAGGCTTGAAATATCTCGCTTAGCATGTAATGAGTCTATCTCATATATTAGTTTCACCTTTTGAGTTGACTTACTGAAACAATGATATTCTAATTTTTGGAGTTTCACCTGTATATTGGTGGATTTTTCCAACAACCTTCAAGGCAGACAAATCAACGGAAAGGGCACTATTAGAGAAATAAAAGTTTATTTTAAAAAGGTTAGCAAGGACTATGGATGGTAGAGAAACTCCATTGACCTGTGAAGAGTGTGCAGCAAGTACAAACTGGTAACACGGTTGGAAGAAAAAGTGAAAGAACTGAAACAGAGTGATCCTGCTAAAGTCTATGATGGTATAAGAGCTGAAGAAGAGCAGAGACAGAATTCTTGAGTAGCTGCACCCAAGGGAGGCAGTGGAGGTGGGAGGACTGCAAGGCAAAGCAGAGGCTAATGCTGGAGACAGAATAAAGTGGAGGAAGCATCATGGAAAAGAGTCACATTTGGGAGCCAAAGAAGAAGAGGGCACTCTTCACCAGTGGAACTGCAAAAATGCTTTCAAATTCTTGAGGAGGTGTCTGTCTTCCAGGATGTAGATGAAGAGATTATGTGCCATGAAAGGGCCTAAATATCTGCAAATATTTAATACAATATATAAAATGGAATAGACACTTGAAGTCATTTAAGAAAGTATTTACAACACACATGGAATGAGCGAGAGAGATTGAGAAACCAAATATCATTATTATTGGATTATTTGTTTTGTATTTTTAAAAAAGCCAGAAGGACTTCATCCTTGTCATTCAAAGAATAGTTCTAAAATAAATAGTCTTTGAATGAAAAAGAAAGAAGGAACTTACATTCTAAAACTCAACACTAATTGGTTTAGGTTTTCATCTCAGATTGAGATGTAGATTAAGTTAGTGGAAATCTGTGGTTCTGGGAATGTGAAAATGAGATAACCCCACTGAGAAAAGACAGACTTCTGAAAAAGCAGTTTAGGGATACAGCTGGAAGATTGTTGCAAAGGTAGCATATGAAAAGAATAATGATCAAAATTCTTACTAGTTATGTTCACACTTGAAAACTGCCTATTTATGGTGTTAGACAGAGGAGGTTAAATCATGTTATATGCAGAATGACGTAATTTTGAGGGGGATCTGGTACCTGCATTTAAGATACAAAAATATTACAGTATTTGCAGTTGAAGCATAGTTGCATTTATTCAATTTTGTTTGTGAGATAGAAAGATATCTGTAGTTTATGTAACTATATTTTAATCTGTTCAAGCAAATTCCTCAACACAAAGCATCACTGTAAACACCTAAGACTGCTAGAAGTGATTAGATTTTGCTTAAGATAATAAGAGCTACTGGGCTGTTTCTAGAGATGTGTACTTAAGTGTCCTAAATCATGATGGGACATTTTAAAACAGTGATTCCCAAGGTGGTCTATGTAGACCCCAAGGAGTTTATTTCAAGTTGCAGGGGGTCTATGACAATTGGGAGTCCACAAAATATAAATGGGGGTCCACATGGACCCCCATTTTGGCAGATCATCAACATTTAGGCGTTCTGTAAATGTCTTACACGTAACACAAATTATTTTGGTACCATTTTTGAAAGTTTTTTGCAGCAATTTTTGGAAATTTTTAAACTTTTTGGTGCATTTCTCAAGTGGTCCAAAGGTGGGAACCTCATCCTTGAGGTGTGCATATCTTTAAAGTGCATTTTGCATTGTGTGTGCATGGTGGGGTATTGCATCATTTTTCAGAACTTGATTCTTACCATGTGCATGTTTTTAAAGTCTGTTTTGCAAAGATTGGGGACGCATGTTTTATAGCCACATGACAGATATTTATACCCGAATCATGGTCATTTGAAATTCAAATCAACTATAATTACAGTCATACTTTGGTCAACAAATAACTTGGTTTATGAGCATTTTGATTAACAAGCAAAAATTTCTGAATATTTTTGCCTTATTAACAAGCAGTGTCTTGATGTACCGGCACTCTCATGTGTATCACATAATAAAAACTGCTGTAAGCCCTTTCTCCCCCCCTTTTCTGCTGGAAGTGGGTGACTGTCTGTTTCAGTTTCTGTTTCAGGCAACAGTAGCAGCAGAGTTGAAGGAAGGGCGACAGGCTCAATAAAAGTACAAATAGTTGCCACCCCCATAATCCTGTCCCCTAAGAGGCCACCTACATTCAAAGAGGTATTGATGAAATGAGTCGTGATGTTGAAAGCTTCTTGTGTAACTATCTGAAAACGAACCATTTCTCTATTCAACTCGATAGTCAACTTTACCTGGTAATGAAGCACTATTATTAGCATATGTTCAGGTTTTTTTAATGGAACAAGAAATCCATGAAGAACTGCTCTTTGCGAGAACTTTGATAACAGACACTAAAGGTGAATCAGTATTCATTGTTTTGAAAGATTGTTTCATGGGAAAAGCAATCTCTTTATCAAATAAATTAGCAGCAGCAGCAGATGGAGCACCAGCCATGTTTGGGTGCTATTGTGCTTTTATAAGCCATTTAAAACAAAATGTACTTAGGGTGTTTGCAATTCACTGCGTCATTCATCAACAACTTTTAGTACCTAAAATTCTAAGTGCCATATTGCATCAATCTCTCCAATTTGTTATAAACGCAGTAAATAAGATCCGTAGCAACATGTTTTGTTCTAGGTTATTTACACAGTTGTGTGAAGAAAATGATGAGGACTTTCATCGATTACTCCTTCACACTGAAGTATGCTGGCTCTCGAAAGGCTTATGTTTGACAAGATTTTCACTTTTTGAGATGATTTTAGAGTTTTTGGATGCTAATGATCCCATTTTGAAAGAAAATTTAATCAAATGGAAACCAGACATTACTCATTTAACAGATTGGTTGCTAATTTTAATGAGGTTAACTTGCAGTTACAAGGTTACAGTCTGAATTTAATAAAAACATAGTCCATCATTGCAGCTTTTCTTGCTAGAATTAATCTAATGAAGCAAAACATTGGAAGGTGTGAATTTTCCCACTTCCCCAACTTGTCATTGACAAATGTCCAGGATGATGATGTTTTGTTCTACGTTCAACATCTAAGTGTCCTTCACATAGAATTTAAAACCAGGTTTGAAGATGTTTTGACTATGGAAATACTGCAGTGGTTTATCAATCCATATGGTGACATTGAAGAATCAGATGTCACATTACAGGAATAACTTATTGGAATAAGCACTAATGAAGAACTTAAGGTGCAGTTTAGAATGGGGTATCAGCAGTCTTGGCTTCAGAAAGATACAGTATACCTGTTGCTTATCATGCATTATGGACTATCACAAGAAAAAATTTAATAGCTTTTCCATCTTCACATCTTGAGGAAAGTGGGTTTAGCGTGATTGCCAATTTTCCTACAAAAAAAATCAATTGTAAATAACTAAACATGGAGATTTAAGACTATACCTCACCAATTTGAACCCAAATATTGAACAGTTGCTATCACAGCATCATACTCATCCCTCCCATTAACAGCATTATTTGTGTATTAATGTTATGTAAGAATTTTACTAGGTTCTTATTTGTTCCATTCCAAATCCAAATATTTACTTGCATTTCATGTCTTTTCAATAAAGGTATGAATAATAATTGTGCATGTTTTTTTTACAATTGTCCATGCTAAAAAAAAAGCCCCTATAAAAGTGAGTAGCACTGTGTCAACCATTAAAAACACATTTGAAGTTAATAAGTTTAACAGAAAGTCTACAGAAAACAAAAAAAAAATTAGCAAGTGGTCTATGGGGTGAAAAAGTTTGGGAACCTCTGTTTTATAACTTCAGAAGTTTCAGGCAGAATCTAAACAGAATCCTGAAAACATGAAAGCAATATCCCCAGGTTTCACCACTTGCTATTTTTCAAATAATGATTCTGGAAAATAGAAATAATGCAGTTTAAAAAAGATATTTAGTTTCTAGGTATCAACAAGATGTATGCATTTAATGCTTCCACTAACCCCCAAACTCTGTTACTGTCATCCCAATTAACACTTTTAGTGGAGTCAGTAATATCCTACAGCTCATGTACTGCTTATGTTTTGTAGTTGTGCCATACTGCTGCCTGAGGTTCATGTTGCTGCTTAACTTCTTAGGGTGTGAACAAAAGAAGCATTCAAATTTAGAAACATTTGGGCTGTCTTAGGTGCTGTTATTGTCATTGCCAGTGCTTTAATATTTAACAGAGCATACAAATCAATTTAATATTTTCAGGATCTTACTATGTTATTTAAGGTAAGCTTCATTTGACCTCTCTCATGAATTAGAAAAAATAAGGTGAGAGAAACACTCTGCCCAGTCCTGTCTTCCTGCAGTCAATGAACATGTTCAACAGCTTGATAGCTGGCTGCAAAGGAAAGAGAAATTTCCAGTTTTAGAATTTTTAAAGAAATATTGTATTCTAAAAAATAAAACTGTCAGTATCACAGTGTCTTTATACAATTCTCTAGCACCACCATATTTGGAATAAAAAGTGCAAATCTGGTTACCACAACTGAAAAAGGATATTGTAAAGCTAGAAAAGTTGCAGGAAGCGGCAGTCAAAACAAGGTATTGGTGCAACTTCACTGTGAGGACAGATTAGAACATTTTGAGCTGTCTGGGTTAGTAAGAGAACAGTTGATGAGGGGGATATGCTAGAGGTACATGCAATCAAGTATGGTGTGGAGGAATTAAATACACAGAAGTTTTAGTCCAGGCATGTCCAAAGTCTGGCCTGGGGGCCAAATGTGGCCCGGTTTAAAATTTTGATTGCACCTCAACCTCTTCTCCCTGCCAGCTCAGTCTGTCACTCATCCCCACTGTCCGGTCCTTCCCTGTGCTAGCTAGAGACGTCAGCTTGCAGTTTTATGGTTTTCCTGCCCTCCCTGCCTCTGTCCATCCCCTTAGTCACCCGCCGTGCCTACCTCCTGGCTCTCTTGCTGCAGTATCTTCCCCACCTCCTTGTGAGGGGGGGCAGCATATGCAAGCAGTGGTGTGTCTTGGGTGCACGTGAGCCAATTCCCAGGCCATGCAACAGCTGCTGGCAGGGCTGGCGCAAGGTTTTTTTGCACTCTAGGTGGGGGCAGGGGCAGGGGTGGGGCAGGGGGCAGTGGGGGGCAGCAGTGGGGGGCAGGGCGGCAGAGGGGGCGATGGATGGCGGGTGACGGCAATGGGCACAGGGGGTTGGGCAGCGATGGGGGCAGCGGGCAGCCGGGGCCGGCCGGCGGGGGGGCGGATGGCGGTGGCCAGTGCCCCCTCTCCATTTTGGCGCCCTAGACAACTGCCATGTTCGCCTTAATGGACCTGTGTGCTTCTTAAAGGGATGTACTTCTGTGTGCTTCTTAAAGGGATGTACTTCTTGTGTGCTTCTTAAAGGGATGTACAGTCAGCCACTGCTTATAAAAGATTCTAGATCAGATAAACATTTAGTCTGACACAGCACAGATGTTTTTTATGCTTTTAGATTAGGAGGGGGTAATAGAATGCTAAAGCTGCATTTGCCACAATGAGCATCACATTTGTGGATGCCATTGCCAGTTATGAATTTTAAGCTGTTGAAAGTGCAAAACATTGACCTTCTGTATGCATTTAAATCATACTGTACAGTCAATTTAATATTTCCTGGATAGGCATTGAAAAGACATCACAGTAGATGCCAGACAATTCTCCTTGGCAAAAGTATTTTACAAATGGGATAGCACCACGAAGAGATTTCTTCATCCATTTGCCAATCCCATATAAAAACCAAAATGGAGATTCAGTGCCAACATTGTAGAGGAATTCTATCCCTTCCCTATGCACCCACCTCCTTTCATGAGAAACTTTGGAGAAAGCTTGTGTCATTCTTCCGTTCAAAAAAGCAGGGTCTCTTGAAGCCCACAAATCTTACCTGTTCAAGGCTGCCAGTTGAACCACTTGTGGGTTAAATAAAATTATTCAATTTTTATTGCAGATCACGTTGTATGTGAAGAGGAATTCAAGTATGCAATGTTAGCTTTAAACTGCATTTGCCCAGCTACATCCACACTCATCACCTTGTTAGTTCATACCTCAAGAGGACAGTAAGTATACTACTCTTAATGAATGGAATAAGTACTTGCAAAGTGACTATCAGTTAGTGTTTCTTTGTTCCTTACAAGCAATAGCATCCTATTTAGATTATCAACCACCATCTTTCTATTTTAAACTGCGTTGTTTCTTGGAGTAAAATATTAGACCCCATGCCTGTGACATTGCTGTTTTAGGGATAGCTCTTTCTTGTGTGTACCTCCCTTATACCTGTTATCTGGTCATAATGGCTTGCATCTTCGAAACAGAGACCTCACAGCATAGCTGTTTCTGCGTTGGTATCCTGGTTCTGGGGTCCTCTGCCTACAGATGTCCATGAAAAGAGTCAACTGTATTCAATATTCCAATATTTCATTTAAATCATTTATATTAAAAAATATTCTGTCTCTAGTTAGGGATAAAAAGTTGCATTTTTGTTCTTATTGATTTTATACCCTACCTTTCTGCCAACAAACGGACCCATGGTGGCCAATATAAATATGCTGGAATATACTACAATATTGACAAACTCATTGGAAAAATATATACACAGTATTAATGATTTAATGTGTAATAATATATACATAACAGAATCAGTCTTTTAACTGGGCTTTAGGAATTGGGAGATGACAAATGATGAGGCCCCTCACGAATTACATTTGAGGCCGGATCTGAGCCCTCACAAATCCTTTAGCATAGTTAAAGGATTTGTATTGAAAGGTTGAGCATTTTTGCATTCAGCAAGCACCTAATTGCTTTATAACAGCTTAAATCACAGTGTTACGGCTTTTATCAGTCTCTAGTGCTGCATAGACTTCTATAACATTAAATGTTTAAAAAGGCATTTTGATGGAGGATGGGTTCCAGTGAAGAGAAGACTGATGGACTGGCACTGAAGTCCTTATCTGAATATCAGGCCAATTGCTATTTCTTCCCCTACTTTATGTAAAATAGGCTTGTGCATGCATTTCTCTTCTCCTTTTTTCCCCAGATGTCAAATACCTTCAAAGGTTTCATGGTAGAGAAAGATGCTAACAGCTGTACCTTTTTCCAGTATAGATCTTCAGTCATGTGCATAGTTGTATCAGATAGAGCCTTTTCACACAACCCCTAAGATCCGCTGGCCACTTAAATTTGGACCAGAGATCTTGGGGGTTTCTCACTGTTCCTGTGTTCCCACCCCCTCCGCACTCCTGACCGCTGTCTGCGTGAGGGGAGGGAGAAAAAAAGAAAGAAAAGAATGCCGGCTTACCTCCGTTCTGCCGGTCTCGCTCTGTTCCCGGCAGCATTCAGATCTCTTAAAGGGGCGGGGGGCAAAAAAACAGCAAACAGAAGCGAGGAGAGCCCGGCACTCACTACGTTAGATCCGCATCAGGGATTTTTCACCCCCGGAGAGCAGGTACCTGAAAAGTGCACTGGGACGCGCTTAGGTCCCAGTGCACTTTCTCAAACCCCCTTCCCCTGGGGCAGATTTCCATCACAGAAGGTTTCTGAAATAATGCAGTGTGTTATAACGGTAAAAGTTTAAGCAACAGACAGGGAAGAATGAAAATATGTGGCTTGTAAAAGTGGGCTGGAGGTGGGGGATGCCATATTAGTATTTCCATATAAGGCCAGAAGCAGACAGTGAATGAATGCTTGGCACTGTTGCGGGTTATCATTATTACCATGTGATAAATAAGAACTGAGATGAAGGACCCATGAATCTTTTCCATTCATCTCTATGTTTCTGTTCACTTTTCCCCCCTGTTTGTGTTTCAGGGAGGGCCAGCAGTCACCAGAACAGTGGCAGAAAATGTATGGCAGATGCTCTGGTAATGAAGTGTATCACATTAACCTGGAGGAGAGTGTGTTTTTTGCTGAATATGAGGGAAAGAGTTTCACATATGCATCCTTCCATGCACACAAAAAGTATGTTTCATTTATAGCAGTGGGATCTAATGTGACTTCCTTTCAGAAATTCTTTCTTTGATCCACTGGGAGTGTGTAAGATTAATGTAAGAAGATTACCCTACTGTTGATGGGCTGCTAAATTTCCACTAGGCATAGACTACAGAATCAACCCTGAGGGTTTGGGAATTCTAGGTTTCTAAACTTGCAGTCCTTTCCTAATTCAGATGCTGGGACCTTATAGCTTAGTCATGGCATTCCTAACGAGAGAAACAGGAATAAGGTCTATCTATAAGCTGCCATCTTTAAGCTGGAAGCACTGTCCCCGTTCAAAGGTGACCAAAAAGTATTTTAAATTAACCAGCATCATGCTACATGAGAAAAAAACTTCAAAGCAATAATTTTCATTGGGGAAATACCCACTTCATGAGTACTCTGTCCTGATCTCAGTAGTACCAAGAGGGATCCAACAACTTGGCAGTAGGCAGGAAACTTTCAGAGGCATAGCTGTTTTTTCTTCATTGCCTGTCACCAAACCATTCCAAAGCAGTACACTTTTAACTGTATAACACCCCCCTTCCCACTGCCAAATCTATCAATCCACTCCCTCTATCAGCGCTATAACCATGGAAATATACCTGCTTGAAGAGAGAGAAACTCTGCACTTCCCAGGCAACCTCTAAAGATGACGCAGATCATGGAGACTTCTGAGCCATGTGGAGAGGCCACTTGAAACAACAGCCTATTCAGACGGTCGTGTTTTGATGATTAAAGAAATGATGGAAAGGCAGGGTAGCACAAATCTCTCAAAGCATGTGGTCGCTACATAATTTAAAAGCATGGTTGAAGAGAATATGTCATGTCCATATCATGCAGCTCCTTCACCTGAGCTCCATTCTCTCCATAAACACTGGGCCCAGCTGGTGACTGCTACTGATACAAAAAGGCCAGTTGCTCTTACCTCCTTGCAGGCAAGCAGAAGTGAAAAACGACAATGTTCTAAAAGCACTTCATAAAATAAACATGAAACTGCTGGTGCAATGTTGCAGCTTGTTTTGAACATCAGTTCTCTTGTGTAGGGGATGTAATTGAGCATTTTGCTTCAGTAAGTTACAGTAAAAAGAAGTGCTTACCTTTCAAAGGAGGTTTTGAGAATAGCTTCTTTCGATTTGTAAACAGGTAGAGAAGAGTGTGGTTAGATCCTCCTTTTCTTTTCACAAAATGGCATCTAATTGCTTAACGAAGTGGTTTATGCAACATGAAGATAAACTTTCCTTCTTAGATGAAATAGCCTGTGCAAGCATATCAGGCAAAATCACCACCACCACCTAAACTAAATGTCTGTGAGCAGGATCTAGAGAGCCCTCACCCTCCTTAACCCCAGACCCCTCAAGAAAAGCCTTGGAATCTGTTTCAAGCCTCCATTCCACATTTTCATTTTATATCTATGTCAGTTTAATGTCTGAATTCAAACACATATTGCCTGAATCTTCCATCTTCAGGGTTCAATACACTTTCTGATTAACTTCAAGCTTTCCAGTCAAGTCACCAACATAACGAGCAACAAGTAACAGGACTCCATTCTCTAACCAAGGAGTGTAAGGATCTGTGCTTAAGGCTGTTTGTGGAATATCCATTCTATACAGGGCTCTGACATTCTCTGGCCCAGGTCCTTGTGGGGTCCTCAGGAGAATTGCCTCATTCCACAGCTGTTCCCAGGGAAAACCTGGCACCTTCATCTTTCTCTTTCTTGGGCTTCTCTAGAAAAAGTACTTTCTTTCTCATCATCTCCTCTCCTGTCCCTCTGTTTCACCCTAATACTGTGGTTTCCAAGCCTTTTCCTTGGGCAGTGCCTCCTGAGCTACCTCCCAGGGAACTCAGTGTTACCCACTTCCCTGTCTAGGGGTCTTCTTTACCACCTCTTTCTAGTCAGCTTTGGTTTATTTCCTCTACTCTCACCCAACAGCTCACTGGTCACTCACTCCTCTCAATCCACTCCTACTCCTCCCCTTTCCCACCAAAACCTTCACACCTAGTTCCCTTCTTCTTCTAGGTCATTCTTTCCCCTCGGCTTTAACTCTGTTATCTCCATCTCCATATCTATCAGTTCCAAATTTGCTTCAGGTAACTTCTTCTGTTCTTGAACAGTAGAGGATAGCACATCTTTTTCACATCTTCCTCTTCTCTCACACAGCTTGGTGCAGCTCTTTCTATACAACATACCAAGATCCAAACACTAGATGGAATGGAGTCTGAAAATTATGATATTATAAAATCACTAGTGATGAAAGTTATAAATACCTTGGAATACTAGAAGCAGATAACATTCTGCATAAAAAAGTTAAAGAACTGACAGAAAAACTGCAGAAAATCTTAAAATAAAAATTGAATGTTGGAAATATAATAAAAGTCATAAACATGCGCAGTTCCACTAATTAGATACCCAGCTGGAATAATACAGTGGTACCTCTACTTGCAAGTTTAATCTATTCTGAAAACATGCTTATAAGTCGAACAACTTGTAAGTAGAGCAGCCATATCTAAATAAATAAATAAATAAATAAATAAATAAATAAATAAATAAATAAATAAATAAATGTAATTAGAGGAGACCACATCTAAAATTTGTAAGGCAGCAGTTAAAACACCAAAGGTTTTCCATACTTCAGTCAAATTGATAATAAGTAGAGCTGCTAGTAAGTAGAAGCACCATTATAAATTGTGACCAAAATGAATGAGAAGAATTGGATCAAAAACATGGAAACTAACGAACATACATCACACACTGCACCAAAAAAGTGATATGGGCAGATTATATTTACCATGAAAAATTGGAGGCCATGGATTATTGTAAACAAAGCAGGTATTAGAAAAGGAAAAAAGAATCCTAAACGATTATATTAGCACAAGTAGAGAAAAATTACTTAAGATGGTGAAAATGGAGAATACTTTGAAAACAAGGAAAAACAAAGGCTCAATATAAACAAACCCAATTTTTAAATAAATTAAACAGAAAAATAAGCCGCTTTGCTGAAGAAACCTGAGAAATATTGATGGAAAGTATGATAGTAATACAACATGAGCATGGCTAAAGTAGAAAGAAGGCTTTATTTTTTATGTATGAGAACAAGCCCTCCAAACAAATGCATTGAAAGCTAAGATTCAAGGGACTAGAGCCAACAGCATATGTCGACTCTGCCCCCCAAAAAGAAAAGATGAAATTGTGATACATTTCATCTGTGAATGTCCCAAAATTGCACAAACATATTACAAAATTAGGTATGATAAAGTGGCAACTAGGGATGGGCACAAAATGGAAAAATACCATTTCATTTCATTCATTTTGTTTTTTTACTCTGTTTTGTTTTGTAATTAACATTTTTTTAAAAGAAATTCATTATGAAACAAAATGAGAAACGAAATGAATCTACCGCCACACCAGTGCTCTCGCTGATGCTGCGGGGGGATTCAAAAGCCTCCAGGCCACCAGCTCTGCTCTCCCTAGCCATCCACCTCCCAGCTGTTTTTGACAGCTCAAGCTGTCAAAAAATCCCATCTAGGAGGCAGGCGGCTAGGGAGAACAGAGCACCCAGCTAGCAGTAAATTCAATGTCTGACTCCTCCTTTCTCCCCTGCCACCCCTCCTCCTAGTGGGGTATTTTGGACAGGGAGAGCTTGAGTTATCAAAATCAGTTGGGTGGTGGAGGTGAGAACCAGACAGGGAAGTAGTTGCCAGATCTCAGTCCCTTGCCTGAAGAGATATCTGGTGGTGGCTTCCCAGTACAGTTCCTCTGAACCGAAAATACCATTTCGGTTTGGTTCATCATGACACACTGCCATTTTATTTCGTTTTGAAACATTTTGAAACCTTACAAAATGACAAACGTCCAGTGGATGTTATACAAAAAAATATAACTTGTCAGCCTCCAAAAACACATGGAAACATCAGGAAGAGAAAGTGCCAGAAAATGATAAAGTGAAGATCTTGTGGGATTTTTAGATCCAAACTGACAGACACCTTGAACATAACACACCAGACATAATAATAAGAGAATAAATGTCTGAATCATTGACATTGCAATTCCAGAGGATGCCTGAGATGAAAACAGAGAACTGGAAAAACTAAGAAAATACAAAACTAGAAAATACAGAGAACTGGCAATTGAAACATCTTAATGTGTGTGAGACAGAATGCTGGACTAGATGGCTGTGGCCTGTTCCAGCAAGGCTGTTGTTATGTGGTTGACACACCCTTCAGTGGTCCCTGTAGTAATTGGGAATTTTGGGGACAATGTCAAGGCATTTCACACAATATTACAAGCAATTTCATATCATCAGAGCTACAAATCCACCTACCCACAAAGTATTAAGAACAGCATAATACTGCTTCAATATTTAACAGATACTTAGATTTTGGTTGAAACCTGTATTTGTTATATAATGCCAGTCAATGTTTTTATTATTTTGATTGACTGTGCCTGGTATTTTGGAATAATAATAACAATAAAAGACAAAAGCCTTGTGATTAGAGATGGCAACTAGAGATGGTTTGTGATGAGTCATGGATTCTCATGAAACACAAATTTTCATGAACTCACCAAAAAATGAGCTGGTTCGTGATTCATTTTTCAGGTCTGTGCTTGGGGGAACTGCCTGCCCTTCCTGCCCCACTCCCCCATTGGTTCCCTACCTTATTTTGAAGGAGTGGGCATCCATTTTTGCTAAATAAAACAAACTGCCAAAGGGGAAAATTGTGTTTTGTTTCTTTTTAGCAATGCAGGATCCATGAACCAAACCACAAGCTGAACCAAGAACCAACCTAGTTTGTGAGGTTTTTTTTTTTTTGGTTCATGGTTCAGTTTGTGACCATCTCTAATTGTGGCTAGTTAAGGACTAATATATTTTAATGTTAAGCTTTCATGGAGCTTTTTAGTCCACTTCTTCCAGTTATTTGACTATTCAGTATACATCTTATGAAATGAAATTTAGAAATGTAACAAATAGCAAAACGGATGCTATAGACCAGTGGTGGTGAACCTTTGGCACTCCAGATGTTTTTGGACCACAACTCCCACAGTCATTTGTCATTTACAATTTAGACTCAGAATTCTGGGAGTTGTGGTCCAAAACATCTGGGGTGCCAAAAGTTCACCACCACTGTTATAGACAAAACTAAAGCTACTTTCTGTTTGCCAATTTGATATAGTCTATAAATAGAATTTAAGTACACTCAGCAGTAAGAAAATTACCTGAAAATAGGTCGCTACTCAGTAATAAGGATATTTTTAATATAATGCATATTTTGCAGCAAATCATGGTTCTTCTAAGAATTTATGATCATAAGGGAAAATAGCAGTCTAATTTGGGAAATCAGTTGACATAGCATAGAAAAGACTTTATTTCTCTCTACCATGTCCCATGAGATATCATTATAAAATAGATGTGTTTGAACACAAACAGATTTTGGGGGGAAATGAATTTTAGGCCTCAGAGTTATGTATATTAAATGATAATATGTTACATTTTCAGTATATAGGAAAGGGAACATTATAATACTTGTATCCCAGGAACAGAACAGAACAGAACAGCTTCCTGCCCTGCTTCCTCATCTAGAATCGCAGCTAAGGGCTAGGAAAAGCAGCTGCAGAAGTTGTAGCTATATTCTCAGTCATATATCTCCCCTCCTGACAGGATAGGCAGCAGACATGCCACCCCTCAAGCACTCTACCCAGCAGTCAAAATAATAGGAAGGTGGTGTCCCCCAGACTTTGAGGCCTCTACACACAGCACAGAATGCTTGGCATTGTAGTTCTGGGGCCTGAGCACAAATCCAATGCCAGCTCAATAGTTAACATCAGCACAAGAGTACAGGTCATTTACATTATAAACGAATAAAGCCTCAGCAACAGACTTCAGACCGTATGCCATGACCACTGTATTCTCTAGCACCATCTTTAAGTTGGCTGAAGAACTAGTGCTCAAATCATTCAAGAAGGAGCTGATGACATTCATCTACATAATGGTGCTCTTCTCAGATTCTCGTCTGGATCCTCTAAATTAAAAGCCATTGTAAAGTTGGTGGCTATTAATACCTGGGAAGATCAATCCACATTTTTAGACCAAGTTGGCTGAGTCAGCCTTTGAAAGAGATAAACAGCTTGATGGTGCTTCCGAATTTTGTTTTACTGGAGATGAAAGACATGACCAAGGAAGGTGCTCCACATCAAAAGACTAAGAAGTCTATATAAGATTTCTTTTTGTTTGTGCATAACCTGTTCTGGACCCACAGCACAGTGGAGAGATGTCAATATATAAATGCAACTCCAAACCATCAAGAAAAAAACTCCAACATTCTGCAGCTACCAACAAGGACATCAAGACACCTGACTCTAGTGATTTCTTTGTTCCAAATCAAAACCAAATGATTACAGCACATTGGTGTATAGTCTCTGTGGGAATAATTTTGTAGCACTACCAATGGACTCAAATGTGTATGCTTATCTAGAATCTCATCAATTTCCTTCCCCAAGTTATGCAACTCATTGGAACATAAAACCAGTCCATGCAACATCTTATGAGGATTGATGCCTCACAGAACTAATTCTAATTTCAAAACATACTCTGAGGTTGAACGCTATCTTTTTCTTCATATTCCCCCATACCATAGAACAGGGACATTCCTGTTTTTCTCAATATCAGGTGACTCAGTAGGATTATTTGTTTGTTTGTTTGTTTGTTTGTTTGTTTTGGTTTGTTTGTTTGTTTGTTTGTTTGTTTGTTGCTATATCAAAAAAGCATTTTCATTGCAAGATGTTGCTCTTCAGTCTCACTTTGTTTGATGATCAATAGTGGTGCCGGACTGAGATTACTTGATATATGCCTTTGTTCCTTCTTAGATTTCACCTAATTCAGTCCAACATTCAGATTTTCTCTAACATTCAAACCATCCAATATGCTTTAAGTGCCATTATAAGATAAAGAAACAGTAGTTCTCATGCTCTGTTACACTGTTTTGTATGGGAATCAGCCAGGACTTGGGGCTTGTTGCAACGTTCCTCTAGGAAGAATGACCTCAGAAGCTACTATCCATATTTTCTTGCTTCATATATTGAAAGAAAGGGAACGTAAAGACCCTAGCTGAGCTCCTGAGAATGCTGTTCTCGTGCCAGAATGATACCCAGACTGCAGATCAGATTGCTCGGCAAAGCCTCCACAGGAAGGTTGTTCCAACAAGCCTGAAAGAACTGCTTTGATCACTAGCTGATTCTAGACTGAAGTTTGGCATGCCAATCTGCAGTTCTTTCAAGTGAGAGACATCAGCGTCATCACAAGCTTCTCAGCCAGGGGAAAGGAAAACCTGCATCACCACCTAACTGAAGACACATGATCAAAGGTTGACAGGCAAAGGCACTTCAGCTAAGTAGAGCTCAGGGCGATGCACTTCTTGTAGTATTCAACCAATATGTAGCTGATTTGAACTCACTGTTGTGACACACAACACCACTGTGAAAATATATAGCAGTAAATAGCACATATAAACCCCAGCAGATTTATATTCATTTCTAAAGGGAGAAAAATACTACTTTTCATTTTGGCACATGTCCCAAAGTAGTTCATTCAAAAGCATACCCATTGAAATGAACAGTAAGTGAATAAACTAAACTATTGCATTCACAATGTTGATGGGTACCTTCTTCTTCTTCTTCTTCTTCTTCTTCTTCTTCTTCTTCTTCTTCTTCT
>JAHTLZ010000129.1:11302972-11318086 GCA_023846285.1 Phrynocephalus versicolor | reverse complement strand
CTTCTTCTTCTTCTTCTTCTTCTTCTTCTTCTTCTTCTTCTTCTTCTGACTTCCAGGTGGTAGTGGACTGGATTGGCCAATCATCCATATACTTATTTCATCTCCCCAAAACATTCCCCCAAAATGGTTAATGACAATTTTTCTATGCCTTGTAACACTGAAAATAAATGTATTGGAATGGTCATCCAATCTTCTTTGTACAACTCTCTGATTGCTCTCATTCCTGAGATGATGAGGGAAAAATCTGCCAGATAATGTCCTAATATTCTCCTCCTTACAGCTCATTCACTGTCTGTAAAGATTCTCACCTAATCTATTGTCTACCTAACAAGCCTATTCAGCCCATTGTTCATCTTATGAGGCTATTTCAGACCAGGGAGACTAGAGGTCAAAGCTGACTATAAGATGGAGGATTCGCATTAGCTGTATAAACACTGATGAAGCTGTTTGGATGGGCAGCGAAATGTTTCTCTCAAGGAAAAGAAGTCCAGTTGCCATGACTCAACTTCCAGACACTCACTGATCGACATTTCAAAATCTGATAGCAGCGTAGAATTCCTGAACACTCCTAAATCCCACTTCTCATTGAGCATGAAGGTTTCCCAGTAATCTGAAAGTCTAAAGCTTTGCTGAGCTGCAAAGCTGTGGATACTTTTTGCTGACTCCAGTTTGCATTTTTCCTTCAGACAAGCCGCATTTTGTACAGACCCTTAATTTCTCTGAATAGTTGGTTCTTGGTTTCACAGAATTCAGTAAATCTCTTGCCAATGATCTCACTGTTACTCACTGGAAATAATGTAGCTGTTAGAAGTCAGATGTACATCCAGCTTTATGTTTCCATGGAGAAGAGATGATAGATCACTTATGGGTTCTATTGACATATGTATCCTTCCATTCAAAGTCCATGGTCAAGTAGCTATCTTTGAGGATTAAGAAATATATGCAGTGGTACCTCAACTTACAAATTTAATCCATTCCGAATGCATGCTCTTAAGTCGAATTACTCTTAAGTCGGGGTACCTATCTAAATAATTGGGGGGAAAAACAAGTTAAAAATCCAAAAAATGAAAAAAAATTGTAAGTCGAGCAGACCATATCTAAAATTTGTAAGGTGGCAGTTAAAACGCCAACAGTTTTCCACTCTTAAGTCGAATTGCTCTTAAGTCGAGCTGCTCTTAAGTCAGGACACCACTGTAATCTTGTCCCGCCAAGCCCTGGGAAAAGAACCAAATGGCACATTTGCCCAGTGTGGGATGTACAACCATGGTAGTCTTTTTTTAAAAAAATACTCCATGTTCCTTGCCATCTGATGCTGTTTTTGGTATGAAAGTACTACAGAACATTCTTTTTTCAACTCTCCTATCACTCTCCTAATATTAGGCAAGATATGGCATGTACACCATGAGTACTATAGATAATACTATATTAGTATTTCCTTACCATAAATTTCTGTAGATGAAACCTTGCAGTGCATATTCTACCACCACTAAATGATAAATTCTTTCCAGATAATTTAACTATGGCTTTTGCTAAGTCTGTACACAGGGGTCCTTGCATTAGTTCATCCATATCCTTCCCCTGTTTTCAATGTGGTGAAGTTCGCAATCTGACATTTTGAAGCTTGGGTGTTAGATGTTGAGTTCCCCATGGCTTTCCATGTCTCTTGGGAGGGTGGCCCTCACCCTGGACATGCAAATCTAAAAGTCCTTCTTACACATTCCGAAGAAATGTATTTTCTGACTTGCCGTTTCCTCACATATAAGGATGAGGAACTGGTAGGTCCCCCCCCCAGTTGATAAGGATAGCAAGAATGTCAGGGAATAACAATGAAAATTTAGATCTGAGGGGGGCTATTACATCCCCCCTCCTTACATAGCGAATAACGTAAGAGTGCTTCTACTTAGGACATCTGGGTCATTAAGAGTACTTGCATGGTGAAGAAATTATCAAGACTCTCTTCACCATCAAGCATTCCATTTGAATGCTAAATTGAATGTTTCTCTTTCCTTCTAATGGAAGTGGGAAAATAAATTGCATATACAAGGCAGTTATAAAGAAACCTGTGCTTCTACTTCTGAACTAATTTCTTTGGTTGTTGAAGAAGATGGGTTCATTACCAGTTTCTCTTCACATAATTATTCTTATCAGATTTACACCGAGCTCATAAGGTTTTACTGGCTATAATCTGGTTCTCCTGTCCTTAGCAGGGCAGCAGCCAGTTTTATTAGCCAAATTATAATCCCATAGATTAGTAGGGGTGATGTATGATGGTTATTCCATGACTATGGTGATTCCTTCTTTTGAATATTCTACAAATCCATTGTCTCTTCTGGAAACAGTATAACATTTCCCCCCACCTTTATGGCTGAATTTTGTGAATGGGAGGGAATCTATTTTCATAATGGCCTTCTTGAAATTGTATATAATAGGAAAAGGAAATGAAAAATTTTCTGTGTTTTTCTAACCACATGCTGTTGTTTTCTTTTTAAAATTAAGATTTGGTGTCTGCTTAATCGGGGTCAGGAGGGAAGACAACAAGAATATTTTGCTGAACCCAGGTCCCCGCTATATTATGAGCTCCTCGGATATATGTTTTTATATCAACATCACAAAAGAAGAAAATTCAGCTTTTAAGAAGCAGGAGCAACACCGAAAAAATCACTTATCCAGGTCATTTTATCACGGCCCTTCTCGACTGCCAGTGCACAGCATAATTGCAAGTATGGGTAAGCAAAAATAAAGGGATGCCACTCAGTCAGTCCATCTTTATTATTTTGACAATAATTCAAAACAGAAAGCAGAATGATGATGGTCTCAAACCAAGGATTCACAATAGTAATAAGCGGTCTAACTGTTTATCATACTTGTAAGAAAATAGAAATGTGACTCAAACTTCCAGAAGCTGAAAAGATAAAACCTACTGCTATCAGTAGGTCACCCTATTATGAGAAGGCACTAGAGAATAAATTGCTTTTTCCACTGCATCTAGAAATTAAGTACAATCTTGGGGGAGGGGGTGTAAATAACAAAATACTCCCTTTGCAGAATCCTGAGAAAGACAATCTAGGATAATAAAATATGGTCTTAAAATGATCTTCTAAAATTACAGTTGGCATCTGTTGGTTGAGGTAATGGGATTTTTTAATTCTAAATACTAAAGGTTAGAGACAAAGTTTAGTTTAAACTTTCCTTCAAAGATATATTTGATCATCACCTGTCAGGGATGACCTTTTTACTCACAATGACACAAGAAATGAAATGTGTAGAAATAAAAATATCCTTGTTCCAAATATGATTCAGAAAAATAATATTTATAGTTAATTTTATTTTACTGATATAAATCCTACTTACTCCAAAATACACTTTGGCAACGACTGAAAGCACCTTGAACTTGCAATTAGCCATTCTAATAGTAACAATAATAATTGATTGCAGATGGGGTAATTCTTTTTGTGTTTCTGGACTTCTCAAAGAATTCCAGGAACAGCTGGCCAGAAACCCTAATGAGCACATTGTTAGGTACCTCCACCCCAAGACATCACCAACAGCTCTTCTGTTTCCTTTTGTTTACTGTTACTGGTTTGATTTTTTTTAAAATCGAAAGCTACTCTATAACTTCCTGGGACTCGGTAATAGTTCTTTGGTACTCTCGGTACAGCCTAAAAGACTATGATTCCCAGGAAGCATTGTGAAGCAACAGGAAACAAAAAAGCAAAAAAAAAAAAAAAGCCAGTGGTGCAGATAAATAAATATGGGGAGGCGAATATAAAGGTTTGCTGATTTGAGTTACTGGGCTGCAATTCCCAGAATGTGTGTGTGTTGTGTCGTTACAGTCACGACCAACCCTTTGTGACTCCATGTCCATGGAGTTTTCTTGGCAGGAATACTGGGAGCTAAAATCATCAATCTCAAAAGAGCACACTTCTAGTTGTTAAAATAGATTAAGAGAGAAAAATATCTGTGTCAGTACCTTGGATATTCAGTATAAACATGCAAGGGTACCTCGTATAAAGAAATTAATTCATTCTGAAGGTCATTTTGCGAACTGAAGATTTCGTTATTCAAAATGCAGTTTCCCATTGAAATGAATGGGAAATGGATTAATCCATTCTGGAGGTCTGAAAAAAGGCAAAAAAGCTTCTCCCACCCACCCACCCGCCACAGACCTCTTTATAAAGTGCACTTTAAAGGCATGCAGTGCTGGAACACCACACCCTCTGGAACAATCCTAGATATACTTTTTGGGCAAAGTGTAATGGAAATTTTGCTATCCAAGGCAGCCCATAGGGAAATTTCATTGACTGAAACTTCCCTATTCCCAGAAATTTCATTATCTGAATTTTTTTATTAACAGAGGCATTTATTATCTGATTTTTACTTATAATGTTGGTTATATGAAAGCAATAAAAGAAATAAAAACATGTAATTAAATGCACATACATGCACATTTATTTATCCTAAATGTTTTCTAATAATTCATTATCTGTGTTATGTTCTACTCAGACAATCCAAATATGAGCTTCTCATTTCAGTATTTTTAGTTCAAGATGTTCATATATCAAGGAATGCAGATGTATCTGATCTTCAAACAGTCTCATTAGAGCCTGTCAAAAGGAGTAGCCTGCCCTTCATTATAGCTCTAGTTTTTAATTAGATCCATATAAGGATAAACATATATTTTGTGATTTTTCTTTCATCCTTGAGGAAAAGCCCTTTTGAAAAAATGAGCTACTTTTTGCAAGAATGTTTACCCCTATTTAACAGGAAAAACAGCAGCAAATCAGGATTGTCTTTTCTCTGTGACAACATTCACACAACCCCCCAATTGGTGTGTGTGTGTGTGTGTGTGTGATCAAGTTTTTCTCTCTCTGCAGAATACAACGTTTCTAGGAGACGATATGTTTTGCCAGGTTATTTTTGTAAGAAATATACAGAAATCATTTTACTCTCATCTAGCAAGGAGAAAAAAATTGAACTTTTACTTTACTTACCTGTGAACTTTATTTACCTGCAAAAAAAGAAAAGTTCTATAAACCCAAATAAATTGGGAGCTAGAACTGAAGATTGTATGGATCCAGGCTAGAGATGGGGGGAAATGAAACACGAATCACATTTTCTAATGAATTTGGCTGATTCATCAAAATTTGTTAATTTGTATTTGTCATAAATGGACCCCCCCAATGAATACAAACTGATTAATTTTTGTTATTTTTGATTATTTAATTCATGGGACTGTAAAATGGCCCCTAAAGCACCTAGAGTCACCAACTTAAACAGATTGTACAGGAGAGCTGTGAGAAGCCTCTCCACAAGTTACAAGAAGTGTCTCCAGATTCCAGGGGTGGGGGGTGGATTGCATGAGGAAACCTGTTTGGAGGTAGATATCTCAGACATCTGAACCCCAGTCTCCACCTACCTAGCACGACTTATTGAGGAGAGGCAGAGGACATATCCCTGCATATTTGGGGCCCTAAAAGCTGGAGGGGGTCTTTTTATAGCATTTTAAATGGAAGACAAATCAATTCATTGATTCTTAAATTCATCACCAGAAAATCATTGATTCACTGATTTATCAATTTATCAGCCGTGAAAAATCATGAATGAAGGACGACGCCTAAGAAGTGACCTGACTGAAGTTTATAAAATCATACATGGTATGGACAAAGTAGATAAGGAAAAAACTGTTTTCCCTATCACACAGCACTAAAACTAGGGGGCATTCCATGAAACTTTTGGATGCTAGATCTCAAATAATAATAATAATAAAAATAAAAATAAAAAAGTACTTTTTCACCCAGAGGATCACTGGTCTGTGGAACTACCTGCCAGAAGAAGTGGTGACAGCTGTCAGCCTTGACAGCTTTAAGAAAGGATTTGACAAGTTCATGGAGAACAAAGGTATCAATGGCTATCATTATGGATGCCTAAGGACAACTTCTGCATTGGAGAGATAGGCAGGATATCTCTCAATGCCATTTGCAGGGAATCGTAAGCAGGTGAAGACATCTGCTTAGGAATACCCTGAAGCAAATGGTGAGCTGCTGCGTGAGACAGAATGCTGGACTGGATGGGCTGTGGCCTGTTCCAGCAAAGCTGTTCTTATGTTTTTATGTTCTTATGATGTCAATCAAAGATAAACATGTTATGCATAATTCCATACAATTTTAGTGGCAGCCAGCAATAAAATTTTGCTTTAACAAAAATCCTTAAATAACATAATTAGATGAAAACATCTTATGGTGGAGGCAGTGCTCTTCTACCTGTTCCCATCTGCAAACACTTGAATTTGAAAAAAATGTAGGTAATTTTCCTTTATAACAGTCATAACTTGCACATTTTTAGTAAGCACCTTTCTTAAATAAGGAAATTTAAGCTTATCTAAATATTGCTATCAAGTACAACCACATTTTCATTTCTAAAACAGAGATAAAAGCTAATGATTTTAAAGGGTTCATCTGCTACTTCTAATTTTTATGGAGCACCTTATTTTTTTTTAATTGTGTGTAACTGTGTGTAGAATCAGTATTGGGGCAAAGATCCTTGCATGATAATTTTGAAACCATTCTTCATACTTTTATCTTTGTCACAGTTTTGGACGTAGTTGTTTATAAAAGTACAATATTGATATTCTAAAGCTGTCCATTTGTTCCACCTGTACATAGTGTATTATATATTCAAGCCATAGTAGAAAATAGTCTTGTTTTGAGTCAAGAGGGTTACAGCCAGAGTACATGGGCAGGTGCATTAGGATGTGAATCTATGTCTGTATTACTTTAAAGAAAATTAAACACTTCTGCAACACAGAAGAACTGAATGGATACTGCTATCCAACAACCCCTGGACTATACAAGACTTCTTGAATTATCTATCTGAGCTGCCATTAATCTATGTTCAGCCTGTTGCTGAACATAGATGTGTGGCATATGTTCATGCAGCCCAATTTCCACAAGTAACTATAATTCTTAAGATGTTCCATATTACAAACATTTGTGATCATCTTCTGCTTGTTGGGTTCTTGCCAGAAACGTTTCTCTGGCTTGCTATATTTGATTCATGGCTTGCCAAGATTATATTTGTCTCTTAGGAAGTTCAAAATCCTTTTAACAATCATTCAAACCTAACTTGAGTGACAGGTAAAAATAGGGTGTTGTCTGTACGTAACGACACTGAGACTTTCGAATATTGTATAGCTAGGGATAAATGACCTTGATAAGATCTTTACAATGTCATTTGTACAGAAACTGTAACTAAAATTGTACGATTGCTTAATCAAATTGAGATCCATTACTTATATTTTAAGGGTTTTTTCATTAAAGCAGGACTACAAGAGACAAATTAATTTGGAACAAAGTAAAATCACACAAATCCCTGTGAATTTGGCTGATGGCAACATATATTTAGCAGTTAGTTTATTTTCATTCCATTGCACTGGCATGTGTTGTAGGTTTTTTTTAAAAAAGTTTGAAGAAATGGATTACAAACCATGATCGCTCATGCCAAATAAAACATGTGGGTTGTAAAAATACCACAAGACTCTTTGTGGTCCTCTCTAATTGTAGTACAATTCAGCTAATAAGTGAGAGAGGGGCAGGTCCATGGCATCTTTAAAAACTGCATTTTCAAACATTTTGCCAAAATGCATGGAATTATCGGGATACATGGCATCATAAGGATGTGACAGCTATTAGAAATGGGGGTTGCCCTGCTTCCCTCCTTCTCAGAGAGTTCACATTGTTGACCTCAATATCTATCACATTTTTCTGCTCCATGTCTTAACAGTCTGAAAAAAACTCTTAAATCATTACTATCTTGCCAAAATTTAGAGGAAGTAACTCAAGTTTCCTGTCTGCATTAATCTTTTTTCCAACCTCCCCAGGCTAAGATATCCAATTACACCTAGGTAGTGAAGGATTCATATTCCTTCCAGCCTACTCAGGTCAAAAGGTCCTGTTCTCTGTCATTTTCACATCACTAGTCCTCAATTAATTCAGATATGCTGACACTGCCCTCCCATCATCAAATGCTAAATTTCTTCTGATCCATCTTTCTCCTCTCACCCCCAGGAACTGTGGCTATAGATTTGCAAGATACAAGTTGCCGTTCTCCTAGTGGGCCTACTCTAAATCTTCCTTCAGAGGCAGGCAAAACAGGCAGAAGACCAAGCATAGCCCCAGTTTTAGAGGTTGCTGACTCTTCGGCACTTCACACCTGTGACCTCTTGAGTGACCAGTCGGAAGACGAGACGACACCCTCTGACGAAGAAGTTTCAAATGGTCTAGAGTATGTTCAGTTTAAATAAACAACTTTATGTGTTAACAATGGCATGCAATTGTATAAGGGAAATTGGATGTTTGGAGTGGAGCACATGTGATACCAGATGATTAAGAGCTGAATTCAATAAAAGTGCTAAATGAAAAGCAAAACAACACAATAAAAGTGTGTTTTAAAAATACAGTAGGCATGTAGTTTTACTTGATGTTGGTGGTGGGGTTTATTTTATATGATTGTTAAGTGCCCAGAGTAGTGCTTGTCACTGAATCAGGCAATATACAAATGACTGATATAAATTGAAATATACAGTACAGTATATAGTATAAAACAGCTGAAGTCTAAATGCATGTTTTTGAAAAGCAGAAAGTGCAGTTTTATGGATTACATTGTACAATAGGCTGCCCACTTGAAACTAGATCAGTTCTGTTCCTGAAAGAATGTGAACTACTAGCAGAATCCACTTTTTCCTAGAACTAAGAAGAGAACAGTATGTACCAATAGAATAACATAAGCCAATCAAAGTTAGTTGGGCAGGCTGAGGAAATAGTGATGATATGTAAAACTTTCTTATTTCTGTTGAGTAGCCCAGGGGAAAGTTAGAATGAGAGGCTGTCAAATCAAGGATACAACAAACTGGGTAGATATGTGTTACGCAGTTGCTTATAACTGACAATATTAATAAGACACAAATTTTCTTGCCTTAGGTATCTGAAAGGCTATCCTCCTTACTCTCCTTATATTGGAAGCTCTCCCACCTTCTGCCATTTACTTCATGAGAAAGTGCCATTTTGCTGTCTAAGGTTAGATAAGGTAAAATCATTCTTACTTCATAGGCAGCGCATTTGCTACCCGATTATTCAGTGTGTATTAGAAAGACAGAGCATAGTGGCAGATTTGGTCAATTAATTTTGGTGATTTGGTCCAGCTCCTTATCCTTGTTGAAGAAAACACACATAGATTGTTTTGTGGGGTCAATATACTCGATTTCGGCTGTTACAATTTGTGAGGGCACTAGTGGAGCATATTGCCCCTATCTTCTTTGTAGCCATTCCTGACATGTCATACGTGTCTTTGTAGGAGCTGTAAAGATATATTCTTTGGTGGAAGGATTATGTAGACCATACATGCTGTTGTTTTTATGAGGGGAACCAGCTGTCTCAGTTTTCTGGTTATGCAGATATTCCTGGTTTCTGTTTATTTTGGTGTCCCATATCTGAGGTGTTGCATTCTTGCCACTCTTGCTCTGACACTTTCACCCCAATGCTATTGCTACTGCTGTCTCCATCACCCTTGCCACACCCATTGCTGTCACCCTGCCGCTGTTGCTGCTACCATCCCCTCTACCCCTGCCACTGTTGCCTCTGCCGTCCACGCCACCCCCTGGCCACCATTGTTGTTACCCTCCATAGTGGCTTTGGAGGGGAGGGGTGACAGTGATGGAGGCAGCAGTAAGGGGGCTGAAGGTGTCTGCATATTGCAGATTTTTGTTTATTGCAGGTGATTGGAAACCTAACCCCCGTTATAAGTGGGGGAGTACTGTACATTGTGAGTAGGGATGGGGTGGATATAACAAGCATTTTGAGTATAAATACTTTATGCCTTGAGTAGCATTTTTGATGCAAGCCATCATTCCATAGCTGATGGGTTTTTCTAGATGAGACGATTGTTCTGCCCCATTCCAAGTACTCCTTTATTCCCATGGCTCATAAAAGAGTGCAGGCCTTACCACTTCTACTGTAAATTTTACTTTTCTGAAATGCTATCTTTTGCAAGAAAATCTTGGCAAATATGTAACGAAGTCCAATTCCTTACTGGGGCATCTCTTTTAGAATTTCCTTTTGTGCATATGTTTTGTTCCTGACTGAAGCTAAGTTGAAGGCTAATTGACTGAAGGCTGCTGACTGTGATCTTTATGTGCAGAAATGGATTTCACCACTTCTAAGAATGGCTTGAAATATTCTGAAAATTATATAGACAAGCAACATGAAGGATTTTTCTTCTGGAGTCTTTCTTTTAATGGTTTGAGAATAATGGAAATTGTCCATGTGGAAACGAATTGAAAACTGTTGTAGTGCTAAACTCTACCCATCAGAAGGAGTAAGGAATGAAACAAGCCTTACCATGCAGAAAAGAGATAAGGTTTATAACATTTGGATGGTGGGAAGAATCATGAAAACACCATGGCTGGATACATTTCATGGAAGTAATGCCTCAACTTGAAAGGGCCCAATATCTGAGATATAGTTCTCTTCTACTGTAGTCTGTTATGTCACTAGGGAGTAACATTATACTTATATTTATGTACTGATTTTAGGGATGCCAACATAACTACTATGAAGATGCCAAAGCTTATGGATTTAAGAACAAAATCATAATTGTTGCAGCGGAGACTGCTGGAAATGGCCTCTACAACTTTATAGTTCCTCTCAGGGCTTATTATAGACCAAAGAAAGAACTCAATCCAATAGTGTTACTGCTGGATAATCCGTAAGTGAGTTTTAAAAATTCTTGTAGCTTTATCACACAGATTTTAAATTCAGCCTCATAATATAACATATGCTTTATATGGTGCTGCAAATTAATGTATTATGTAGGTGGTTTTAAATTAGGAGCATTGTGGCAACAGTAACTTGACAATGGTCAATAGCACAGAAATGTAAGGGTTATTTTATGTTTTAAGTTCAAATACCCATATCGATAGGGAATAGTCTTGATGGGGAAAAGCCCAAAATGAAGCCAATTTTGACAGTGCTGTAGTAGACGTGTAATGATTGTGTTTATCAATAAAAACTATCATGTTATTTGCATTAATGCATATTGTAAGATACTAAATTTCAGACTGATTTGCTCTCCCTCCCTGTCACAACTTTTGCTTTGTTTTTTTTTTTTTTTCATTTTGGCCCAAGAAATAATACTCTTAACAATGAATAAACCACAGTTGGGTAGCCCATTACAGCTGAAATTCCATCCTGTGGGTGATAATTTAACAATGTTGCATAATTTGTGATATACTTCCCATGATGCCCAGTAGACTCAGAACACTTTTGTTAACATATTAGCCTACTTTCTCTTTGCAGTTCACAGTCACATTATCACAGAGGGCAATATTTACTACTTGAGAAGAATGATGATTAGAAAAGCAATCCTTTTCTATAACTGCCTGGTAGCTTCAGCCTTCACTATCAGTAACCTTAAACCTCAACCCCATGTATATGGGCAGAGATACTGTGACCTCTGCTTGAGAAATTTGGTGTGTGAGGTGTCTTTAAATAGTGTTGCTGCTTGGACTCTGAATATTTCAGTCAACTGGAATCCAGAATCTAAATCCACAGTGCCCTCTAGTGCTCCAAAAGTATTATGGTTCTGAGGCCCATGTATGAAGTATACCATTAAACAAGTACTGTTTTTTCCCTATATTTTATTTAATATGTGACATCATATTTCCTGATTGGACCCCGTGTGATTTAGTTGACAGAGTATTGGATGAGAACTGAGATCATTTTCCTGTAAACTCACTTTGGGGCGAACTGAGAAAATTACTCCAGTCCTTAACTATCCCATGTCCCTTAAAAATCCTATTAGGGCCACTATACACTAATTCTAACTAGACAACACAGAACAATGATAACTTTCATTGTTTCTCAGTATGTTTCATTTTTTGCATTATACTGAATGGGTTTGCTGTCTATAATTTCCAGAAGTTTATCTTTAACGATTCTGGTGTACAGCCTTTGCACATATCGCAAAACATAGTTTATGTGTGGGTTTTCTGACAATGTACTTCAGCCCCAGTAACTTGTGGTTGAACAAAGGTCTGCCTTCACGGGCCAGTTGGTCCACAGCATTACAGCACAGATATGCTTAAATCTCACCAGCTTCAACAGGATGTCCATATAATTACTGTAAATTTTATTTGACTTTTTCATAGGAGGTGGCATGAAGCCTCTGCCATGGTTTTTGATCTATTAGTGCAGGAATGACCAAACTTCGGCCCTCCAGATGTTTGTGACCGCAACTCCCACAGTCCTTTGCCATTGGCAACCTAAGCTTAGAATTCTGGGAGCTGTGGTCCAAAACATCAGGAGGGCCAAAGTTTGGAAATGCCTGTATTAGTGCTAAACCCAGCAAAGTGTTGGCTTCCATGGAAAGTCTTCCCTCGCCATAGGTTGCATCATTCACCTGTGCCCTCCAATCATGCAGGTTTATGCACGACAGAAAAAAAAGTGTGCACAGTGTTTGTGAATGAAATCCAGTTCATTGAAATCAACGGTACTTAAGTCAATACACAGATTTCTTTGTTGGGATCTGTTCAATGTCTGACTAAATGTAGAGAAATGTTGTGAAGGAGATATTTAAACTATGTTTTCATACACAGTAATCATTTGAGAGTTATTAGCATCAGATACACAATAGTTGTGACACCATATTTGTGACATTATCTTTCACTTTGTGACCCGTCTGCTGCTTAGGCCAGATTTGCATTTTCTGGATGCAATCTGTTGGTTTCCCATGGTTTACTACATGGTGGGCTCTATTGACAAGTAGGTAAAATAATATTTGGAACACTCAATATCGTAGTGTGTTGTGGTGTGCAGTGTCATGTAATTGCATGTAAATGTGTGTAGTGATGGTGTTCAGAAGGTGGCATCTTTGCATGTGACTTTGTTCTTCAGCCTTCTGAACTCTTGTGAATGTAAGATGTTTTTGAAAAATTATTGCAACTTGCACCCTCCACAAAAATATGGTAACTCTTAGTTCTTTGTGTGTGGTTTTTAAAAAAATGTTGAAACCTGTATTCTGCTTGGCTTCTGGAGGAGACCAGCCTAATAATGGGCAATTAGAAGTAGCCAAAAGAAAGGGGACAATGGGGGATTCAGGGGTACTACATCAGTATCTGAAGTGTAGGCCCGATCCACTGAACCCTGGGAGTAGGATGAGCACTTGTATGTCACACATAACAAGAAGCTTGCTTGTCCAAAGCACAGAGATTTAGATGCTGTGGAAACAGGAGACTCAGAACAATACATCAAGGAGAAAGCCTCTTTTGGATTCTTTTATTTCTGGTTTCTTTTTTATGTTTCCTGGCAATCCAAAAGCACTGAGGGAGTTTAAAAACACTTCAAAATGACACCAAAAAACATGGCAAATTGGCAACAGAGAATTAAATTATTCCACATGCAGGCAACAGTACAGGATAGAGATGGGCACGAAACAACCTTTTTTTCATTTCCGTTCTCCATTACCGTTACCGTTACATAACGGTACGACTAATGACCATTTGGACGGGCCAGGCTCGAACCGAACAGAACCAAGAAAATTTTCTTCATTCTGTTCGTTTCCGTTACTGGCCTGGCTGCGCAATGAGAATGAGTCCTCCTACCTGCTGGTGCTGCTGGCCTTCCTGCCTGGTCCAGGCTTCTGGCTTCCGGCTTCCTGGTCCAGTTGGCGGCGGAGTCGAGAACGGGCTTCCCCCTCTCTCCACCCTCCGCCTCGATGCATGGCAGCCTGCCGGGCTGTCATTTCCGGGGCGGAGATTGCTGGACACGGGGCTCCGATCCGGCCTCCATGCACGGAGTCCGGATTGCAGGCCCTGCCCGCCGCCCACCACCCCGAGAATGACAGCCTGCCGGGCTGTCATTTCTGGGGCGGAGAGCTGGACACAGGCCTCCGATCCGGCCTTCGCGCACGGAGACTGGATTGCAGGCCCCTCTCTCCCCCCTCCGGAGATGCATGGCGGCTGACGGTGGGAGGGGCCTGCAATCCGGTGTCCAGGCGTGGAGGCCGGATCAAAGCCCCATGTCCAGCGATCTCCGCCCCAGAAATGACAGCCCACAGGGCTGCCATGCATCGAGGTGGAGGGCGGAGAGAGGGATCTTTCCCACGCCGGATGACAGGGTGCTGTCATCCGGTGCGGCGAAGTAAGACCCCCGTTTCCGAAAACAGAAAAACGGAAATGAATTTTTTAAGAAAACCATAGGAAACGGAAACGGAGGGAGATGGGCCATGAACAGAATGGAAACAGAACACAATTTTTCCGTTTCGTGCCCATCTCTAGTACAGGAGAAAGAAAAATCATTATCAGCAAACTTCCCCAACACATATGTCTTTAACACAGTACATTAACCAACTAATAATTTTCAGTATTTTTCCATGTATAAGGCTATTTTTTGTTTAAAATTGTTAGACTAAAAATTGTGGGTTGCTTGTTGCATAAATGCTGTTTGGTTATCTCCTGGCAGGTCCAGTGTTTTTTAAGTCCAGAAATATTTCTTTATCTTGCAAGATAAAGGAGAACATAGGGGATTAATATCCAAAGACTATGTCTCTCCAAAGATCACATTATATCATTCTTATATAGGGTTTTTGTTACATACTTTGTTACTCTTTATCCAAACCAATGTGCTTTTTGTTCTGCCTTCTAACAGGTGACTTCTGAGTACTTTCTAGTTGTATGATCAAATATTAGATATATATTAAGCCAGTATGCTATTATTGTCTGGAGTTTATTAATGTTTGCTCAAATGTCCCCTCCTCTATTTATCCATACCATAGTTTTCTCCAGGTGTCCACTAGGTTCTGTCTGTTCTGTTCATATCCTCCCATACACGTTAATTTTTCTCATCTGTTATGCCTTCTGGACAAGTCACAGCCCACTGAATCTTTCCACCTCCCAAGAGGAACCCAGGTGTAATTTAGTTTAGACTAATGTAGTTTCTAAATATTATTTCTCTACCAACAGAGAGACAGTCATGTAATAATATTGATTCTATAACATTTCCATAGTTTTTACTACAGCCTTATATATGGAAGTAAGTGGAGGAGAAAACCATATGGTTGTGAAAT
>JAHTLZ010000129.1:11276003-11296538 GCA_023846285.1 Phrynocephalus versicolor | reverse complement strand
TTTCTTTCTTTCTTTCTTTCTTTCTTTCTTTCTTTCTTTCTTTCTTTAAGAATAAATGCCTTATGGAATGTCAACTAGTTATCCATTTTTGACCCTCCCCTAAATCTTTCTCATTCATCATGAGGTATTTAAAATCATTATACGAATATCAAAAGGATTCAGTGCTGTCTTAAGACTTGCTTTGAGAACCTCTGAAGGGTACTGAGGTAGGCAATAAAAAGAGGCACACTTTCCTTAAATATATGTGAAGACTTGCTTATTGCTTATAGGACAGCCATAAGGCACATCTACACTGGCCCTTTTATTGCAGCCCGGTGTAATATAAATTTTGGGGTATGTAGGGGGAAGCAATATGCCACGTAGCACGATCATCATGTTCAGATGTTATGTTGACTTCAGGTAACACCATTTCTGATGTCCCCAAGTGGCAAGGTTGTATAAAGGTGGAGTTTAGGAGAAAGGGGAGAAAGCAGGTTTGAATATGGCTGGGAATGGCATTCAGGAGAGGTAGAGAAAAAGACAGGGACAAGCTATGTGAGGTGGTACAAGTGTAGGGGGAGGGAAGCAGCCAATTGTTGGCGAATAGCGGACAGACACCTGCCTTTTTTTGTCATCTTTTGGATACACTAAGTTAGGAGATGGGGAAGGAAGCAGTAGGAGGTAGAGAGAAAGGAGTGGAACAACCAGATCTCTCCAGTGGCGATAAAAGAAAGGAATCATCCTTCCTATACCTTGTGTTGACATAGGTATACATGCATGCATGCATGCATACACATACAAAACAAAGAAGAGATACAGATTGCTTGTAAGTCAAAAAGCAAACTTTAAAAAGAAAGGAGGGGTGCTCAGCCAAACAGGAGACCTCCCCAACAGAATCTTTGATGGTTACTTCACGTCCCTCTCATCACGGTTCACGGTTCTGCTTGGGACTAATATGAGAAAATGTTACTCAACATCGATTGCGTGACGGCGGAATCTTGTCCCGACCACACCCCCTGAACTGGAATTTAAGCGTGATGAGCCATACCTCTACCTGACCTCAGGAATTCTCTTGTCTCGGTTCCTGCTTCGAGACAAGTACCCATGAAGTAAGGCTCGTCGCGCAATGTGCACATTCTCCATCTAGTGGCAGGAGTGCGAAGTTGCATTCTCCAGTACAATCCCAATGACGTAAACAATGCATCTCAGAGAGGGAAGAAGGCATAAAACCTTGAACTTTGCTGCGTAACGCACGAAAGACAAAATTAAGGAGAATTGAAATATCAAAAAACGGAAGGTCGGACCAAAAATATGGGGAAACAAAGGCAGGGAAGTACAGATGTTGTCACGAAATAAGGACGTGAAGTAACAGTTGTCACAATACCATCAATCACACCCATGGGTAAACGGAAACAGGGACAGAACTGGGACAAGACCACGTGACCACGAATGACGTTATCATAAAACGAACGTAATTTCGGAACGAGGAAGGACATGAAGTAACCATCTTTGTGTCTGTGTAATAATAAGAGACTCTTAACACTCTGCTGAAGAACCACACACATACCCTCCATTCACAGGCACACTTGCTTATTCCTCTACTTCTTTGTACGCAACAAACAAACAAAACCACAAATAAGAGGGGAAAGGGGAATGGGACTATCTTTGCTTTCTTAAGTATTCAGTTTGTTGATATAAATGAATAGTTCATTTATTCAGCCATGCCACAATACAGAAATTCAAATGGGAAAGAACCTTGGCAGCTTGCACAACTGCAAGGCTAGATTTTAACACATCCCCAGGGACTGTACCATAAAGAGTAAAAGCCCCTGAGAGGGGCTCAGAAAAGTGTAGGATGAATCAGATAAGAGCAAATTGATCCACTTGTCATGCATATAACAGGAAAAAGGAGCAGACTGTTCTGTCCCAGCAATACACCCAACAGGGTGACAAATGCCTGCCTGGACATCGCTTAAAGTAGTTCATCTTCAGTGATATAGCATTTGCTCACAAGATGGCAGCCTCTCCCCATTTCTGTAATACAATGACTTCCAACCTTACAGTATGTACTAACAAAAAAGGAGAATGTTTTACTTTATATATAAAACACTTAGTTGAATTGTCATTTGCTTTTGGATCATGAAATAAGGACAGTTTTCCCACAGAAATACGAACATCTAGCAAAGCATTTTTAGAAAAAGTGTTTTAAATCATTTGTTAGGTGTTTATCAAAATGCAAAGCAAAGGAAGACTATTGCAAATGACATTTTTAGATGCTTTACCAATTATAGTTATCTAGTCATAGTCATGGAATAAGAAGTTGCTGTACTTTTGGATGCATCAACATATCCAGAGAGGATGCTCAGAAATCTTGTTCTACTTTATTTATTTATTTATTTATTTGATTTTATATACTGCAACCATCTAGCAAAAAAGCTACTGTGGACGGTTTACAAACATACTGATGTTTTATGGATTATATAATAATCAGGAAATGGCTGTATTTTGTTATGCATAAACTGGCCAGTTGTTTAGGGATTGCTAAAAGTCTTAAGCATCATGGTCTGGGCTAGTTTGCTAGCAATGGAATAAAAAGAAGCCAAGACTCAGAACAAACTCCTTACCAACAAATTAACAGTGATTACATAGCTGACTTCAGTGTGTTGTGTAATGTTCCCGTAAGAAATCAAACTGATGTCGATATGCTTCACTCAGAGCAAGCTAAAACTCAACATTGTGTGTTTAGAATCTCCCTTATGCATATTTATCTCAGAGCATGCATCTACTGTATACATAGATGTCTGTGAGCACACACTTGTAAACACCAATTGTGTGATGCTAGTGTCTTACACTACAACTTGTGTCATCTTGTGTCTATTAAGAAATAAATTCTACTGAGTTGAGCAGGACTTACAGCTCCATCTTAAATGTACTTAACTGTTCTGAGAGGTTATTTTGAAAAAAAAATTGATAGGGTATAGGGTTTTTTTGCACTTTTATGAATAAAGAATGGAGCAAGTAAGCTACTGTAGGCACCAGAGGCAGCATCTGTTTGAAGACAGATAACCCAATGCCAAGGTTTATAGATACTGTACTTAATTGCTACATAGCCCTTCCATTTTGTATTAATCATTCCACAAGAGTGCAGTCTCAGCTAACAGATGAAGTGCTATTACTGTAAGTAAACCTGAAGAGAATTTATTCCATATGTTTTCATCAGTTTATGGTATCGCAGAGTATTAAATTCCTGGTAAAATTCTCTTTTTGCTACACAGTAGAAGTACAGAGATACACCAAGGAGAACAGCTACAGGTTCTACACAGTGCCCCCTTTTTTCGTTAACTGGCATTTAAAGTCTCACTGATTCCCAGCTTGCTTTGGTAGATATGGGACTAGGATTTTGGAGAATAGGAAATAGCCATGGAAATCCACTGGGGGGAGTGGAACTGCTAAAACCACTCCATAAATACAGTGGTACCTTGTATAAAGGAATTAATTCGTTCCAAATGAAATTATGTTAAGCAAATTTTCCTTTATACAAATTCCCATAGGAATGCATTGAAAATGCAGTAATCTCATTTTATGTTGTACAGATTCTCCCCATAGGCAATTATGTTAAGCAAATTTCCCCTATCTACGGAATTTTTTATGTTGTACAGATTTTATGTTATACAAACTGTTTGTTATACAAAAGGTCCACTGTATCTCACTTACCTTGAAAGTCCTGTTAGGGTCTTTCAGATTTTTAAAAAAAATCTATAATATAACATTAAAATAGCCTTCTATTCACACATATTACATAGAAAAGAATTAACACAAAACATTGTTCCCTTCACCCTGGGGACCAATGTGTCTTATATAACTCCCAACCACCACCACTTATATCTGACCTTCCTTTAACTGTCCCCATATCCCTTCCAGAAATGCATATAATTTTGGTTTGGAGTACTCTCTTTCCCTTTACTCAGTACTGTGCTTATAAATTAATCCATATTTCATTGTGTGGCACACAACCCCCACCCCATGAGGGTGGCATTGTGTGGCTCCTGCCCGGCGCACTTGCTTCCACTTGCTATGTGGAGAGGTCCTGTCGGGAGGGCACCTGGGCACCCATCACAGGGGGTGGGTGAAGATGAATCCTACTTCCAAATTCCTTGATCAACCTCTCTTTACATATTTAGAGAATTTTTACCTCACCTATCTTCTTCTTTTTTAAAAAAGAAGACCGGGGGGTTGAAAATTAAAAATACAGCATTTAAGAGATTAAATCTCTTAACCTACACAGCACTGAATGCCCTGGGTCTGAGCTACCTCAAAGATCAAATCTCAAACTATGAACCGGCTTGAGTGCTGGGGTCATTGGGGGAGGCCTTTCTCTCTGTCCCACCACCTTCACAGATGTGTATCCTAATAGCACATGAAAGGTCGTTCTCTGTGGCTGCACCCAGACTGTGAAGCTGCCTCCCACTGTAGGCCAGGGCTAGAGATGAGCATGAAAGGAATTTTTAATGCATTTTGTTATTCGTTATTCATTTTGTTAGCTAACAAAATGAATAACAAACCAACCCATTTAAGAAAAACAAAACGGAATGGAAATTTTCATTTCCTTCATTTTGTTTTTCGTTCTGGAGGACACCTACCTTGAGTCCCGTGCCGAGTCTCTTAGGTGGCAAACGAGGCACGGGGAAGCAAGCGCCTCTCAGCTGTGAGGAAAAGAAACCAGCCCCAGCATTAGGGATTTAAAAATAAAATAAAATAAAAAAGTGCCGACCCGGCCTGGGAGCCGCATGGTCAGCCTTGTAAAATAAAATAATAATAATTTAAAAATAGCACTGACCTGGCCCCGGGGCCTGGAAAATTAAAAGCCATAAATAAAATAAATAAATGGCACTGGTCAGTAAATTTTTTTTAACAAATTGGTCTGGCCTGTGGGCCAGCCAGAAGTAAAAAATAAATCATTTTTTAAAAAAAAATGGGGCACAGGGAAGCAAGTGCCTCTCAACTGTGGGGAGAAAAGTCCCCAGCAGCAGTGGAGGCAATCCCGGCGGCAGCAGCAATCCAGGCAGCGGCGGCGGCAGTGGTGATCCCAGTGGCGGCTGGTGGGGCTAGAAGTGGCCTAGAAAGTCGCGAGGAAGCTTCCAAGCAGCTGCCAGGATCATCAGGGCCAGAACCCTGCTGGCCAACTGGAGTGGCCCAGCGGCCAGCAGGCCGGCCTCAGCCCCACCACCACCACAGGGATCACCACCGTTGGGATCACTGTCACCACCGCCACCCAGGTAAGCTGGACCAGTTCATTTTGGTTCAGTTCGTACAAATTTTTGTTTTAGAAATTCATACGATATAAAACAAAACAAATGTGTGTGGGGGGGGGCGCAAAACAGAACAAACCGAACCATTGGTTTTCTTTTTTGTGCCCACCTCTAGCCAGGCCTGCCCCATCTCTGCTGTATTTCCAGAAGGAGGCAGAGACTTCCTCCTCAGACATCCTTTCCCTGAATGATGGAATACCTGTTATGTAACCTTTAGATAGATTACCATGCATGATTGCATTGACTGATTTCATAAGAACACTAGTGTTCTCCATGTTGTTCTTCACCCCTTATAATGGATCTTTCTTTTCTTCTTGCTTACTCTTTGTATCTCTAATGTTACCTTTTAATTTTGTAAGATACCTCTTCTAATTCTCTGCTCTAAACTTGACTATGTCTTAAATGTTCTGGGCTGTATATTGTCCCTCATTATTGTAAGCAGCCTTGGGTCCTTTTCCAAGGAGAAAGGTGGGATAAAAATATTCAAAATAAAATAAATAATAAATAAATTAAACTTATTTAAAAACTTAATTTCTGAACTCAATGAACATCCATGGTTGATTTCTTTCAGAATGGATAGGTTTGATCACCTTGCAGTCCAGGGGACTCTGAAGACTCTCCTCCAGCACCACAGCTCAAAAGTGTCAATTCTGTGGCGATCACTGCCTTGTCGCGGTGTAGGGGCTTGAGCAACTCAGAGAACCTATCAGCGATCCCATAGGTCAGTGGTTCTCAACCTGTGGGTCCCCAGATGTTCCTGAACTGCAACTCCCAGAAATCCCTTCCAGCACAGCATGTGGTGAAAGCTTCTGGGAGTTGCAGTCCAGGAACATCTGGGGATCCACAGGTTGAGAACCACTGCCATAGGTCATAGTGGATAGATGACTAAATGTTGTCCACCTGGGTTAGGAACTGGCAAGCCACTCCAGTATCCCTGCCAAGAAAATCCCATGAACAGAAACAAAAGGCTAAAAGATGTTCTGTACTGACTATTATTTGGTAAAGCTTGAATCTCTTCCTGGTTTATTAGGAAATCTGCTTGCATAGGTGATAGAGATGGGCACGACTCAGAAAAAAAACTTCGTTTTCGTTTTCGGTTTCGGCTAGGGTCCGATTCGTTTCGTTTCCGTTTTTCGCGAAACTTCGCAAAAATTAGTCGGTTCGTTTTTTCGTTTTTTCGTTGTCGTTAGTACTGGTTTGGGGGGGGGTAGCGGGCTCCTGGAGGCAGCTGCAGGAGTCAGCCAGAGCCACAAGTGACGGACTGGCAGACTCTTTGCACATGCTGCGTTTCACATACTTGTATGTAGTGTAATGCAAGTAGATCTGGCTTAGGATTAAGATGGGTTAGCAGTGCACAAGAGCTAGGGTTAGGCTAGTGACGGGTGAGGTTAGGGTGAGTATTGGGGTGCACCTCTGGGTGCCTCTCTGACCCACTTAGAAGGACAGTGTACTGGTGTATGGGTTAGGCTTAGGCTTAGGGTTCAGGTTCGGGCTACGATTAGTGGGCTGTTTATGCCCGATTGGCACATCCCAGAAGTCTCTGTGGTCAACCTGGCCAAGTGGCCTTGCGATTGGTGGAAAATTTGCATGTTGCACTCTCATGGGCGAGCCCATCATTGCGAATGCACAGGTGTAAAAAAATAAAATGAAATGAAATAAAATAAAATCAACGGAGATGTTTTTTTGCAAGACAAACCCACTGCTGCTACTGTAAAAATTCAAGCATTTAAAATAGCTAATTTTCGCATGTTTCTGTGGTGCTTTGGTGGGGTTTTGGACCACGATTTTAAAAAAATATTGCGGCCGCCATTTTAGATCCCCCCGCACTGCATGGCAAATGGAGACGCCCTCCCAGCCTGGTTCAGTCAGCAAAACCTGGCCATGCGATTGGTGGAATGGCTCCAAGACTTTGCATGGTCCACTCCCATGGGCGAGCCCATCTTTGCAAATGCGCAGGTGTAAAAAAATAAAATAAAATGAAATAAAATAAAATCAACGGAGATGTTTTTTTGCAAGACAAACCCACTGCTGCTACTGTAAAAATTCAAGCATTTAAAATAGCTAATTTTCGCATGTTTCTGTGGTGCTTTGGTGGGGTTTTGGACCACGATTTAAAAAAAATATTGCAGTCGGCATTTTGGATCCCCCCGCCCGCACACCGCATGGCAAAGGCAGATGAGACGATCCCCCCCCCGGCCTGGTACCAGCAGCGCAGCAGTAGCAGTAGCCAAGGAGAGGGGGGCGAGGAAACCCCCACCCCCCAAAAAAACCACCCTTCTGGCCTGGTAGGTGCCCTCAGACAGTTTTCGCCTGCTTTTAGGGCCGGGAATCGGGGTTTTTTTACTTTTAAAAACTTTTTTTCTGTGCCGCTTGGCATTGCGCGATCGCGTGACGTCACGCAAGTAACGAGCACGACAAATCAGACCAAAATTGTTCGTTCGTCGGTTCGAGCTCGAAGTCTGGGGCAGTAATTCCCGTTACCGTTTCCGTAGAGTAACGGAACCGACTAACGGAAACGAAAACGGGAATACCGCTAAGTCGTGCCCATCTCTAATAGGTGATGTAATTCTGTGAGGATCTTGGAGGCCTAATGTTATATTTTATTCTGATTTCACAAATATGTCTTCCTTTCAATGTACAAATAATATGTTACATCATCTAAATCTTGATTTTTATCTCTTTTTAAAGATGGTGTAAAATTCATTTGTATTTCTTCTTCTTCTTCTTCTTCTTCTTCTTCTTCTTCTTCTTCTTCTTCTTCTTCTTCTTCTTCTTCTTCTTCTTCATAGAATCATAGAGTTTTACAATCAAAAAATCATGAAGTTAGAATAGGCTTATGAGTCCACTGAGTCCAAGTCCCTGGTTAAGGCAGAAATACTAATTAAATCAAGTGATTGTCTAACTTTCTCTTGAGGGTCTCCAGTGTTGGAGCCTAGCTTTGCTCTTGTTGTTGCTAATCTGGGTGTTCTTCTCTTGAGAATTATTTCTCTCACTCCTGATATGATAAATTGCTAGTTCTAGATTAAGAAAGATTTGTCAGGTTGGCAATAACAATGCAAACATCTTGCCTATGATTTTAGAAGAGTAAAGGTAAAGATAAAGGTTTCCCCTGCATATGCATGCTAGTCGTGACCGACTCTAGGGGCGGTGCTCATCTCCGTATTCAAGCCGGAAGAACCAGTGCTGTGCAAGTTCATGGCCATGTGGCCGGCATGGCTGCAAGGAAACACTGTTTTACCTTCCCGCTTTTTATGGAGGTACCTATTTATCTACTTGCATGTACATGCTTTCGAACTGCTAGGTTGGCAGGAGCTGGGGTTATCAACGGGAGCTTGCTCCACTGCTTTGCACCCAGGATTCGAACCGCCGAGCTGCCAGCTTTGCAGTCTACAGTTTTGATGCCTTAGTCCACTGAGCCACCACACCCCTATTTTAGAAGAGTAGGTTTCCACTAAATTGTTCTTTAATATGAATCATGATAGGAAATTGTGTTGCACATTGAAAAAAGGGATTGTAATCCATGTTATCTTAGCTGCAATAAAGATAACCATTATGTCTGTGTTTCCTTGCTTACTTTAAATACTGAAAGTATCTGTCATCCTCTTCTTAGAGTGAAAACCCTCTGATGGCAGTTTTCAGCCTATCAATACAGAATACAGGCATAAATTTCCAACACTATAAAACCACAGCACTAAAATTAGTAATGAATAAAACACAGCAATAACCATAAAAACATCTAGACCAGTAAACTACACTGAAATTCTATAAATAATTACAGCTAAAACACAACATATATCTAGCAACACAATAAAACCTTGGTGGATGGGAAGGCAGGAATCAGAGCAGCTCTTAGAGGCTCCTTGGGCTATAGTAAGGGGATCAAGCATGCTCCAGTTGACATGACATTATAACTACATGGGCTTACACCTAAAACATCATTTCCACAGTGATCAACTAGATAGCTTCCTGACAATTAAAGTGCTAGGCTATCCTGATAAAGAATGCTTTGGACCAATTCCAACTTTGCCAGCTATTGTCCAAGAGATCTCCCAAACTACACATTTGGTCCTGCAGGGAGAAGACAACCCCATCTATGATCAGATCATTCACTGAGAGTATGCAGTTTTCTCTCTATGCAGTACCTCTGTCTAGTCTGGATTAAGCCTCACCTTGTTCACTACCAGCCATACCAAAACCAGCTCCAGACACATTGAGTGCATCAAATGCAACAGGAGTGTGAGATTTTAAAAAAGAAATGAGGTGTTTCCACACAAGTTGAAAAAAGTCATTCAAAAATTGCAGTCACTGTTAATTGATCATCATATAATAATCTAATTGGGATGTGTCATGTTCTGCTTTCCTTTTCATGGACCTTCTCTGTGCCTTCATTCTCATGTAATGGAGCACCTGGTGTCTTTTACTCTTATATTCCTTCCACAGTAGGACAGATCTCATAACCATCTACATGTTTCCTGTAAAAATGTGCATTTGGGTGAACAGTCGGAGCAGTCCATTTCTAATGCAAAAAAGGACAAAGATAAAGAAAAGGACTGTTATCAAATCAGTATTATTAGTTCATACTGTAAAATCAGCTTAGTTGCCATTTGCCTGTAAATCATTATTTTCCATTTCTCTCTCTCTCTCTCTCTCTCTCTCTCTCTCTCTCTCTCTTTCTCTCTCTCTCTCAATCTCAGTCTCAATCTCATTCTTATTTATAGGCCATTTTTCTCCTGATAAGGAGACTCAAGGCGACCAATTCTGTTAAAGGCTTGCTCAAATGTAAAGGCTAGATGATTGTGAAGGCTACCCACCAAGTAAACCCACTGCTGCCAGATATTTTTTCACTATATTCCTTTGTTCCTATATATTTTACTTTTAGTCCAAACAACTCACTCTGAGATACAGTGAGTCATAAATAATAAGTTTATTGACAAAGTGTTAACAATTTCATAACAATTTAATCATGTGTGTGGTTTCAAATAGTCTGGACATAAGCTTCATAAGTCAAAACAGATGTTCATGACTTCTCAGGTTATGATTGATCCAAAGTATACATTTTAGGCTTTCTAAACTCTACAGTCCTTTAACTCTTTCCTAGCCTTATCCTTATAACATCAACTGATATTTTCTCATTCTCTCATTTTCATTCTCATTCTCAACCTGGCTTTAAGCTCCGTCTCACTGAAAACTGCCGACTACAAAGCCGGCAGCTCATTGGATCAAATCCTGGGTGCCACACAGCGGAGTGAGCTCCCGCTGTTAACCCCAGCTCCTGCCAAGTAGCGGTTCAAAAGCATGTCAATGCAAATAGATAAATAGGTTCCGCCGTAAAAAGCGGGAAGGTAAAACAGTATTTCCTTGCAGCCATGCTAGCTACATGGTCACGGACTTGCAGAACACTGGCTCTTCCAGCTTGAATACGGAGATGAGCACCACCCCTAGAGTTGGACATGACTAGCATGCATGGAGGGAGGACCTTTACCTTTACTTTTCACCATCCACTATATAGTCTGTTACTGGCAACTTCCGATTGGCTACTGATGCCTCCAACCGTCAGGCAGTCACAATGTGAACTCTTGTTACCAAGTTGATTTTATATCTCTTCTTTATACTTGTCACTGTAAAGGCTGAGAAATTCCCATCTAGCTCTAGAACTGAACTCTGATCATCTCCTTTTTATGCATGACAGAATAAGAAAGGAAGAAAAAGAACTTCCAATGACTTCATTTCTTAATGCAGTGACATGTCAGACCTCCCTAGATGGTCCTTTAGAAAGCTTGTAAAGCTTTTTAAGGTCTATAAGTGAATTTATAGGTAAATATAAATAAATATCCAATTGAATAGTTATAAGGTACAATTCCTTGTTCTGTATTTAAAGTATTTAAAGTTGCAAATTGTTCAAATTTTAAAATTGAAATAGCTGTTTTTAAATCACAAAAAATGGCTTTGATTTTCCCTTAGCGGCATGCTGTTCAAATTTCATAATGTGTCTGTATTATTGCTGCACAAAAAATGCTGTCCAGTTCAGTCTGCTTTTCTTTCCTTCCCAGAACAATTCATTTTGAATGCTTTCCCACCAATTTCAGTTTTAAGACGCTAGTAAAATGGTTAAAGCCTTGGGAGTTCCCCCCCAACACACACAAGTGATTGGAATGGAGCCAACATTTTTTACATTTTTTAAAAATAATAAGTGTAATTTGAATCCTCCACACTGTTATAATTTTGCATCTTGAAAAAGTAGCTTCCTTTATAGCCAATGCTGGCTATTCAATCAGTACACTAGTTTCTCTAAGTTTTCAACAATTTCTACAGACCTGTCCCATTCCTGAGAATTAGTTATCAGCCACAGCTAAACTAATCACTGATTGGTGCTGCCATATCATAATGTTTTCCAAACTAGTATTCTGAAATTAATTTATTGTTTCCTCTGGCTCTCTGCAGGACATTATTCTTATTCTATAAGGGACATGTTTCTTTCTCCCAAATGCTGACATTATTTCCTTTACAATTAAACATTCAGAGCCATAAGTATATAAATTACCAAGTTTTGCCTTGGCCAGCTGATATTACTACATGTATAATTGTGTTTTCTTATAAAACTGTCTAGGTTGTTCTCCAGTCTAAGCATAATTACTGAATTAACTCATCCAGCCAACATGAGATTCATGCAGTTCAGGGCCAAAGACTGCTATTCACTCGCTCTATCAAAATTGGAGAAGGTAAGCAAATGTCTTCTACAATCAAGTTATAATTAATATACATTGTGTAGTGTTTTTCAAATAAAATTGAAACAAATTATATAAATAAGTGAGCTAGCTGCAATCAGAGCAATCTGATTAAATGTGAAATAAGGCTGAATGAATTTCAACATTTACCTGATGTCTCTTTGTCCACCCAGCCTGGAAATAACGAGGCGAGGCACATTTGTGGGATTGAAATTGGGCCACAAAATTTATTGATATGAATTCACTCAATTCAACTATTAAATGTCCCTTAAACAAGGGGGCCTGAATGCAGTGCAAGCAGATCAGTTAATGATTCCTAATATTATTAGAAGGGTGCTGCCCACCTGTTCAGTGCCCTCCCAAAACCTGCGGTCTGGGCAGCCCTCCTTCCTAATCTTTGAACTATTTATACCTAACACCTACTGTTCCTAATTTACTAATCTATTTCCTAATTCATATTGAGGGCTACTAGCTCAATAAGGGTATATTATTCAATAATTTTCACCTGACCTAAACTTACCGCTTGCACTACCCGCCAATTGTGACTGGTTATAAACCTCCCCTTAGCCTTAAATTGAATAGGATGGGTGAAAACACACTGCCACTCTGGTCCAATCTGAGTGGAAGACAATACAACCAGCTAACCCCATTCTCTTATTGGAGGGCTAGGGAGGGAAGATGGCTGGATTGAAAAAGAGGTCTCTCACCATGTGGCAAGGCCTTATCTAACCCACTGGCCCTACAAGCAGCCCCATAGGCTGCACGCATGTGATGCCAACCGGTTGGGTAGACAAAGAGGGCCCTCCCAGCACTATGGCTGATAGAAGCCACCATTCCTCCAATAAGCAAAGTTTCGATGTCAGATTCAGTTTCAAACTATGCATGCCCATTAAAATTTAAATTTCGACTGTTTCTAGGTTATTGGCATCTGTTGGTTTTTTTAAGGGTTTCATAGGCTATAATTCTGAAGTTTTGTACATTGGTCAGCGGTTTAATGGTAAGTGACACATAGCCTCTCTGTCATGTAATGTTAGGCTATTTTTTTAAAAAGCGACATCAAATACCGAAAGTATATTAGTGATTTTTTCAATGTATTTTTCTGAAGAACAGTGTGATTCCCTTAGAGAAAGGACCAGCAATCAAGCTTCCTTGAATGCCAGTTTGTATATATGAATCATTACTCTAAGAGAACTGTGCTGTTTTTCAGGAGGAGATCCTAGTAGAGAATAATAATGACCAACAGTTCCCTGGACAAACTGAAATGTGTATCTTATAAGCTGCTCAGAAATCTGGTGCTGACCATTTGTTGTTGAATCAGACTGATGAGTGAAAGTAAATTTAAAGTTTGATTTGCAATTTTTGTACCAAATTCAGGTTACTGAATTAATTTTGTGAATATTTGGGTGAGATTTTGGGTAATATTTATATTCCCATTCACAAAGGAATGCAAGAGCTGATTCCTCTTTTACCAGTTAACCATTTCTCACCAAAGCATAAAGCACCCCAAGAACAAAGCAATTGTAGGCCTGGTTTTCAACACATGTGATTAGTAGTGAAGAGAACAAGGAATCCTGCATAGACCATCTTGACAGTTGCCTTAGTATTCTCAACATTCAGGCTGCCCTTTGCCTTGTAAAGCTTCGCGTATTTTTCTTGCCGGCAATGCAGGCACCATATCATATGGCAAAATCAGATTATTTCCTGACATTCTGAATAGTGGATACAAAAACATAAATGAGATGCTTTTTGAAGTAATGAATTATATTGTCTGTTAGTGTTACCAGAAACACAGCTTGAAATCTGTGTTGTATCCTATTTCATGGATTTCTAAATGAACCCAGACAGTCTGTTAAGTTTAGGTGATATTCTCTGTATTAAATCCATCTGGTTGATCATGCAATTAATTTAGGTTCTGATTTTCTAAAATAAAAAAATGAATTTGTGCAGGTTGCCTGCTTAATTGTAAAACCAAATGTAATGTATACTTAAGTAATTTCAAAATGGTGACTTTAATGTGATTCTTTGACTATTAATAAATTAATTGGGGGAAATATTGAAGCTAATATCCACTTTTAATGTATGTGCATTCATTTGAACAAAAATGACAAGATAAATTTCATTGGAGTAGGAATGTAACATGCTATAACCCAGATACTTACTTTCTTCATAATTGCCTTCATTGTATCCAGAAGTTCAGTCATGGCTACTGGACTTCTTTTTGAGATATAGAAACATTTCACTGCTCATCCAAACAGCTTCATCAGAGTGATGAAGCCATTTGGATGAGCAGTGAAACATTTCTCTCTCTCAAAAAAGAAGTCCAGTAGCCATGACTCAACTTCCAGATAAACTCACCTGGATGACTGAGAATCTTCACAGACATATTGCCTTCATTGTAGTTCACATAAGTAATAAATGACATAATACAGCACCTTGTCCAGTACTGCTTTTTTGTCACCTCTTTTTATGTGCTGGAAGCATTTATGAACCATAGAGGATGTGTAAGAAAACATTGATAGCTGCTATGAATAAGATTTCTTTATGTTTAACACCTTTTGTGGAATTCTAGAAAGTGCAGTTTAGTCAAGGGTGTCTCATGGAATTTGCCTGATAATTAGAAGAATTCCTTGTGACTCACAGTGTGCGTAAATAAACCTTTTCCTATGTAATAGAGTAATGGAGTGACCATCAGGAATAATTCTTCCGTATTGAACTGTAGCACAAAAAGCAAGTGAGGGCTTCCTGACATATTTGGAAGGCACTGCATGTATGTCTTTGTATGTCTTTGTGTATATTGTGTTGTTGTTCATTGGAAGATATATGGATGTGGATACTTGCACACATATCTGGACATAACAAATTGGGCATAGTATGCAATTGTGTTCAAATTTCCCCTACTCCTTTATATTTCTTAATCAAAGAAACCTTCAGAAACTTTAAGAACTTCATTCCTACTTAATTTTTATATGCAAAAAAATTATTCCTAGCTCTGTTGTTCCCTATGGAATCTGAACTTTTGTCCGAATAGCACAGAGAAGGTGGTGGGGGGAGAGGATTATTTTGCATAGAGGAGGCTGGCTGATGAAAAAATGGGTTTAGGCAGTTGCTGAACCCAGCCACACTGAACATTTGTTCAACTTCCATTGTACCCATGGTACCAGGACTGCATCTAAGTGCCAACAGAGTTGTGTGTGTGTGTGTGGGGGGGGGTAGACGATCCTGAATTCTAGGGCTTTCAACACCACCACTAGGTAGGTGTGTGTTTTTATTTTGATTTGAAACCAGGCAGGAGCTACTTGCGTGGATCGGAGCACTCTGCACCGATCCATCCACTTTGTGGCCATATGATATCTTTCTTTCTGCTTTTGAACCTTCACTACTCTGTGACTTCCATGCTAATGAAACAAGGAGGGAAGTAAGACAAAAGTGAAGTTGACAGGGGAGATATGCAAAAGGATAATTTAAATTGGGAGAAAGGTTTTAGAGGAGCAATCCAGATGTGTGTTGATAAATGGTACTGGAATGATCCATTGCATCCTAGTACACCCAGCAACAAATAAATTCCCCATGCATGGGCGCAAGTAGCAAGGGGATCCATTTAAATCTGCAACAACAAAATAGAGCAGGACCACCCAAGACTGAGGTCTGCACCATTGTGTGGACGAACCCTTAAGTATTCTCTTGTTTTGGTTTCTTTTGGTTTAGCCTAGCTTGGTTTTCAAAGAGAATACGTGGGCAAAAACATTTCCTTCAGATAGTATGTTTATGACCATATGCTGGCGTTTGGGTGAGACTTTTCTCACTTCCTTTTCCTCCATCTTATTCTTCTTTCCTGTCTTACTCCTTTGCCCTGCTTGGCTGTCTGGCAGGAATTCACTTGCCTAGTTCTTTTTAAATTATGCGTGGTGATCTTGGTTGGGGTCCTAAAGATGGGGAAAACTGCACACTGGTTGCTTATTTCATTGCCATTGAGTTTAGCCACAGGAGGAAACATGAGCTGCAAAATCTTTCTCATCCACACACACACACAAAACTGGTTGGGATAGCTACTGCAGCACTCCATGTAGCTCACCTTCTCCAGTCATTGCAGTGCATTCCTGCAGCTGGAATTTTGAGAGGAAATCTTCTTCTGTGGGCTGGGTGTGTGAGCTGATTGCTAATTCCTGTGCATAGCTGCCCTTTACAGAGGGACTCTAAAAATCAAGGCAGTTGCCTGCAAGCTAAAGCATACAAAAATACATGGGAAATTGACTTCATGGCTTAATGGACTTCTGAAGCAAGAAATCCCTGAGTCACAGCAGAACTCCATCTGCTGCCACAGCTGCAACGTCCCTTGTTTTTCTCTTCGGAAGCAGCTCAGCAGTCACAGTTGGCATCTGAACAAGTAAGAGCTTTTTGCTGAGCAGAAAAAAATATGAGGACGGACAATATGGCAACCATATGCCCAACGTCAAATTCCATCCTTTCTAGTTCATCATAGAAATTAAACCTCAACAAAGTGATGGCAGTGTGTTCTAAAATATACATACAGATCCTATGAGGGAGTAGAGAAGGTAGGACTTCCAACAAAGGAGTAGGGAAATAGCACGGATTCAATCTAATGCATAGTTAAAGTATTTTAAACTCATCATTAGACAGACTTAATTTAAGGTGGAGTTCACAAAACTAGGTGAGCTATCTTTATATTGCAGACATCAAGGGATGAACATATATGTATAATTTGACCTTTTTTGCTGGGAAATTTCCAGTTTCCTATGCTTTACCTTTGGGTTAATAAGTTTTTCATTAATGATTTTGCCGTGTTGTTTTTAAATACCGGGTAAGATCTTAGTTCCCTCTGTGCTATTGTTTTTAATGTGTATAGGCCCTGATCTAGTCTGCTGTGGTAGACCCAAAATCCGAAGGAGCACTATAAAGACTGGCTGTCCACCTTCCTTGTCCATGTGCAAGGCCATTTCATATCCTTCTATGCACTCATACACATTTCAATTCTTCTGCTAACATGAACTCTGACCTCATTAGCCTTTGTTGAAGTCAGAAGGTTGCAACAAGCATGCAGAACCACTTGCAAGATATCATTTCTGCAATTATGTTGATTTACCAATTGCTTGCGCAAGTTATGCCAATACAACCATGTTAAGAGGATCTTGTTCACTTTATGTGGAATAAAGATCACTTTCTGAATGCTTTCCTAAATTGTCAAGTATATGTGAATGAATATTTAAAAAGGAGGAATCATGGTCTGCTGTAGAAAATTTTTTAGGGGGGATAGCATGCACAGTTATTACTGGTACCAATGTTATAACATCAAATGTTCCAATAAATTACATGGAAATCAATAAAAAAGTATTTGCAACTTGGTGAAAGATAATATGGTTCTAATTAGAGATGGGCACAAAACAGAAAAAAATTGTTCCGTTATTTGTTATTTGTTTCGATATGTAAGGAAACGAATAACGAAAATTGTGATGAAATTGGAACGAACCGAACAGAACCATGAAAATTAGGTTTGATACGTTTCATTTTCATTAATGGCGACGTGCAATGAAATGAGCTGTTTTTAAATGTTAAAAAACGTCCTGAATATCTGTAAAAACCCAGCGATAATTATTTATTCTGCCTGATAATACCTACCAGGGTGGTTGGGGTCCTTAAAACGTGCATTTATGTCTTTTCTCAGATCGCTGTATGTTTTTTCCCTTTAAGGGGAGTTAGGGGACATAGGCCCAAAATGGCTCCCAGATGCCTAATATTGATTTCTTGGGTATTTAAACGCCCTGGACATCCATAAAAACACAGTGATAATTATTTGAAATTATTACCTACCAGGGGGTTGCAGTCCTTAAAATGTTTGTTTTCGTCTTTCTCCCATCGCGATGTATTTTTTCTTTTCCCTTTAAGGATGATGCAAAATGAATTCCAGCTGCAAGATGGATGCAAGCCATATGATGGGATCATGTAAATTCTTGGACAATTTCAACCAATAGCATACCCAGGTTGCAGACTGGGTAGGTGTGGCAGCCACAGAGGGCATAAAAAGCTTTGGCAGCCCCCATCCTCCTTGCAATCTGCAGTGGGAGTTAGGGTGGGATTGCTGTCTCTGCGACTCGTTACTTTAGGCCAGCCAGGCAGGTGTGTGTCTCTGTGTTCCTGCTGGCTGCAGCCTGGCTCTTAGGAGAGAGAAAGAAGAGATTTCTCTTGCAGCCTCCCTGTGTGCGTGCGTACCTCTTGGTGAGTACCCTCCCCTGCCCCGCAGCGCAGTCACCCTGCGGCTGCCTTACGCCCTGGGCAACGCCCGCCGCTGCCTTTGCAGCCTCCCTGCGTACCTAGTCTATACTGTGTCTCTGCCAGCATCATTTTTTTAGTGTTTTCCATCTGGTCTGGGGCACTGGGGGACACCTGTGCACGGAAATGCTGTAAATTGCTCAAAAAGCGAGTAAAAACAAAAAACAAAAAAATGAAATGAAACTTTTTAAAAAAATTCACAAAAAATGAAAACAAACTGAAACGGGACCCACAACGAAAAACAAAAAACCGAAACGTCATTTTTTGATTCGTGCCCATCTCTAGTTCTAATTTGTAATCAGTTGATGAAAAATAAAAGACAACTAATAGGTGAATAATTAAAAAAAGTTATTTGTTTTCCTTAAAGTAAAATTCTTAACATATTCCCAACAATGCTTGTTCATACATATCCTTTTCACTTAACATTGCATTTTTGTTATTAAAACTGGGTTTATTGTGTATCTGTTAGAGAAGAGCAATAATAAATTAAACATTGGCTCTTGTTTGCTGAAGTCCATTGTTTGCCTAAGGCGTTCAGGCTCCAGTCTGTTATTTTTAGTCTATTTATTATTGCATTATAAAGGGCTTTTCTGCAAAGTAATTACAACAAAAAAGATCAAAAGCAGCAACAACCAAAATACATTAAAGGAAACATAGTGTCATACAAATATTTAGTATTTTAATATAAAGATAAATTATTGTTATTAACTGAACATGAAAAAGGAAGACCCCCCTGCCCCAATTGTCTAGCTATGACAAGAAATAGATGCTCTGTATTAATATCCATGAGCTGTCTACATTGATCAGTCAGTTGGAGCATCTGGCTGCAGATCCAGGGACTGAGTTCTCTTTACTGTTCCCCCTTAGAGAGATGTCAATCAAGGTTATCGAGAACATGTTTGGCTGATGGGATTACATACGCTGCTACCTGTACACCTTCGGTAAGCTGCTTGGTCCAAAAACAAAGGGGACACGTAATCTAGAAAACCCAGTAAAGAATCAGCATAAGTTGGAACTGATTTAACAGGGCATAACAAACTAATTAAAATCACTCTATGTGAATCTGAACATTGACGCATTTGTGACCATTTCACAGTGAATCTGTTATGCAGTCAAAATTATAGATTTTATCCCCCTGCTACCTAAACAGATCCCAATGCCTTATTATGCCTGTAACTCATATAACTATGACCTCCATAAAAGTATTCCACTCCATCTTTATGTTTTTATGGCATGGACAAGTTCCACTCATCTGCACAGTTTGTAAAAGTGTTGTGGTTGATGCAAAATGCTTATCAATTATACTAATCTGAGGTTCCTTCTAGAGAAGAATCTACCGTATTTTTCCATGTATACAACACTAATTTTTCTAAAACTTAATGGGCATCATATACATGGAAGTAAGCCTTTCCTGAGGGGTGGGGGTCGGGTGGAGGAGAACCCAAACTGACCTTGCTGTTTCTCTTCCTTTCTGGCTGCCCTTGTTTACTCTTTTTCCTCTGTGTTTTGCTTTTGAAATGATCAGAGCCTTGTTTTCAGCAGGGAAGGGTTCGGTGTGTGTGTGTTGAGTTAGCCGTTAAGAAGTGCCTTTTCACCAAAAAGACTTAAATCCCTGCAAGAGCAAAGGATACAGGAGGGCAATCAAGCACTTTTGGAAAGGAAATAAAACAGTAGGGGGATGGAAACAGCAGGGGGTGGGGTGGAAGAGAATACAAACTGACCTCACTGTTTCATTCCTCTCCAATAGGGCTTGATTGCCTGCCTCTCTTCTTTGCTCTTGCAGGGATCAGAGCCTTCTTAATGGGCTGCTCAAGCCCCAAGCCTTTCCCTGCTGAAAAGAAAGCTCCAATCCAGGCAAAAGGCAAAGCTGAGAGGAGTCTTCAGAACACGAAAATGAATCAGTAGGGGGTAGAGTGGAGGATAACTCAAGGAGGATTTATTAATTTTATTAATTTGGGGTGTTTAAAGTAAAAAACGTCTAATATATGGTGGTGTCTTATAGACAGGAGAATATGGTATTCTTAAGTCACATGCACAAATGATCCACTCTGCAACTCAGAAACCAATGTGAGTTACAGAATGTGACTTATCTTTAAATTTGTCAATGCAGTTGCTAGCTCAGGATCTTCACTGATATGTACAGAGTACCCATTGTATTATTTTATCCAAATAAACTCCTAAATGCATTTCATCTATCTATCTATCTATCTATCTATCTATCTATCTATCTATCTATC
>JAHTLZ010000129.1:11263262-11275993 GCA_023846285.1 Phrynocephalus versicolor | reverse complement strand
ATCTATCTATCTATCTATCTATCTATCTATCTATCTATCTATCTATCATCAGATTATATGCATGTACAGTAATAGTGACCTAAGACCCTCTCACGGTACTGTATATACAGGCACCAGATAAAATGTCTGTAAGTTTTTATGGGGGCCCATTTTGGCTTAAAACTGAAGGACAATGCGTTACTTTAATAAGAGATGTAACTAAAATAATTGCAGATGCCCATTCCTTCTAAAAATGAGTATGTTTTCTCAGTGAACTTGATTGCTTACATCCTTCAAATTATGAAAAAATATTAAAATTTGCAGATATGGTTTAAACAATGATATGAGAAATCTCTAAAATTTTTATGCAGCTGAATCCTCTGCTTGTGACAGTCTTGCTTTATCCAGTAAGAATCCCATGTGGCCTATTTCTATTCATCATGGAAAAAGAAGGACAATGAGGGAAGAGTCTTGGTGGAGGGCAGCACAGTTAACAGTGTCTGCTCACTGCCTTCTCAGTATGTTCCAGTCCTTGGTGAATCAGTTTAACCCTGAGGGGACAAAGGTGGGACATTCAGAGATCTGCTGGAAGGTTCTCAGAGATATATACTGTAGGTCTGTAATGGGATATAAAAAGTGCCATGCTGGATCTGACCAATCTATGAAGTCCAAAGCTCAGTAGTCTGTATGTGAGCCAAGATTGTCTCAGGGAAGATTCAAGAAGGCTAAGAAGGTTGCATCTATTATGCACTGAAAATCCCCGCCATCTGGTTGCCAGTGGCATGCTGTCTCAGAATCTGCTGGAGCTGAACAGATCTCAAATATACAGCCAGGCTCTCTTCTGTCTAAGGATCACTTCCCCCCATTTAATTGCACTTGTATCTCCTGCAATCTATCCACTTTCTGAGGCTCCGGCTGTGAAATATGCAGGGAGACAGAATGATCCCGTTCCAAATAATTAAAGCTGTTGCGGTGGCTTTCTTTGTGCCAAGGAGTAAATTGCATCCCTATCTCTTGTGCAGCTTGAATGATTAATTAAAAATGCATGAGAACAATTACTGCGGCAATTCAAAAGTATCAGTTTGCCACAAATCTCAGTGGATGAGACCGGGGTTAACATCCAGAGCCATGTTTCATTATTCATAAAGCAGATGTAAACTTGAGTGCACCTCAGTTGACATGTTAGTGTTGTGATAACATTTCCAAATCTGTGATAAAGAGCAAACAATGATGCTTTATTATTATTATTATTATTATTATTATTATTATTATTATTATTATTATTATTATTATTATTATTATTATTATTATTATTATTAAAAATAGGTTGTGTTTTGGAGGTTTTTTAATTTCTTCATTCATAATTTTAAAGAACACCTAGTCTTCCAAAGTGGGGACCTGTGAGATTGTGGACAAGCAGGGCTGAAGTATGGACCCTTTTTCAGCCTCTAGAGTTGTGGATTATCACTGAACATTTGGCTTTATTTTAGTCTTTGCTCAATATACCTTATAGGATTGATGTGAGAAAAGATGAGGTAAGACAAACATAACAGGACAGGAATAAATGAGCCTTTTACTGAGAGAAAACAATGATTTTGTTATTTGTATGATGAGTGGGGAGAGGGAAATTGCTTGGTCACCGATGCCTTTAATCTTCACAAGGTGAGGACAGTTACATCAATTTCTTAAGAGAAAGGGAGAGAAGTAGAGAGGGCACCCATGATCATTAAAGTATCTGTTTCTCTTTTTATGATGGATGACATTTGTTGGTCTCCAGTGCAGAAAACGCAGTCAGTGACAATTTGGTTGAACTTTAAATGCATGCAAATAAGCACAGTGACCATTCACAGCAGCATTGTGTGGAAATGAGAACATTGGTGTTTTATCACTACTAAGCTAATTAACACAACTGGGACAGGAAACTGTTATCTTTGTTCAGCCTCAGATGAATAGGATCAAACATCCCAATATTTTTTTAATTAGCATTTCTGCCGCTTCATGCTGTAGTTTCCATTTGAAATTCCTTTGAAGGAACACTGATGACAACAGCAATGGAGTGTCCTAGGAGGATGAAATGTTTTCCCACAGGTTTCTGAATGTTTCCTTTTCTGATAATCACATTTGTTCTAGTAACAGAGATCAGTGTTACTGGGAAGTCTTCTCAGAAAAAAAGAGCTTACCTGCCTCATCAGTCTCCGGTGTGTGCTTTTTGAAGTATATTGACACTATCCTAATCCAGTGGATCAACTGTGAGGCCCAGCGTGACAGATGAGCAGCCTCAATGAACTGCTAGATTCCAGGCACCCTGGAATCCTGTATGCATAGGGATTTGCCAGTATGTAAAGAAATGTTGAGGCATGTAAATTATTCCCTACGTGTTATGGAATTATCTCTTGGTCCCCTGATATGATGAGGGAAAACTAATGAGGGAAAGCACTAGCTGTGACAAAGATTATTGAGAACATGGTTGCTTTCAAACCGTGGTTTTATTTGCCTTGAAATTCAATGCATACAAATGCAATATAAATGGCTTGTTTTCAAAAGAAAGAAAGAAAGAAAGAAAGAAAGAAAGAAAGAAAGAAAGAAAGTAGCCCCTCAAAATCTAGACGTTTGGAGGGGAAAAAGGCACAGTTGAGAACTGTCAGGATGTCATTATTGTTTTCCTCAAGGAATACATTAATAAATGAATCATCAGCACCATAAGAAGTTTACTTTGACAGAGTGTTCACTGTGAAAGCCCTGCTATGCCATTAACGCAATGTGTTAGTTAAAGTGTTTACAGTGTCTTGTTCTGTCTCTCTTCTTCTGCTCCTGCCCCCTGATGGTGAACAGAAAGAGCGAGAGAAAGGCTCCAATCTGGCATTCATGTTCCGATTGCCTTTTGCTGCTGGCAGAGTTTTCAGTATCAGCATGCTGGATACTCTGCTGTACCAGGTACTGTGAATGGAAGAATTTAGCTTTATTTTGATAATGCATTTACATTCCAATTACTTTGCTTTCTACTTTCTATATATTTTTAAGCCTTTGTACTTGTTTTCTCATGAATCGCTGTCTCAGGGCCTTTTTACATACCCCTAAGATCCGCTGGTCCCTTAAATTCGGACCAGAGATCTTGAGGGTTCGTTGCTGTTCCTCCGTCCCCACCCGCTCCGCACTTCCTTGTTCTGTCTGCGTGAGGGGAGGGAGGGAAAAAAGCCTTAAACAGGGACAAAAGAATAAAGCCTTACCTCCGGTGCCGGTGGAAGTTGCTCCAACCCCCTTTCACTTCCTGGTTCCTCTTTAAGGGGCGGGAGGCAAAAGAAAAACAACAAAAAGAAGCGAGGACAGCTCAGGCACTCTCCGCATCAAATATTTTTCACCTCCCAAGAGCAGGTACTTGAAAGGTGCGCTGGGTTGCGCTTAGGTGGGTGGGGTCACACTTAATTGTCTGCAAACCCCAGAGCTGGTGGGGAAACATTTTTAATCTCCGGAGCTTGCAGCCATTTGCAGCGGAGCTTAGGGGTCGTGTATAAAGAGCCTCACTCAAGTAGTAGGAGTCAGAAGAAAAGGAAGTAGCTACAGAAATAACATAATGGCAGTACTTTGGGGTTGGTTGAGGATTGAAGCCTGAGCCTGATCTCATTAGTAAAAAAAAAAAAACTTATTTAAATCAGGTTTAATGTATTTTAAATTTGGTTGATTGCTTGACATATTCACAAGCACAGTTAAATTTAACAGTTGTTTTTCTGTTCAGCAGAGAGTTTTTTTTAGTCCTCTGCCAGAGATTCATTTATTGAACTTCAGATGTAGAATCAGTTCATTCAAACTGATTTCAAATATGTCAATGCCCTTCTCCATGTCCCCCCACAAAAAAACTTCCTGCTAGCTGATACAGTGCTATAAAAGACAACAGAATTTAAGGGGGGGTGTCTTGGGTGGAGGCCAGCTTTTTTGAGGCAGGCTTCTGCTGTGCTGGGAATGCAAGGTAAAAATAAAGGTTCCCCCTGCACATGCGTGCTAGTCATGTCTGACTCTAGGGGCGCTGCTTATCTCCGTATTCAAGCTGAAGAGCCAGTGTTGTGCAAGTCCATGACCATGTGGCTGGCATGGCTGCAAGGAAATACTGTTTTACGTTCCCACTTTTTACAGCGGTACTTATTTATCTACTTGCATTTACATGCTTTTGAACTGCTAGGTTGACAGGAGCTGGGGTTATCAGCGGGAGTTCGCTCCTCTGTATGGCACCTGGGATTTGAACGAATGAGCTGCCGACTTTGCAGCTAACAGTTTTCGGAAGCCTTAGTCCACTGAGCCACCATGCAAATACCATGTGACAGTCAGATGATTTTTGAATTATTTCATTTAGAATAGAACTTATCACGAGGCTAATGTGAATGTAACTGAGGCTAGTATTGTTTTCTCCTAAATACAGTACTGGTGTTTTGAGGTGATTTGAGAAACTGGGCGATTTCTGTTCATTTCTCCATTTTGAATTATTTTTTCTTTTAAGATTATTTCAAAACAAAAGTAGCAGGTGAGTCAGGAGGATCTGCTACCTTTTCAATCAGGTGCCATTATCTAAGTGACATTAATAGCAGATAGATGGGATTTTCTTTGTCTCATAATTCTTATGGATTGAGAACTGGTTGAGATCCCGGAAACAAAGAGTAGGTGTCAATGGGAAATTTTCACAATGGAGAGAAGTGAAAAGCGGTGTGCCCCAGGGCTCTGTCCTGGGACCGGTGCTTTTCAATCTGTTCATAAATGACCTGGAGACAGGGATAAACAGTGAGGTGGCCAAGTTTGCAGATGACACAAAACTTTTCCGTGTGGTAAAAACCAGAGAGGATTGTGAAGAGCTCCAGAAGGATCTCTCTAAACTGGGGGAGTGGGCTGAGAAATGGCAAATGCGTTTTAATGTAACCAAATGTAAAGTAATGCATATTGGGGCAAAAAATCCAAACTTCATCTATCAACTCATGGGCTCTGAGTTATCCGTGACGGATCAGGAAAGAGATCTTGGTGTGTTAGTGGACAGCTCCATGAAGGTGTCTCCCCAATGTGCGGCAGCGGTGAAGAAGGCCAATTCCATGCTAGGGATGATCAAAAAGGGGATTGAAAATAAAACAGCCAACATTATAATGCCATTATACAAAACAATAGTAAGGCCCCACCTGGAGTATTGTGTACAATTCTGGTCACCGCATCTCAAGAAAGACATAGTGGAACTGGAAAAGGTGCAGAAGAGGGCGACTAAAATGATTAGTGGGCTGGGGCACCTCCCTTATGAAGAAAGGCTAAAACATTTGGGCCTCTTTAGTCTGGAAAAAAGGCGCCTGAGGGGGGATATGATTGAGACATACAAAATAATGCAGGGTATGAGTAAAGTGGATAGAGGGAAGCTCTTCTCCCTCTCCCAAAATACCAGAACTAGGGGACATACACTCAAATTGAGGGCTGGGAGAGTAAAAACTGACAAAAGAAAATATTTTTTCACTCAGCGCGTTGTAAGTCTATGGAATTCCCTGCCACACAATGTGGTGATGGCATCTGACCTGGATGCCTTCAAAAGGGGACTGGACAGATTCCTGGAGGAAAAGTCCATCACAGGTTACAGACCATGATGGAGATGTGTAATCTCTAGCCTTTAAACCAGGATACTTCAAGGGCCAGATGCAGGGGAGTGGTATCAGGAGACAGATATCTAGTCTCCTGAGCTCCCAGATGCATCTGGTGGGGCCGCTGTGAGATACAGGAAGCTGGACTAGATGGGCCTTTGGCCTGATCCAGCATGGCTCTTCTTATGTTCTTATGTTCTAAAGATTTGCATCCCTAGCTGAAGTCTGCATTTGTGATTCTTAATTCAAATGGATTATGTAGAGTACTGAAAATGGTGTAAACATTGTAGCTTTCCAGATGGTCCTTCTCCTTGAGTAGTAGTAGGTTTTGGTTGGGTCTGATCTTGTTTTATTTGCATGGGATAAAACTCTGAGAAGCACACTATTTGCTCATGATGGAGCCGTAAGCGTAACCTGTCTCTTTAAGAGAGGGGCTTACATGGCAAATGGGTGTGAAAAGCCCATATGGAGGAGAAAAACAAGTAAATCCACGGTGCTTAGATGCTGCTGCTTGTACCTTTTGTTATTGATATGGTGAGTTTTAATCAAAAACACCCCAACCTTTTACATCGTTCAGTACAGATACAGAAACTTCCCCAACCCATGACCATATGCTCCTGATTTTTCAAGATATCAAAAAGCAAAGGACCAGTCTGGCCTTACTAGGAAGGGAACACCATATCCTGAAAGCAGCCACCAAAATGACTATCTCAAATCTTCATGAGTTGTGCTTGTGAGCATAGTGAAACTGAGGGACGAACTTACCCTGAAGATCTCAGTTGCTTGGTCACCCTTCCCTAGGAGAATATTTTCATTTGGTTATCTTAGACAAATAACTTATAAATATTAGACCACTTATTCTCTTCTTTCTGAATTTTCAGTCATTTGTTAAAGACTATATGATCTCCATTACAAGACTTCTTCTGGGACTAGATACTACACCAGGATCAGGGTTTCTTTGCTCCGTAAGTTGACAATTTGTTTTATACATATGCAAAAAAACTCCCTCTGTGTAGTCAGACTCTGGCATTACAATGTGTTATTATTGTTTGAACTGGTATTCCATTTTCTCCCCATCATCAACGGATCTCTACTTCTTTTACTTCAGAATGCAAATTAGCAAAAGTAAGTAGAAATTATTTCTCCATCTACTAGGTGGGAATGTAAGTGCTATGTGCTATGTAGCAGCAAAGGCTTGCATATTATGGGAAACATCCATAACAACATATACTTCATACAGAATCAGAACAAGACTCTTACTTAACATTAGACAGAGAATATGTATTTATTGAAATTTAAAAGCATTTTACTTTTCCCAGCATTCTTCCTAACACACCTTGATTAAAATTTAAGAGTGCTGCTGGGAACCAGATAAAATGGCCTTGTAGCCTTTTATCTGGCTCTTAGGCCAGTTGTGTATGGAAGGCACTTGGGTACTTCATATGGGCTTATTTTATATATTTTTATTACTATTTATTATACCGTACCCTGTTGCTGGTCATTGACTGTAATAAAGTTTTGATTGATGGGCTTATTGGATTATCTTTTTGTTATGTTTGAGTCAAATCAAATTATAGCATCCACACATGACTTAAGAGTGTTCCATCCTGATCCCTTTTAGAGTTCCTCCACTACTTTTTAGCACAGGATTTTTTTTAAAAAAACTGGCTTGATTCTGAGTGTTTCTGATTATCCCATTCTGTAGCTTGAACTGATGGCTAGTTCACACCAAAATAGAGCTGTGGGCAGTGTTATCTGAGGTGACAATGCTGTAAGGTATTTGCTAGGTGGTGGCATGGGAACTGATGATAGAATTTATTCCTCTTCTATATTCATCTACTCTACTATTTAATTTTTTTGATATATTTTCATATTGATGTAGCACCATTCTAGACAAACAAGATAGTTGGTGGTATTATGTGTACCATGCTGGTCAAATGCATTACTGTTGAGCTATATAAGTTACATTATTTAACAAAAAAGAAAATGAGAGTTGCCACATCCAACTGAATGAGTGTCATGGGAAAAGGTGTAGAATGTGCCTGGAAGAGGGGTGTCATTAATCAAATTTGAGCTCTCCAAAACCTGCCAGGGATTGAAATGTTGTATGTTTAAACTGAGTAAGAAAAAATTGCCCTAAAGTGCATACCGTTTTCAGATTTTCTGCTTGAAGATGTTTCATAAGTTATTGCAGAACAATGAACCAGCTTCAACACAGCAAGTCCAATATAAGATTTATGTAAATAGAAAGACTTTGAATGAATGATTTGTAAACATACAGAAGACAGAAAGAAAAAAATGTCATTTTAAAATGTGGAATGGAAAGATATAATGAGATGTTAGCTGAAACGATGAAATATATGGCATTTGTCAGATCAATAGTACATACAATTGGCAGTCATAAAATCTGAGTAATGAATTAAAACTTTGGAATATGGTTAAATGAATGGTGTAGAGATAGAGACTCTTGGGAATTCCAGGATCAAAAGAAAATGAAGATCATAATAATGGAGTTTAGTCAAATATAAATTTGTAACTTTGGATTGAGATAACATTTCTTAGGACATCAGACTCCTTTAACAAACAAGTTCTGAAGAATAGCCTGTTTACAGATTGCTGAGATCTGAACTAAATGTGAGGGGAAAGGAGACATACACATCAAGTCATTTATCCATAACAAGACAGCTTCACCTTGGATGCCACACACTGGATATCAATAACAATGATATCATGTAGCAGAGCAACTGGACACAGAGAAAGAAGAAAACCAATATAGGATGTCTTTCATAGACTTCAAATTGGTGTGGCTGGGTGAGGAATTTTTGTGTGTGTATTAGACATGGGTGTTTCATTTCGGAAGGGGACTGGTTTCAAAACAAAACATGCCAGCACAGCTGGCAATTGGAATGCAGTCCCACCCTCTGGAACAAAATGAACCACTGTCTTACATTGCTTTACCTCAGGCAGGGCAAAACTCCAACCAGGAAGCAGCCTCCAATGTGTCATCTTCCCCTTACCCTGGCGCTGGCCAATCAGACAGGGAGGCGGGATAATTCGTGTCCTTGCACAGCTCCTCATTGGCCAGTGCCAGGAGAGGGAGTTTGCTTCCTGGTTGGAGTTTTACCCTGCCTGAGATAAAGCAAGATAAGTTAGTGGTTGATTTTGTTTTGGAGGGAGGGACTGCATTCCGAACATGTGTTTTGTTTTGGAACCATTCCCCTTCCAAAACGAAAAGCCCATGTCTAGTGTGTATGTTTAATATGTATAGATGCTAAGGAAGTTGCAGTATTTCCCCATGTATAAGACTATATTTTTTGTCTAAAAGCAGTGAAACTAAGAATTGAGGGTCATCTTATACATGGAACTAAACCAAGGAGAGAACTGTGTGGTTGAACAACTAATTTGAGGTTGGAAAAGTGAGGGTCGTCTTATACATGGGGGTGTCTTATAGTTTGGAAAATGTGGTATTTTCTTTAATATGTTTTTATTCTTAAGAAGTTTGATGCTTTGAAGGAATATTGTCCACTTTATATACTCTTATTTTCTATGCTTTCAAAATAAGGCTATTAAAGCTTTTAGTGCTCTTACTCTTTAATGATGTGTTCTAGCATTGTATTCACTTCCTTTTTATGGGAGTCTAAGTAGAATACTGCAAAAAACACATATTATAAATTGGTTTATTATAGAAATTTACCCAATAGATTCTTCCATATCTCTGTGAAACTCTGTCAACAGTTGCAGCCATTTTGTTTTCATCTGAGTCCTCTGTTCATGGCATTTTGGTGTTATGCAAGAGCTGGCTGGAAAGCTCAGTGAGTTAGGTATATGGCTGTAGAGTCAGGAAATGGGAGTTCATTTCTCCAATTCCCTGTGTAGTCTTGGGCAAGGTGTACAGTCTGAGGATGCCCCCAGAGGAAGGGAATGGTAAATCAATTCTGAGTTGTATCATATTTAGATAACCCTGAAAAGGGTGCCATAAATCAGAATGGACTTAAAGGGACATAATTATTGCTATTATTGTCATTAAGCCACTTCTGGCTTCTGACAATCCAAATAGGCTTTCACAGTTCATGAGGTGTTTAAGCATTGCCAGCTGTCAGTCAGCTTTCATGGCTCAGTAGGCCCCTGAAGCTTGAGAAGAATTCTTAAAAGGGGTGTGGGAAGGGCGGGGCAGGTTGAGAAGGGTTGTAACCACAATTGGCCACATATTCATGATTCACAATATATTTTATAGTTAGCAAGGACATAAAAACAAAATAATAAATATTTTTTATCTTTTTATCAAGATGCTAAAGGATAGCAATGAGTTCATTATCTATTGCTGCAATCTCAGTAGTTCTATTTGGGTAAAACAAAAAAAAACATGGAAATTTTTAGCTCCTATTATTGCTTTTTTATTGATTAGATGAGAATCACAGAAGATGATTTGTGGATCAGAACATATGCCAGACTTTATCAGAAGCTTTGTTCCTCTACAGGAGACATCCCAATTGGAATCTACAGAACTGAATCACAGAAACTTGCAACATCTGAGGTTTGGATGATCTGATATATATTTTTTGTTCAATATATTTCAGTAATATTACTCATGTGAGGATTCTAATGAAATGTGATAGACTTGTCATGCCAAGCACTAGTTTCTCTAAAATGTGACTCACACTTCTCTTTTGGAGTTACATTTTCTTTCGATAAATATCAAATATAAAGAAGGACCATCTTATATCTCATATTTTCAAATACTTAGAAATATGCTGTAAGTAATATTACAACTGCAACTTCTGGCATCCACAGTATTCATTGACTCAGAATCTGCTTGGTATTTGCAAAAGGTTTGCATAATTTATTTTGGCTAATTGCAACTAATTGGCAAGCTCATGGGGCATACTCGAGTCACATACCCGATCATGTGCCCATTTCCATAACTGAGATGCATCTCTTTGCTTTGCTACAATTAGGCACAGTAAGTTATGCAAGCCTTACATAAACACCAGTCATTGTGTGCTATCTCACAGGTTTCACATTGGTCATTCTTTGTATCGGGAGTAAAATGTATAGCAAAATAAATTAGTTTGAAAAAGTAACATTTTTTGTGATCCCTATGTAGCCATTCACAAAGGAATCATATCTGCATAGTTAATTGTTGTAGCTGAATCAGAAGTGGCTGGAAGTTTCAGAGAGGGTAGCCATGTTAGTCTTTTCAAGTATTTCAGGTGAAAATCAAAGAAATGCAAAACAAAAAACAAAAGACATAACATGTGGCACCATAAATACTAACTTTCGTATTTTAATGTAACATTTCAAGGACACGTCCACTTCTTCAGACATACAGCAGCAGAATGAGGTGTGCAATATATTATGGGATGGGATATACTTTTCATACCAGACATTCATTGGCTGTAGTATATAGAGTTGCGGGTTGGATAGGGGAGAAGGGAGAGGAGGAGAGGGAAGAAGGGAAGAGAGAGTTGATTAGTAGAAATGGTGGAAAGATCCTTGCCTCAGAGCCATAAAACTATACTTTACAGCTCTATAGACCCTGGCCTAATCTTCCCATTGGACTGGTTGCAGGCACTAAATCATCAGCTTTATTTCATTCTAGGGATCTGTGACATCCTCTTAACAAAATTAGTAAAATTTGTCAGCTATCTTTGCTCATGGCCTAGTTTTCCCTTGAAATCAGTCAATGACAAGATTAAGTACCAACTTTATTGTTAAGCTACCAAGACGCAATTATGAGAGCTTTCATTTTGAGCCGAAAGATGACAACTAGGGTCTGTGTCACCTGGGGCAAACATGTATTCCGAGCAGATACTCCAGCATGGAATAGTACAAAGTACAAATACAATTTTGGCATTTTGGTGCCCACCCTCCACCCCCAGTACATTGGCTAGGAAACATGCCCCACTGCATCCCACCCCAGTTGTGTCCTGGTCCCAGGCATTGAAAACAATCACAGCTTGTTTACAGCTAGAAGGATCTTGTAGGAAACCTCTCCAGGAATTTCACTGCAGTAAATTTTTTGGCTTAGCTGGAGTAGCTGAAGAGGTGATGAAGATGATTATATTCATCAAAATATGCCTGTGTTTGCATACTAGCTGTACAAATAATCTAGCTAGGTCTCTTATCTATGACCACTGAGACCAGAAACATCAGCTGTAGATAGCCCATAACTAGAAAAGGAAATCCTGAACTAATGCAAACATCTGAGGATCACAACAGGTGCTGCTCTCACCTCTGGGCAAACTAGCCTGCTTTGTTAAGTTCTTGATCTTCAGGGTTCAGAGTTTAAGCACAAAATTCATTTGAAGTCTCATTTTGCAAGCACCCAAAGGTTGCCTTAATCACTTCTCTACAACATTAATGTACTTCCAGTTGTAATTACAGACTATCACTAATGTCTGTTTCTCCCTTTTAAATTTATCTATTTAACATGAATCTGCCAAGTTTTTATGAACTATATCTAGGCTATTTTTCTGGGTTGCTAACTTCTGAATTAAATTAATTTCAAGTGGTTACTTGGAAATACCCTAGCAATGCAAAATGTGCTATCATGAAATAAGCTTACTTACAAAATATCATGAACAGTTGCTCATATATCAGAATATAATGTCACTGTCCCATAATTTAACTTAGAAATCTGATTTCTCAAAGTCTTATTAAAGTTTCAATATTTGTAGTCTTTCATGCCTACTCTAAATGAACATTATTAGTGCATCAGGAACAACCCATGAAGCAAAGGTCTAATTCTTTTTTATTTTTATTTTTCTTGTTCTTTTTTCTTTTAATTTACTTCAAGATTTGCATGGTCCCACAATTCACCCCCATCTTGTTATAATTTAATGTAAAACAAACTTTGTGTACAGTTTTTTGAAGTGTAATTCGCATCTACTTTGATTAGCAGAAAATAAGACATTAGAATTTATTGTATTATGAGGCACATGTGGTCCAAAAACAATTAGGCATTTGGGTACTTTCCCGTGTCATAATTATTAGTTTTAATCATCCACAATTTCTCATGGTGAAATTCCAGGAAATACAGGATGGTGCTTCTCAAGATGTAGTGGTTTTGTTGTTGTTGTTGTTGTTGTTGTTGTTGTTGTTGTTGTTGTTGTTGTTGTTGTTGTTGTTGTTGTTGTTGTTGTTGTTGTTGTTGTT
>JAHTLZ010000129.1:11218560-11244710 GCA_023846285.1 Phrynocephalus versicolor | reverse complement strand
CCCGGGACCTCTCCAACCAGGCAGCATAGGGCGAGTTACAACCCCCAGATGGGGCAGTCAGCCAACTGCCCCCACCAGGCCAGTTGGTGTTATTACCCCTCCCTGCATTAGATGGACTTAAGCTGGGTAATTCCCAGTGCAGGGAGGCATCCCTGTGTATCCCCCCAGGCACGGTGACCTCCTGATCTGCTGTGCTGTGGGTTTAGGGTACTTGGGGACAGATGTTCATTGTATACTCAACGCTGCCCCCATCCGCTTCAGCCAACACTGCCGTGGGCCTAGCCTTGCTATGGCCCCAGTCACCCATCCAAAATGGCCAGCTCAGCCACCAGGCCCCTCTTCAAATCTCGCAGGAATAGCTCCATCCCTTCATCTGAAAGATGCATGCCATCCGGCCTGTTGAGCTCATTCCTGCGCACATTGAAATCAGGGTGGCCCACCACTGCCCCAAACTCACGGCAAACAGCCCTGCAGACTTCTTGGTTGACTCCCCTCTGGGACCAATTAAGCTTTTGGGGGTCACAGTCAGCCCGCCAGCTCTGGCGGGGTATCAGATTTGACCAGACAATTCGACAGGCCGGGTATTTGGCCTTCCAGGTCGTAAAGTCATGCAAGATCTCCAAAATAAGGGACTTGCCCAATTGCCTGGTCAGATCATTACTCCCCAGGTGCACCAGCAGGACGTCCGGCGGCTTACCCAGCACTGCATTCATTGCCAAGCTGAGAAACTCCCGCCACCTCATCCTCCGTTTTCTCCGCCATTCAACCACTGCCCTGTCGCCGAGACCCAGATTGGGTTCCCAGCCAGACCTGTGGGCGAACTTCTCAGCCCAGTATACATAACTGTGTCCCAACAATACCACTGTCCAACGGGAGGCACGGCCACTGAATCCTGAGGAGATAAAACAACAGATTAAATAGGCGGCAATGGCTGCACAAAACATTTATAGCAATGCGAAGCCCACCAGCCCAGCCTGCGTATTACGCCCTGGTCATAGCCCAAGGCAGCTGCAGTGGAGGCTGCGCCAATCCGAAAAGAATGGGTGCCAAACTTGAGTGCCCCCATACCTAACTCTTGCAGGACCCTCCCTGATATTTTTCCAAATTGGAATTTTGTGAGGGCCCCCCCCGTCCCGGTGTCGAAAGAGGTAGCCCTCTGTGGTGCCTCTCAGGACCATGTACTCCTGTAGGGCCCTGACCATGGAGCAGGGACCCAACCTAAATTCGGCTCCCCTGCCCCTCTGGTCGGTTTTAGACCACCTGACGTGCACCGTCAGGAGGCTGGGCTCCAGGGTAATGTCAGAGACCCTGAGGGCAGAAAAGGAAGTGTCCCTCCAACCCGATGTGACCAACTCGCTGACCCTGAGCGAGCCCAAAAAGGCCAGAAGGGAGGCCGCCCGGAACAAGGCTGACTCAAAGCTGTCCCTGCAAACCAGGGGCCATCTGGCACTCATGTCAGCCAGGATGCCCAGTGTAAGAGGGAAACAGGTATCGGCAACTCTACCCCACTCCCTGCTCCAACCCGCTATCATGCCCCTCACACAAAAGTCCCCAGTGGCATCCGCACAGCCCCTAAGCTTCAAATAGAAGGCCAGGGCTGCCAGTTTCCCCTGCAAGGAACTAGGGGCCAACCCTTTGCGGTGTAAATACACCAGGACTCTTTGCAGGTGGTCAATAGGCAAAGACGAGGATTGTGCCAGGCCTTGCGATGTCCTGAAGGATGAAAACTCCTCCATTATCGATGCATATCCCCTCTGGGTCATGGGAGTGACAGAGAGGCAGAGAGCACGGTCAGCCTCAGCACGCCAACCAGCCATACTTCCTTCGGGATCTCCACAGGCGGGGCGGCCACTCCTGGGGCAAGGGCCTGGAAATGCTCGGCCTGTCGGTGGGACAAAGCATAGGCAATTTGGTTATTCACCCCCGGGGCATGGCGTGCGTGTGCCACAATATTAAACTGCAAGGCTCGCAAAGTAAATGATCTTACTAGGCACATGACTCTGTGGGAGCGAGATGTCAAGTTAATGATAATGTGAACTACTTCCAAATTGTCGCACCAAAAGCGTACAACACAGTTGGCCCATTCCTTAGACCAAAGGAACAGGGTGACCCAGATTGGGAACAGCTCCAGAAATGTAAGGTCACAAATTGTCCCATCCTCGTGCCATGTGGGTAGCCAAGAGCCACTGCACCAGCGCCCCCTTCAGAAAATGCCAAAGCCCAGACCGCCTGCCGCGTCCGTTTGGACTTTTAAGTGCTCTCCAGGCCGGAGCTCATCCCTCCAAAAGGACACACCGTTAAAGCTCTCCAAGAAGATCTGCCACACGGATAGATCTTCCCTCATTTCTGCGGTGACCCTGGTCCTATGGGTTGGCATGCAAAACCCGGCCATTGCAGCGCACAATCGCCACAGGAAAGCCCGGCCGGGGGCCACGACTTTGCACGCAAAGTTAAGGTGACCGACCAGCTCCTGGAGTTCCCTGGACAAGAGCTTGCTGCGAGCCTGGGCCTCACGGACCCTAACCCTAAGGGCCCACAACTTATCGTGGGGTAGGCGGCAAACTTGCATCCTAGAATCTATTTCCACACCGAGGAATGTTAATATCGGCAGGGGCCCTTCCGTTTTCTCCTCTGCCAAGGGGAGGCCCAGCTCCCCCGCCAGGGCCCTAAAGCTGTCCAGGAGGAATTGACACCTACCTGAACCTGCCAGCCCACAAAAGAGATAATCATCCAGATAGTGTGCTGTGCTGGCAAGGCTCGTAGCCTGCCACAGCCGCCACTCCACAAAGGAACTAAATCGTTCAAAAATAGCGCAGGGCACCGAGCATCCAAATGGGGGGGCTCAGTCTATGAAAAACTGGTCCCTATACTGAAAACCCAGGAGCTCGAAATCATCAGGGTGCACCGGGAGGAATCAAAAGGCTGACTTAATGTCACATTTTGCCATCTCCGCAGCTACTCCGCAGGAGCGCACCATGCGCACGGCGGCATCAAATGAAGTATACCGCACGGTGCAGAGGTCATGCGGATACCATAATTGATGGAAGAACCGCTGGGGTGAGATAAATGGTGGATTAATCTGAATTCCCCCTGGGCCTTCTTGGGAACCAAGCCTAACGGGGACACCCTAAAGTTAGGTAAGGGGGGTGCTGGGAAAGGTCCAAAGACCCTTCCCTCTCTGACTTCCTTATATATCTTCTCCTCAGCGACGTCCTCAGCTCCCAGCAGGGAATTGAGCTTCCGGGTCAAAACGGGACGGCTAACTCCCTCAAAGGGTATACGAAAACCAAACTTAAAACCTTCAACCAGGAACTGGGCAGAAGCTCGATCAGGGTACCCCTCTGCCCCTTGCTGTAAAGCCTCCAGTTTAATTGGGCTGGGCCCCTTTTACAGGGGATGCTTCGCTACTCCCTGGCTTCCTGTTACCTCCTGTGTCCCGAGCCCTTCCCTGTTGAGGGTGGGCTCTGCTGCAGCTAGTGGCAGGGTGCTGGGCCCCGCAGACCAAGCATTCGTGCTTGAAACGGTACGGCTTCCGGTTACAGGATCCCTGGCCATTGTACTCCCAGCCAGACTTGAACCAACTGGCCCACTGTGGTGCGGGAAGCTGGGTTGGCGGATCCCTTATGTATCATATGGCCACTATCATACCTGTCCCCCAGAGCCAGCCGCACCGGCGTCATAAACTGCAGCCAAATGGGTGGCAGTGGCTCATCCCACCTAATGGATTTCTTCATCGTATAAGAGCCTGGTGTGCCCTGGGAAATCGACAGAGGCCCGACAGATAAGGTCTAAGTATTTTAGCATTGACTGTGCCCTCCATGGGTGCACTTGCAGGGACAGGGACATGTAGATCAAGTAAGCCGGCAGCCACGTGGCCCATGAACGCTCAGGCTTCTTTTTCAACCTACACTCCTTGTCCTGGGGATCCTCTTTGTCCAGCTCCTTGGAGTCGAACTCCCTATTCACTAGGCTGAATATATCTAGGATTTCCCACCACCATATTTTTTCTTTAGTTGCTTGAGCCAGATGATGTCCAAAAGATGAAGCATAGTCCCCATATGGGAGCGCAGCCACAGCTACGCCTGCAAATCTGGGCACCAGGCCAGCATAAGGCCAAATGGTCGAGCCTGGGGCAGGCTGTCCGGGGATAGACCAGGCCGGCATCTGCCCAGACAACCAGCCCAATGGGCCAAGGGGGAAAGGCCCAGGGTTCTGACCAGCCACCCCCAGCGGTGGGGGTGGCTGACCCGGTGCCCCGCCTGTAGCAGGCAACCGGCCGCCCTTGGTAGCTGGATGCATCGCAACCCATGGGTGCATCATGTTGAGAGAAGGCTGCTGTGCAACCAGCACCTGAGCTGGCCACCCCATCCGGATGGCAGGCCCAGACGCGGCCATGCCCGCTGCCCAAGGCCAAGTGAGTGTGGGTGTGGCATCAGGTGCACAAGCCAACTCACTCGTTGACGCGGTCTCCGGAGCGGGTGGCGCTGCACCTTCTTCACCCTCAGTGGCCTCGGTGTTGGTTGTAGCTGCTGCTGGTCCCCGCGATGCTGCCTGAGCCTGCTTGGCGGCCGCCGGTGCATGGCCAGCGTCCGCTGGAGCCCCCGACGCTGCCTCCATCCTTTCCAATACTGCAAAGCGGGCAGAGAGGTTGTTAGCCATGTCTTTCAATTGGGCCCGCTTCCTAGACTTCGATGGCCTGGATCCTGACCTAGGTGCTGGGCCCGGCTGGGCCTCCTGCCCACTCAAGCCCCTAGCTGCTTCCAAGGCCATGAGGCGGGACTCAAGCTCCAGCCAGATGGGCCATCCCTCCTGCAAGGAGGAGGGCTCGCGTTGGGGCGCCACCTGCTGTGGCCTCCTGGCTGGACCCTTCCCTTTACCCGCCTGTTTGCCCTTTCTGGGAGCCATGGCCCCAAGAGTCAAGCCCCAAGGGTGGTGGTTGTCGAGGTGTGGAGGGTCTGGGCCCTGCCTCCCCACAAGGCCTTGCTCACCTTAGCCCTTCTGGCCCAAGGCCTCCTACTGCCCTAGAGCCCAGGCAATGCCTCCCGCCCCCAGGCCTGTTCACCAGGAGGACCCTGCAGCAAGGCAGCCTGGGATAGATAACTGGGGCAATGCCCCGAGGCCTCCCGGCCTATATAGCCTGCCCCCGGCGGCGTACTGCCTCAGCGCTGCCCAGCTCAACCCGGGGGACCCCAATGGCCACTCCACCCAGGTGGCACCAAACCCCCCACCCTGGCAGGGTCCAGGTCCCTGAACAAAGGTGTGGACCCCCAGAAAGGCCCACTCATGGGCCGCAGCTCATGTGGGGGGAGGGCGGATGCCGCTCCTCCAATCTACTGCCTTTGCAGGCTCCAAAGGCCCGCTGCAAATGGCAGCCATGCTCTGCGGCTCCCCGCTGGAGGCCAATCCCCTCTGCCGGCATTCGCAAGCCCCGTTCAGGCCGCCTGCGCCAGTGACCCGGTACTCCAGCCGCAAACGGCCAAAACAAAATGGCGCCTGCTATGAGGCTCGGAGCTTTGGGCTCCTAAAATGGCGGCGCCGCGGGAGCATTCAGAGATCCTCTCCCTCCGAACGCCAAAGACGAATGCCTTGTGGAGGGGGGTCAGAGCCGCCCTTTTAAAGGGCGCTCCTCCCCCTCCCTTCCAGGACGCTCTGCACGTCCTCCTCCTCTCGTGTCTTCTCGCGAGAGGGCAAGGCAGCTCCGTGAGGCAGATTAACTGCCTACAGAGCCAGCATTCCCTTTCAAAATAAGCAAAATTGGTTGTTTTAATTAATTTCATCTGTTTTAAATCTGGGTACACTTAAGTCCATTTATTCTGCATGGATGTAAAAGTGTTTTTCTTTTTAAAAAAAATCTTAATGTGAACTGAAAACCCTTTGTTCAAACTTCCCACTACCTGCTATGTCTGTGCCAAATTTGTTACTGATGCAAAGTCTAGTTTCAAAGTTATAATGTTTTATCTGGGCTGTCCCCATTTTTAGAACTGCCTTGTAGAATGTTGAATTGCTTTTCCAGCACAAAAACATCACTACACATCAGTGATTAATGATTAGCACCCTGATTATAGTTCCTCCATGATGAAGAAAAGCAACTGAGAATCATGAAGGTAAAAAGGGACTGGATATTGCACCATGCTCACATATCAGTTATAACAATTTTTTACAGCTGTATTTCCATACCCAGTGCTACAATAGTGTTGGAACTTCATCAACACTAAACTAATGCAGTTGGGACCATGAACTTACCCCTAAGATGACTCTGACATACATGCCACTGTGCTGGTTTTTTATGGAGGTGAATCTAGAAAAACTCAAAAATCAGCACACTGTCTTTTGAAGGATACGTGATTGTTCGATCAATGCTAAGAGTGCCTGCCCAATACTTCTTCACAGGAAGTTTTTTGAATAGCCTGGGGGAATGTGAAATATTATTTTCCATCAAGTAATTATATCTGTCAAAGTGACCTCTTCAGATAATTTATGGATATGTCTTAAAGGCAAGAGGAATGTTTTACAATGTGAAAACAAACTAAACATAATTAATTGTCTCTGGGCATCAAAGCTATGCTATGTAGATGTTTAGAAAATCAATTTATTTTCTTAGGCAAAACATTACTTTTTTAATTGGAAAGAACCAGTGAGTTTTTTTCTAAATATTCAGATGAATGCATTTATTAAAAACAACTGCATTCTCGTTCATTGTGTATTTGAGACACCATTTTCTTTTTAAAAAATTGTCATGATCTTTAAGCAAATAATTTGTAAATGAATCATTATAACTTTGACTATTATAGAAGTTACTTTTAAAAAACTAGCAATGAAACTCTGTACTTTTTACTTGATGGAATAAATTACCAAAGTTCCTGCCATGAATTGACTGAGATTATTTTGTGATTTAAAGGGAAACATTTGACTGTATGGCTTTTATGAAGCACAGATGGGCTTCTGGATGTATCCAATTTTATCTTTGGAGAGGACATTCATGGGAATTCTAAGGGCAAACATTGCCTCCCCAAAGCTTATCAGGAAACTAGCCCTTATTCCATATATAGGCTATAAAGTGGCTGGTAGAGATGGACACGACCAGAAAAAATGACGTTTCGAGTTGTCGTTTGTCGGGACAGGTCTGTTTTGGGTCGTTTCCGTTTGTCGTGATAATTTTCAAAAATTTGTCATTCCATTTGTTGTTTGGTCGTTTGGTCGTTTGTGGGTCGGGGTTGGGGTAAGGTTAGGGAATGGGATACTGAGTGGGCTCTGCAAGGCACCTCTCTGGGTGCCTCACTTTGACCCACTAAGAAGGAAAGTGTACTTGCGTACGGATCTGGGTTAGGGTTGGTGGAGTTAGGGTAAAGGCTAGGCTTAGGGTTACGGTTAAGGTTAGGGTGGGTTATTGGGCTGCACCTCTGGATGCCTCTGACCCACTAAGAAGGACAGCATACTGGCGTTAGGGTTTGGGTTTGGGTTTGGGTTCGGGTTCGGGTTCGGGTTCGGGTTCGGGTTCGGGTTTGGGTTAGTGGGCTTTTAATGCCCTCTCTGGCAAACCCAGAAGTCTCAGTCAAAACCTGGCCATGTGATTGGTGGAATGACTCTAAAAATTTGCATGGTCCCATCCCATAGCCAGCCCATCATTGCGCAGGGGTAAAAAAATAAAAATAAAAATAAAATAAAATAAAATCAGTGGAGACATTTTATTGCTGCTACAAAAAAAAAAAATCAGGCATTTAAAATACCTAATTTTCAAATGTTTCTGTGGTGCTTTGGTGGGTTTTTGGACCACACGATTTCAAAAAAAAAAAAATTGCAGTCGCCATTTTGGATCCCCCCCACCGCATGGCAAATGGAGACGACGATGCCCCCCCCCAGCCTGGTACCAGCAGCCCAGGACATGAGGAGGGGAAGGCCAGAGACCCCCCCAGAAACCACCCCTCGGTAGGTGCCCTCACTGAGGCAGGCATATTTTCGCCTGCTTTTATGGCCGGGAATAGGGTTTTTTAATTTTTAAAACTTTTTTCCTATGCTGCGCCGCTTGGCATCGCACGATCGCCGGCGCTGCGATGCCATGAACGACAACGACAAATCAGACCCAATTTATCTTTATCGGGTCGGGTTCGAGCTGGAGCGGAGTAATTGTCGTTCTCGTTCTCCGTTACGTAACGAGAACGAAGAACGAGAACGGAAACAACAGTTTCGCCGAGTCGTGCCCATGTCTAGTGGCTGGATAGATTAGTGGCTTATATATATATTTTACATACAGCACAATCAAGATATTTTTCACAATTTTTCAGTTCCATTCCATCAACCAAACCTTTCATGTTTCGTATAGTCTTGAAACTCATATGTGCAAGCTTTCTGTGCAATAGATGTACACAGTCATTGTGAGGTGGAACATTCCCTTGAACAAAACATGTTTTGGTATCACCTTCATCATTTTTAAATACTATAAATAGTATAAATTCCTTTCTTATCTAAGAGTGTTTGAAACTGGTTTGATAGAAATTATATATATATTCTATAATTGCTGAGACAGAGGTTGGAACTTGGATTCCTCACTGTGACTCCTGTAAATAGAGCCAGCCTGTGTGGCCTTGAGCAAGCTGCAAAGCTGCAGAAGAGGGGAATAGTAAATTACTTCTGTTTTTCTCTACCTAGGAAACCCTGAAAAAGGTCACTGTAAGACAGAATTGACTTGATGGTATGTGATGATGATTATATAGGCTATGGTCACAGCCTTTGGAGCCTAACCAGTGCTAAATCTCACAACTGGACCCCCTGGGAAGAAGGCAAGTGGACCCATGCCTTTAGTCTCCACTTCTGCAACTATACCCCATCCCAAACCTACTTACTTTAAGTGTACACATTGATTCAATAGGCTTATTGTCGTTCGGACCAGCAATTAGATCGAAACCTTGTTGGGAAGTAAGCCTGAATCAAAATAATCATCCTCAGTTAGTAACCATGCCATGACAGCTCACTGAACATTCATTACAACTAGTAATCCACAAAATGGAGAAGTAGAGGGTCTCGCTTAGGCTTTTCAAGTATGAATGCTTTCTCTCTAGTAGTGTTTTATTACTGTTCTCCAAGCCTTTGTTTATGGTGAATTGTGTGATGAAGTAGTAGTTTACATGAGTGGGTTTATTGCTGTAAAATAACTGAAGGGCTATGTTTATCTACCCCTTCTAAAGAATTATGTAGCCCTGAAATCTTTTCTTTTGTGAAAGATTAAAATGTACCAATTCATTTTATTCCTGTGAGCTTCCTATTATATATAATTCAAGAGATCATTATACAAACCTTTGTTGCCTTGTATGAAAACTCCCTCATTAAATGTGTGTGTCTGTGCATCAAGGTAACCTTGCGTCTTACAAACATAATGCTTCCATATTTCTTTCTCAGTTATGGATTTCTAAATTTACAAATACAGTAAAACAACTACATGGCAAAATTGTCTCTTTATGGAGTGTGAGAGTCAAAGATTACTCATCCAAGGAGGTTTCCATTAAATTTATAGGACATTTTCTTGAACAGATATTATTAGAACTGTGATGGCCAAACCAATCCAAATTGCAATTATAGAATTTTTAGACGCTGTATTTTTCATTATTAAATATCTTTTGCTACCTTGTGAAATCAATGACAATACTCTCTAAGGCACTACTTTCATTTAATTTTTGAGATACAACAACAAAAGTAGTTAGTGAAGCCAAATAACCTGAAATACTGCTTTATAGTAATTTGAAACCTTTCTAAACTATAAATAGAAGATGATTTTCCACTGAGTTTATAATTTATCATCCCTGCTTAATTCTTCTCCTATTCAACAGTTCTAAGTTGTAAAAATACACCTATATTTTCAATAACCGATTAAAAAGTAGGTGAGCAAGCATTATTATTTAGCAAATTTGTATTAGTTCATACAAATTTGCTATTTTTACCAAATCCAAGCCCAAGAATACTAAATGACAGCTTTGTTCTTTTATATGAATGCATTGGAAGGTAGAGATGGCCATATCAGTGCTATGCTCATTGTTCTTACTTCTGTTCTTCAGATGTTCAACAAAACATGTGAATAGGCTTTATATATGTACCAGATATGTACCTGCAGGCTCACTTCATGCCACCAAGAATCCTAAAACTGGAAAGGCCCTGGATCAACCAATACTGAACCTTAGAGGCTGGAATCTGTCGGTGTTCCATAGTATTCTAGAAACATGATTTAGGAATACGTTCATCTGTGCTTTGATATTATGCTATCTCCCAATGACTCTCTGTGGAAGGTTCACTAAGACTACTAGGCGTGTGCTATCCATTTTCCAGGGCCCCAAACCACCCAAATTTTCTACTCCAGTAGTTCAGCCCACCAGGCCACACCTAACTTATGCTGAACTGGACTGTAAATCTTCACAGACTATGGTAAATTAAGCCTGGCCTAGCATCTTTATTAGAGAAGGAAGCTCCTCTGGAGGTTGTTGGGTGTTCCTTTGAGAATTGTCTCCCCATCTGGAAAACACTTAGGCTTCAGGTGCTCATGGTGTCCTGGCACTTGGTAAATTTCAAATGTAATGTATGGTTTGTTTGTTTGTTTGTTTATTTATTTATTTATTTATTTATTTATTTATTTATTGTTGTTGTTGTTGTACCTAAAAGAAGATGGTCAACGGTTTTGAGGGTGGAAGAGGGCTTTATGCCCCAATGGCAGATAAAATGGAAGAACCATCTTCCGGGAGAATGAAAAATTAGATTTTAAACCTTCATTGCCTTGTGGCTACATCCATTTCTGGAAAAGGCTTCAGGAGGCAAACTCCAGAACTGGAGTCCCAGAGGCAGTTCATGGCTGTGTACAATCATGTTCTGGTAACTCCTCTAATGCAGCTGGAATTAATTGTATCAGCTCTGCCGTTCCATTAGACTAGGGGTATCCAAACTTTGGCCCTCCATATGTTTTGGACCTCAACTCCCAGAATTCCAAGTTTAGATTGCCAGTGACAAAGGATTGTGGGAGTTGTGGTCCAAATCATCTGGAGGGCCAAAGTTTGTACACCACTGCATTAGACTATTCAAGTGATGTGGAGAGGGTTTTTTATTTTTTATTTTTTATTTTGCTCCTTAATATATACAGACCTTGTGCTCTGAAGAGGCCACTTCAGCTCTGCATGCAGGGTTGAAACCACACGGCTTCTATACAGAGCGCAATACCATAGTCTCTCAAGACTGAAGGATGTCTATACTATACTATATGGAACGTGGGAATATGCAACCTTACCTCAGAGAAGATTTTTGGAAATCTATAAAAGGCCCCTTGTCCTGTTCTTTCCTAAACTGGAGAATAATTCCAAGTTTTTATCCCATTCCTTTCTAAGCATTCCTTCTTTTTCTTTCATTCACCTGCTCATTGTGATCAAAGAGGGGCCAAGAGCTATCCTCTTCCTTTCCCCAAGCACCCCTGTGTCTGTGCCAATTCTGTGCCAATTCTAGTACAACAGCACAGATGACATACAGGGAAGATGTTTGTTTCTTCTTCCATGTCTCTTTCCTATTGTCCTGGTTCAGGCGTGACATATTTTTAGGGAGGAGGAATTTGATTTCCCACTGTGCCTCCTTGAAAAGGGTCTGGACGCGATGATCCATAGGGACCCTTTCAGTATTGCAGTTCTAAGGTTATCATTATAAATAAAGTCATTGTCATTCATCCCAAATCTCTGTATTTTCCCCAAGCGAGCTTCAGAAATACAAATGTTTTGTGAAACCTATCAGGAGCTTTCTAAAAGCTTTGCAGCTAGGATATAATTGTGACTTGGGGGGGGGGGTTAGTGCCACATTCCAAAATACTATTTTATTGCTATTTTTTTTAAAAGAGAGAGAGATTTAAATACATTTCCACATCACTTTAATCCTTGAAAAGATTTGGATATTCATGAAACAGAAGGTCTTTTATTTTAATGAAAAAGGAGGTTTTAAGAAATGAGTGATGGTTGAAGAGACTTCAGAGAAAGGATTAAGACCCGCCACATAGTTTTGAAAAACTCCTGGAATTGTTACTAAACCCCTTTTCACTGTGCAGTGAGACAAAACATAGACCTTAAATGTAAAGTGAGAGAAACACAGCCTGAAAACAAAGACAATTCACGCTGCAATCTTATCCTGACGATCCTTGGGGTAAGTCTTATTTAATTCAGTTAGTCTTTGAAGGTGGCCTACACAGGATTATCAGTTACTCTTTGTTTCATGTTACAGGCTGTGGGTGCCCAAAGATCATCACTTGTACACAAAAATGTCTAACTAGCCTTGGAGAAAACCCCAAATTCTGCAGAAGTCCATTTTAGGAAGAGGAGAGGAAAACAGAGTTCCCATGACATGCTAATTCAGCATTGAACCTTGAGTGCTTATTAGTGTTGAAACTGTCAAGGATTGTTTAGAAGACATGGAATTGTTCTAATGCATTATGGGAATGACTAGGCAGAATGGACATACACCTGAACAATCATGTTTTGGCAGCTAGTCAAGTAAGGTCATAACTCTGCACATGCTCAATGTTCAATCTGCTGAATAACTGTTACATCATGCACAGGTGCTGTTGTTGGAAGAGAGCAGCTCGTTATTCTGCCAGTTGGAGTTGTGATTTTCCGGAAGAGATTGGATCACTGGACTGGTTTTTGACAACGAGGTATATGCCTGCCGATTCAATTGAGTGTTTTTGCTGTATGTATATCTTGTAAATACAGTTGTTTGTGGTGAAGGGAGTCACCGTTGTGTCTGTGTTTTTCTTTAGCACTGCTATCTGCCTTTTTATAGCCCATGCCATAGCACAGCCCTTCCGCTGAGCAATACAGCTCTGCAACAGAAACTAACATCAAAAACATAGGGTCAATTATGTACAGTGACTTACGGTGAATTACAGGATCAGGTGGCACACAGAGATACACTAAAAAATCAGGTAATTTCAAGAACTGCAAACTCCATCCATGAATATTGCTTCAAAATCTTACTCTTGAACTTTTCCCCTAACACTATTTCTTTTTTACCAAATTGAGCAACAATGGCTGAAACAGTGTGGGAGATGTTTTTGGAACAGTATGAATAATAAGCATGTGGAAGAAATGTTCTTCTTTCCCTCTTATTGCACGTAGGTTGGTCAGTGTGTTTATTTAGCAGAGACCAAGAAAATTAAATTCTGCTTATGATCATTTCCCTCTTTAAAATGACCAAAGATTTATCAGGCTTATACTTCTCCATTGGGAACTCTCATGACAAGGTTCACATGCAGTTAGCTTATGCAAAACCAAGGCTAGCATAATTATTTTTGCTATTTTAAATAAAGAGCAAGATCCCACACCCAACTCCAAGATGACCAGATTAGCAAGTGGTTTTTCCTTCAACACCTTTGCATGTCAAAATCGATGGTAAGAGTTATATACCTAACCCTCTTCTCTAACTCCTCAAGATCATGACTGTGTGCTACCTGAGGTGTCCACTTCTCCTTCAAATTGCAGAAATTGTGTCCACAGAGGTGTCTACTTCACTCTCAAACTGCAGAAATGGTGTCCATATTTCCTCAATATCAATTCATGTAACAGGTGAGGAGAACCAGGAGGCTGACCTTCTGAAGAAACAAAAGACCAAAAAAAAGCTATGTTCCATTGTACTCAGTGACATTTGTCCTGGGGTTTCCAGAGGTAGACTTGTTCACAATCCACATCAACAACAATTGTAAAAGGTATAATTCATGGACATGCTGTGCAAATAACTTACTGTGGGATATTTTTATGGCTTATTGGATGCAGATGGGGGGTGCTTTTATGACTCAAGTTACCTCCTCCTTCCCATATCTCTACTGTGTAAAGTGGTGGTCAAACTCCATGCCAGCTATTCTCTGGCACATGGCAGCAGGCATATATTGCTTACTAGGGATGGGCACAAAATGTAAAACTACCATTTTGTTTCATTTCATTTCATTGCTCTTTGCATGTCGTTTTCATTTCATTATTAATTACAAAATAAAATGAGCTCAAAACACCTAGCTGGTTGACAGCTCAGGCTATGGAGAGATGGGGCTGAGGCTTTAGGAGTAAAGCCCCTACTCCACAGAGCCCCAGCTGTCATAACCAGCTGGGTGCAGGTGGCTCAGAAGAGAGCAGGTGGAGGCTTTTGAATTGGTTGCGGCACCAACAAGGGTCCCCCGACTCTTGCCTGGCGCAGAAGAACCAGAAAGCCGAAGCTGCCACCACCACTCCTTCACCCAAGCAAAGGAGAGGGGGGGTTGATCCAGGATGGTTCTCCAGTTCTTCTGAACTAGGCAATGGTCTCTTGACCCTCAGCTGGCTCAGAAGAACTGGAAGGCCAAAGTTGCTGCCAGCACTCCTTCACCCAGGCAAATGAGGGATGGTGGCAGCTTCATTCCTGGCTCTCCAGTTCTTCTGGCTCGCCTGGCTCAGAAGAACCAGTGAGCAGTTTTTGATTCCAATGCAGCAAAGGGGCTTTCAGATGCCTTTTGCTGTATCAGAATCCCAGGAAATCCCCTTTGATTCTGAAAAAAGGCTCCAGACCACCACCCTTTTAAAAATGTCCTGCCAATCACTGTTGCTGCAGGACATTTTAAAAAAGGCTCTAGCCAATCACCCTTTGTTGTGGGCTAGAGGCTTTTTAAAATGTCCCCCTGCCCCAGCGAGAGTGCTGGTGCTGGGATATTTTAAAAAGCCTCCAGCCCACAACCCCTGTCTTGATCTTCAGAGCCCTGAACACCAAGAGTGGAATGGTGGTCTGGGGGCTTTGAATCCTCCACTGCTGCAGCGGGAACATAAGAACATAAGAAAAGACATGCTGGATCAGGCCAAAGGCCCATCTAGTCCAACTTCCTGTATCTCACACTGGCCCCACCAAATGTGTCTGGGAGTGCACAAGACTAGATATCTGTCTCTTCATACCACTCACCTGCATCTGGTCCTTGAGGTACCCGGTTTTTAAGCCTGGCGGTTACACATCTCCATCATGGTGTGTAAACTGTGATGGACTTCTCCTCCAGGAATCTGTCCAATTCCATTTTGAAGGCATCCAGGCTAGATGCCATCACCACATCCTGTGGCAGGGAGTTTCACAGACTAACACCCTGGGTAAAATTTTTTCTCTTGTCTGCTCTCACTCTCCCAACCCTCAATTTGAGTGGATGTCCCCTAGTTCTGGTATTTTGTGAGAGGGAGAAGAGAGTCCTTCTATCCACTTTACTCATGCCCTGCATTATTTTACTGCCCACACCACTCCCTCTCCAAAACACTCCCCTGGGAGGAAGGGGTGGTAGTGGAGAAAGGAGCAGTCAGGCAGTGATTTTACTGTTGCATGGCTACTCCAGCTCAAGCTGGCAAAAAAACAGAATAATAATTAAAAAAAAACAGCTAGGAGGTAGTGGCTGGCATAAACCAAGCAAGGAAACAGTAGGCAGATCTCGCTGCTGAAGCACGCTCTGGTGGTTGCTCCCCGGTTCAGTTCTTCCCAAACTGAAAACATCATTTTGTTTTGGTTCAAATGACAAACTGCCATTTTGTTTTGTTTCAAAATTGTTCAAAACAGTTCGAAATGATGAAACAGTGTGTTGGTTTTTTTGTAAGGTACCCATCCCTATTGCTTACTATTTATCCTGGATTACACAGGACAGTAAGACAGCCCATCATCCAGACTTAGCCCACCTGAGGCTGACAGCATGCAGAATTCACCAGAATGCAGCAGAATTTTACTTCCAAAAAACAAAGTTGTCCACTAGAAATACAAGGGGATAAAATGCATGGATTTGGATAAGTCTATGCAGCAATCCTGTCTTCCACCTAAACTCCATATGCTTCTGCATTTCTTCCTGTGCCTTAAGGAGAGAGGATTATCCCATTATAGAAATACGCTTGCCAGCAGTTGTCATTTATCAGGCTCAAAGTTTGGCAGTCTCTTGGCTCTTTAGAAAATCAGTCCTCGAAAGAGTTTTAAGGGGACTGAAAAAAAGATAATCCAGCATCAGAACCATGTTGCAACAGTTGTCATTCACTTGAGTGTTTATACAATATATGAAACCATCGCTGGATCCTGCAGCAACATCAGGTTTCAGGTTGCTCACCTACAAGGTGTTATTCTTGGTTACAGCTACCTTTGCAGGCAAGGCTCACCTTCCTTACAGTTCCATAAGGACAAAGTGACAACATTTCCTAATTTTTCCTTTCTACCAAAAAGGAGTTTCTGACCTCTACCTGACTCAATCTTTAGTGTTCCCTATGCCCCCCCATCACCCATCATGGAAGGAGAAGAGTCCCATCACACACTGAGTGCTTGAAGAACCTTGGACTTATATGGCAAGAATGAGATAATTCTAAATATCTACCAGATTGTTTGTCATTTATCAAGGAACGGGAAAAGGTGGACATGTTTACCGCAGACGGTCAAAATGGTTAGTAAGTATTATAAACTATTCAACTAGAGGAGCCTTTGGGCTAGATGGCTTGTCAAGTCAAAGAAGTAAATAAAATAATAATAATAAAATAGCTGCTGCATCTAATGTGTTTTTTCCAGAAGAATTCAGCTGGAAGACACCGACAAAGCAAGAACTCGGTCGTGTGTGCATTAAACACCATAGATTAGAAAAACACCAACACAAAACATGATGTAGCATTTGGCTGAGTGGTGATCTTCTCTGTGCTGGTGTGACATCCCAGCAGCCGATACCAGTGTGTCAGTCACTCATAAATGTGATTCACAAAGACCCTGAAGAAGGAGGACAGGTTGCTTGCCCATAGCTGTCATTTTTGGAGTCGTCATCTGTGAATTCACACAACCCACCTATCCTGTCATCAGTCTGCAACATTCACCCTGTTTTCTTTTTTCCTCAGGTAGACTGGGTGAACTGAGGATTAAATGCTGGGTGGGGAGCATGCACAGTGGAGGTTGTGTTGCAATGCTTTCTATAAGGCTCTAGAAGGTTCTGAAGATGTTTGTGGAGGTGCAAAGGGAACCCATATGGGTGAATTCACAGATGACCACCCAAAGTACTCCAGTTAGAGGTAAGCAAACTGTTCTTAGTGTAGTAAGTGTAGACTCATTGAATCATTGGGGATTTAGTAGGTCAGCTACTTCAAAAGTACCATTGAAGCAAATAGGTTTACCCAACTGCAACTTACTCTGCTAAAGTTGGATGCCTAGTGTGCGCTGATAGATAAAGTGGACTAGGGTTCAGGAAACCTAGGTTTTAATCCAGGCTCTGCCACAGAAATTCACAGGAGAGATGGAAATGATAACATTGTTCCTTAAATACCCCACCTGCCTTGAAAGCCTTATCGAGGTTGCTATGAATTGGTTTGGACTTGATAGTACACAACATGTCCATCAATTGAATAAAGTCAGGAAATGTTGGGTGTGCCCAAGAGAGTCAGGCAGAGAAAATCTGTTTCCAGGTCAATTGCTCCTTAGTAAAAGCAGCATCGTTCAGCAGATATGTCAACAGTACTGGTTTCAAGGAATATTTCATGGATTCCATCCGTGGTTCTTCTGCTACACATCTGCTTAGCGACCTTGGACAAATTAGAGGCCCAAGTGGACATAACAATGACAGATCCATGTACCACTCATCCATTGGTGGATGCCCAGTTCTAACTACAATTGAGGTATTAAGTACCATTTACTATTTTTGATAATTTTCATTTTCTGGTGCACTATGTTGGAAAGATCTGCATTGCTTTGTTTCAGAATTTGGACTTACATTAATGACTTGGCATTCTTTTAAAACCACTTGCTTTTAATGATTGCAGCTATTTGAATAACAAATAGCTCTATTATGTGTGAAAGGAATTAAGTACTTTTAAGATGCCAGTGCAAAAAGAGAGAGAGCATTAATTATATTTAATAGCATCTAATGATTTAACAACTTTGGAAAGCATTTATTTTCTGAAGTTCCTTAAATTTTTAAAATCTCTTCACACTTTTTGAAAAGGTTGTTTGTTACACAGCCAGAAACACTCTGAGAGTTCTAGTGACATAAACTAGTTTCAGATTAGAATAGGCTATTTCTTATTCCCACTCCTATAAAAATAGTTCAATCTAGGAATGGGACTTTCATTCCTTTGTAACTACAACTCCAAGAATACTCCAGAATACTCCAGAAGTTTCCCATGGCAGAATCTAGTTTCTTAAAGAGGAGGTTTACTCATCATATGGGACTCAGTCGCCATTATATTGCCCTTTCCACAAAGAAGGGAAGTACTCCTGGTGGAGCTTAGGAGTGGTGCAAAGGTTCATGGGAGTCTCAAGAAGGCATGGGATAAATATTTCTTTGAAAGCTTCCCTCTATACAGCCTAATAGGGAGTGGGGGGGGTACCTACTCATGAAAAAGACAATGGAGTGCCACATGGGTGTGTCAAAACTTCCTCCTTAAATGATTATTTTTTATATTTTGTAAATATTTATTGATATTATCACAATACAAGAAGTATGAAAAAACAACAGTATACAGAATATAAAAAAAGACCCAACAAAGAAATCCAGCAAAGGAAAACAAACAGCCAAGAACCTAGAAGAAAAGCAATTGTAAAAAGAGTATAAAAAAGAATAAGGTCTCCCACCCTCTTGTGTGCAGTAGTACCTCCAGATAAATTCAATAAAATATTTTTCCCATAATTCCTTTTCCTTCCCTTTATTTCCCATTTCTAAATCTCTTTTTCTTTTCTCTCTTTGTTTCCTGTCCCAAGCATTCTTACCAATGAAAAAACCCCTCATCACGCATTTCCCCGCATCCCATACTATATTTTCCTCACATCCTTTATTTGCATTATCTTTCTGATATTGAGTCCATGTCTTTTTTGCTTCTTCAATAATTTTTTCTTTCTTCAATAGAGATATATCTAACGCCCATTTTTTTTTCTACTTAAATCTTTTGGGAGTATAAATAAAGTGACCGGATTATGGTCAGAGAAAATTTTTGGCCTAATCTCAGTTTTTCCGGCTCTTGTTATTAACTGCTTGGCAATCCAGATCTGGTCTATTCTCGTTGCTGTTCTCTTTGACTGTGAATAAAACGTGCATTCTTTCCTAACTGGATTTTTAAATCTCCATATGTCCACCAGGTTCAAATTTTCATATAATTCTACAAAACGTTTTGGCAAGATTTTCCTATTTTGAGGTTGCATATCTGATAATTTGTCTATTTCCCATCATAATTACATTCGAATTCTTAAATTCTAACAGTTTCCTTTCCAAATCTCTAAAAAATAATGCTTTACCTCCATTAGGAGCATACACCCCCACTATGATAATTTCTTCTCCTTTGTTAATAATGTTAATCATAATCAATCTTCCCTTATCATCTGACTATAGAAATTTGGGTTCCCACTTCACCTTAACATATATCACTACCCCTCTTTTCTTTTTTTGATCAGCTGATATAAATTCCTCCCCTAATCTTGGATTCTTAAGGACTCTTACATGTTTTTTATTTATGTGGGTCTCCTGCAAACAGATTATATCCCATTGTTGTCTCCTTAGACTATATGTTACTCTATTTCTGTTCTTTTTGTTGTTTAATCCGTTCACATTAAACAAAATTATTTTAATTTGTGACATTAAGAGCAAAATTTTATTATTATCAAAGTTAAATCTAAAGTGATTGAATCTAGACTCCTGGGACAAAAAGGGGGAACCAAAGGAGGGAGACTGCTAAATTAGTCTGCTTAACCAAATACACTTAGCGAATACACTTAACAAATAAAGCAAGAAATACTTAAACTACAGTCCTTGTGTTTGTTGTTTTGATTCCACAGCTTCTTCCATCTCTTTTTGCTGAGTATCTTTGTCTTGTTCTTCTTCTGAACTCTCTGAAAGGCTGTCTTGTTCTCGCGTGTCTATGTTCTTTGGGTTTCCCACCCCCCAGCTCCTGCCAATACTTCCTCCAAAAAATCTTGGCTTCTGTCTCTGTCTCCAGTCTCTCTTTTTTCCTTTATAGAAAAAGGACAAGCCTTCTGGGTATTCCCATCTAAAAGATATTTTTTTTTCTCTCCTCAAAGCGTTGGTCAGAAAAGAATAATTTTGTCTTTTTTTCAGTAGCCAGGGGGGATTTCTTTTAGTATGTAAACTTCTCTTTGGTCTATAACTAGTCTTTTTTTTGGCCTTTATTTGTAGTATCTTCTCTTTCAACCAAGTTGAATAAAATGTGACCAAACAGTCCCCCGGCCAGTTATTCATCTTTGCTTTTCTTGAGCTAACCCTAAAGGCCTTTTCTATTTGTTCTTCTATTTCTGCCTCTTCCATACTCAGCCATCTTGAAAGTTTCTCCACCAACAGTTTCTTTATGTCTTCATCTTCAGATTCAGGAATATTTCTAAATCTCAAAAAAATTTCTTTAGACTTCATTTGTAATATTGCAAGAGCATCTAAGGAAGCTTCCTGGATAGCTTTATAGTCCTCCATTTCTTTTTTGGTCTTATCCAGATCTTTCTTTATCTCTTTTCTATCCTTAGAAGCTTTTTTTAAAATGTCCTCAATGCTCTTATTCTTCTTCTGAAAATCCTGTATCTGGGCCTCCCCAAGTTGTTCTTTTTCTCTGTTCACTAACTCCTCCAATTTATTCTTTAGTTCTTCATTTTCCTTTATTTTCAGTGGCTGACCTTTCTTCTAATTTCCCCAACCTATCCTCCACTTTTAGCATTCTCTCATTAAGATCGTTCTTTATTTCTGCCATGTCCTTTTTCAAATCTCCAATGTCCATGTTTAAGCTAAGTATTAAATCTTTCAAATCTTTAAACTCTTTATTTTCCCTGGTGTTCAGATCAATTTCAGGCACAGAGCCTTTCCTGAGTTTTCCAACTTGCCCCATTGTCGGGGTTTTTAATTTGGACAGCATTCTGAAATCTCTTCTCCGTCTCCAATGTCTCTGTATTACTTTCCTATCCCACCACTTGCCTCCTTTATGATGCCTTTTTCTCTAAGAGCTGGTAACCCTTTTCCACTTTCTTTAATATAGCTTTTATAATTCCCCCACTAGATGTCAGTAGTGGCTGTGCAAACACTTCTTCTCAATGCCTTTCCACCGCAAACAGTCCATTTCCCTTTTCCTACTATCCACTTCCTTGGAGACGTGCTGAATCATACCTCCGCTCGTGTAGCCGCCATTGTTCTCAGAAAAATGCCAAAGCTCTGGTCTATAACAGGTATTCTCTCTTGCTTTCACAGTATCAGGTTCTTCCTTTCTCCCTCCACCTCTCTAAGTCTTTAACTTTGCCTCTTCCTACTTTCCTTCCCTTCGCCAATTTGAGACAGACGGAGCTTTTTAAAGTCACGCAGATCTATCCACTCTTCCCCACTTGTCTGTTTCGGTAAGTTTTATTGAATTTATCTCCCATTCTCGTTCTCTTTATGTTTTAACTTTAACTTTCGACCTTGCGGCTGTGTTCTTCTTACCAGTATGCTCTTTACCCTTCTTACTCACCCCTGACTTCAGCTGTTTTGCAAGAGATTGTAAGCATCTCCAAAAGTAGCAAGAGTATTTCTCCGTTTTGTATAGTTCTGAGGAGTTTTACCTTGGTCAGTCGTGTCTGCTCTTAGGCTTATTCCGCTGAGATTCTGTTGTAGCTTGTTTCAGTCTTCCGGACCTCCCCCTGCTCAGTCTTCTCCGAAAATGAGTGGTGCCAAAAGTCCACAAAAAACACTGCCAACGTCTGGTGCAGGATCACCTCCTACACCTTTTGAGGGGATTTTCGTCAGCCTTTTGAGTTCCCCCAGAGATTTGCTCAGCGGTAAACCTCCCGGGCTCTCAGAGCTCTGCGGGAGCGTGGTGCTCATGACTCAAGGCTTATTTTTTATAGTCCCTCCTTGGCAAATTCTGGGAGATGCATTCCAAAATAAACAGAAGTCTCATGACTAGTTCAGTCTGAAGCTAATTATCAGGAAGACTGGAAGATGAAGGTTCTTCTATCACTCTTCTTCACTGCTGCTGAAGTAAGTGTCTGTTATCAGGCAGATGTGCACAGATGCATTAAGTCACGATTGGGCCTAGCTTAGTCTTGAGAAGCAGGTTGAAAAATTACAGCAAATACGTGTTTGATGCTGAACTTCAGTCTTTGACGTTGGATGTTTTGCTGAGGCATAGTACTCAGTGTTTTGACAGTACTTGTCATGCCCACCATTCTGTGGCAGTCACTGAGTGACAGTGTCTGACATGGAATTTTAAATGTTTGCACTTTTTCCCCCTGAAGCAATTCTTGTCCATCACTTAATAAGGAAAAATTCCAGTGGACAAATGAGAGACTCAAAACAGTCATATTCTACATGGCAAATATTGGTCCAAACATGACTTCAGACTCCTGAGAATGGAAAAAATACAGTGCTAAAATGTAAATTTGAAAAATGCAGACATTTTCATTTCCCTTTGAATGTGGCACATGTGCAATACACCTGTCCCTGCCTTGCCCTCTTCAGAGTAAAAATAGGTTTCCTGTGATTCCCAGGTCATTGCTCTTCCTTCTTCCATATCATTACTTTTCATCCATACGTCTCCGCCAAGTACTCATAAGAACATAAGAACATCTCACAGTGGCCCCACCAAATGCATCTGGGAGGGCATGAGACTAGATATCTGTCCCCTGATACCACTCCCCTGCATCTGGCTCTTGAAGTACCCTGGTTTTAAGCCTGGAGACTACACATCTCCATCATAGATTGTAACCTGTGATGGACTTTTCCTCCAGGAATTGGTCCAATCTCATTTTGAAGGCATTCAGGCCAGATGCCATCACCACATCCGGTGGCAGGGAGTTCCACAGACTAACAACATGCTGGGTAAAAAAATATTTTCTCTTGCCTGTTCTCACTCGCCCAACCCTCAGTTTGAGTTGTTTCCCCTAGTTCTGGTATTCTGTGAGAGGGAGAAGAGCGTCCCTCTATCCACTTGACTCATGCCCTGCATTATTTTTCACATCTCAATCATATCCCCCCTCAGGCACCTTTTTTTCCAAAAGATCCCTGAAGGAATATAACATGGGAATATTAATATGCACAGATATTAATAATCCAGCAAGCTTCCTGCAAAGGATTCTGGGGGTGATACTGACACCCTCCCACACGGGAAAACCCTGGGAGAAGGAAAATGGGGCCCCTGAGATTAACGTGCAGGAAGCAGATGGCTGACTATCTTATCCTTCCATCAGGCCAAAGCATGGCTATGAGGAAAAAACAAAACCATTTATCATTGCCCTTATGTCATGGGATGGGATAGCAAGCTGCTGGGGTATCCATCATTCCATCCCTCGCTAGATGACATGTTCACGTCACAGAAAGCCCTCCCCGGGAGTCCATCAAGCCAATGACAGGCTGACACATAGGATACCACACGATATCTGTAACTCCACCTCTTACAGCTAATAAAGGTGTGCCTTGCAGCCTGCTCGAGAGAGAAGAGCATGAAGGCCTGACACTGTTGAACCCAACCATACGTGTCCGTGTAGGTTATTTCCCTACAGAGCCCCAAATGTTTTAGCCTTTCCTCATAAGGGAGATCCCCCAGCCCAGTAATCATTTAGTAGCTCTCTTTTGCACCTTTTCAAGTTCCACCATGTCTTTTTTGAGATGCGGTGACCAGAATTGTACACAATACTCCAGGTCTGGCCTTACTATCGTAGAATAGATTGTAATGTTGGCTGCTTTATTTTCAATCCCCTTTTGAAAATCCCTAGCATGGGGATCCTGCTGCCACACACTGGGTAGACACCTTCATTGAGCTGTCCACCAGTACACCAATATCTCTTACCTGATCTGTCATGGACAACTCAGAGCCCATGAGTTGATAGATAAAGTTTTGAGTTTTTTTAATCCCATTATGCATTACTTTACATTTTCTAACATTGAAACACATTTGCCATTTCTCAGCCCATTCCCCCAGTTTGGAGAGATCCTTCTGGAGCTCTTCACAATCTTCTCTGTTTTTTACCAGAAGGAAATGTTTCTTGTCATCCACAAACTTAGCCACCTCACTGCTTATCCCTGTCTCAAGGTCTGTTCTTTGGACTGAGCTGTCCATTCACTACTGGCCCCCTAACAAACACCTCCTGCTTTTGCTTGGTTATCATTCCTATTAGCATTTTAAACTTCATTAGAAAATAGCAACTAAATGAGGTTTAAAACCCTGATGCTAATAGAGACATTGTGGAGACAATGGAAACATAGAAGGGATTGCACTTCCAGGTCAGGAAGAGTCGGTCAGGACTGTAACACACACACACCTAAAGTTAAAACAATCAATTCCTCTGTGTGGGTCGTTTTTCACTGCTACAGATTATGTGAAGGTCATTGAGAAAGAAGTATGTGAGAGCCCTGAAGAAAAGAAGTTAGGAAAATAACATAGAATGGGACCTGACAAAAAAGTCATTAAATTTTTATTGATATTATATTGATGAGAAAGCCCTCATATCCCAATGTGACTCCAGCCAGCAGGGTTAATGTTCTAATTACAGAGTTCAACATCATTTGGAAGGCCGTGGGATTCTTAGCACATTGAGACTATACAGGGAAGGAGTGCAGTGAAGAATGATGTAGTGGAATTAATGATGTCCACAATCAATTACTCGTTTATTAATAAACAGGAAGTTTGAGGCTTCCATTTTGGGCAGGATGCCTCGGGGATTTAAAAGGAAGAAGAGAATTTCAATTAGTAGGCTATTTGTCACCTCTGCCTTTTGTTTTGTCTAGTTACAAGAAGAAACTCTCCTTGCATTGCCCAAGATTGATAAAATTGTTATTTTGGTTGTCCCAAAATATAACATAGTATATGGTATAGTATATAGATATGGAAGAAAATCTGGAGGCTTCCACAGCACAGGTCTGTCTGAGCAAGAAGCAGAAAGAAGTTTTATCAAGTTTTGGAGAGGGTGGCCATGTTAGTCTTTTCAAGAATTTCAGGCAAAAATAAAATAAAAGAAAACAAAAAGACAAAAAACATGTGGCACCTTAAAGACTAACTTTCACATTTTAATGTAACATTTTGTGGACACATCCAGGAAATGTTACATTAAAATATGAAAGTTAGTCTTTAAGGTGCCACATGTTTTATGTCTTTTGTATTGTTTTGTTTTTCTTTGGTTTTTGCCTGAAGTTTTATCAATAATCTCAGGGAAATAGATTGCATCATCTAGCATTAAAATAAAAGTTTTATCAGCAGCAAATGTTCAATAGAAGAAAAGGTTCAAGTAGCATCACATTCCATAATTTATTTATTTATTTATTTATGTATTTATTATGGGACTTCTAAACCACCCATCTTCCTGGAGGAACTCTGGGCAGTTTACAAAAAGCTGATCAAGTTCAGCATAGTCAAACAGGCTCACAGAACAATCAATACAATACATTTATAAGTACAATAATAGCATTTAAAGGAGCAAATGCATCCCTTAAATACTTCAATAATTTGTTTATTCTGTAAAGCTATGCACTGGTTTGGGAATCAGCCTCCTGGTGACTGAAAATAACATTGTAGGCCTCCTGATTTCTTAGCATTTTAATAATAAATCTGTTTTAAATGTAACCCTGAGGTACCCCTCTTGTGTGTCCTTTGTATGAGTGCTAATGACCAGGATTTGTGGTTTGATAACTATAGTTCTCAAGGAAGGATACAGTCTTCTTTGTTGTACATACTGTCTATACTAGCTATTGTCTACAGCTTATGTCTAGCTAATGCTAAAGCAGTGTTTTACTTTTCTCCTATGTTTCCCTTACTGCTGTAAGGGAAGCATGTATATACAATATTAATATCTCTATTAAACTTCAGTACACTCTTAATGAGCACAAGCCAAAAGGACCACCCATTTTCTCCCTCCCCCTCTTTTACACACACACACACACACACACACACACACACAGAGTGACTTCCTCAGATTTCCTAGAATATCCTTCACCTGTTCTGATCTTCCTGAACTTTTAGTCTTAGAACATTATTTTTAAGGCAGCTGATACAATTTCCTTTCTTCCTAACCCTTTGTTCTTGTTCTTTCAAGTACATCACTGATCTGCAAGGGCCAATGGATTATGAAGTGCTTTCTTGATGAGGTTCTTCACGCTTCAAGGTGGATGATCCATTTCGTAGAGTTGCTGATTTATTTAAGAGAAGAAGAAGAAGAAGAAGAAGAAGAAGAAGAAGAAGAAGAAGAAG
>JAHTLZ010000129.1:11192929-11211025 GCA_023846285.1 Phrynocephalus versicolor | reverse complement strand
AAATAAATAAATAAATAAATAAATAAATAAATAAATAAATAAATAAATAAATAAATGCTAGGAAAATAATTAGTTTTAATTTTATATTTTAAAAATGCTGTTTTAAATATTCTGGTTATAGAATAAAAATTATAGACTTCCTACTTATATCCTAAGGCTCCCAAGGCTTCTATGTAATCTTTTTCATCATTGGGATGCTGTGTAAACTGTCGTATGTGGAAAGTAAGTCTTTCATTACTGAAAATCATAGTTGGCATTAATATAAGTTCTGCTCTTCTACTTTTTTTTTACACAATGAGTCCAACTAGAATTATTTCCTGCTACGTGTGTGTAAAAAAATGTCAACTGAAGAGTGAAATCCCTGTTGTAGTGGGGATGGGTTGGGGTATGTGAGTGTTGTTACTTTGATGGTGGAGAAATGCTCTGTTGTTCTAGAAGCCTCTGACACACCTGCAGTCAGCAGGCATAGGGCCACAGACACTGACTTTACAGCTACTGAATTCAATGGAGCCCTGCCTGAAGCTAATTCCCATGCCTTCATCAATAAGGGGTGAAGGTTAAAACTAAACATCACATGTAGCCTATGATTAGAAGCTGAAATACATTAGTTTTCCAATGAGGTGGTTTAGGCCCAGCTGTGCGGCTGAACAATAGTGCTTTCAAATCAAGCTTGTAAGTACCTCCTGGCCGGTCATAAAATGATTCAAGATAATCTCTGAACTACAATGGGTGTGAAAAGTTCCAGCTGTGATGATCAGATGTTCTCAGCAGCCCAGGAAATCCCTTCTCTGATGATAGTTTATCTATACTGTATAGTTTGCTTATGTAAAACTCCCCACCACCATAACCACATCAAAACACCTGTCCTGATCTGCTTGGCTTGCATTCATATGACTTGAGGTGCCATCAGAGCACTGTTCCATCAGTTCTACCTAAGCTACTTGTGGTTAAAACATGGACAGTAGATTTTACGGTATCAAACACAGCAGTTTGTCAACTGATTAGCATGCAACTCTTAATGAAATTGTCTCTTAGTTGATTTTTATCCCCCCACCCCCAAGTTTGTCTCATTTTTCCTTCATACTGATTTGAGGTCTACTGCACAGTCGAACAGAGAACCCATTACTTCATTTTTTAAAGTAGTGAGTCATTTGCTTTATAAAGCAATATTTAAGTAAAGCTGTATTCTAACTTGTGTTTCCTGACACAATCTTTATTACATTCCATCTGCTTCTGCACATCACATTCTGTGTTTCACACTCAGTTCCCACATCCAGCTTGGATACTAAAGTGCTCTCTATCTCTGCTACATGCTCACCATAGACATATGTGAATAAACAAGCCAACAAGCAACCAAACAGAACCCTCAGTTGCTGCACTCGATAGTAGAAATAACAATTGCAATCCTGTGTGTGCAGCAGTGCTAAGCTAAAGCCTCACTTTACTCTTGACTCTGATAGCAAGCAGTTATTTGCAGGAGCTACTGGAAAGACCTTATTTTCGTACTTTATCAAATCTTCTTTAAAAGGTAAGACATATACTTGCTATTGTTGGCTTTAATAGCTCTAACATCCTGATTATACAAAGTGAGAGGTTCATATATCAGGATTATTGAGGGATGCTTTTGAGTTCTCTTCCCTTCTCTGTTAAGCCATTTTCCATTTCAATCAAAAAACACTAATCCTGTTGAAACGCCACTGAAATGAATGATTTATACAAATAGTCTTGGCTGTGATAGGAAAAAAGCTGTGAGATGTCCCTACAATAAATAAACAGTAGTTCTCAAATTTGGCCAGGTAAGTTCCTATTCATCAGGAATACAGAAATGCCAATAGTATTGCTTGACTCACTTTTGAACTATGTATCTCACAGACCTTCCGTTTGAGCTTGGCTGCTCCTCATATGTGCTGAGGATTCTAATTTCTGTACAAAACATGCCATTTCCCAGTTTTGCTGGTGGGATTTGATGGACTAAGGCAGGCCTGCACAACCCATCTGTGGTGGTGTGTTTAGGGGGAAATTGGCCATACCCTGAGGGGGTCCCTCCTCATGCATGGGGACTGGTGCTGCTGTCCTTGCTCTGCTCTTGACCAATCTTGGTGGGCAGATCAGATGGGGGGAAGGAGGAAGAGGGGGCATGGTGCAGCAGTGGCAGCAGGTAAATTTTCCAGGAGGCTTGAGCTTCGGATTCTTCAGGGTAGGCGCACCAGAGGGAGCAGCCCCAGCTTCCTGCCATCAGCCCCCACCAGGCTTGGCTGTCACAGTGCCTTCCCATCCACAGCAGGGAGAGCAGGGGAAGCTCAAAGCCTCTTGCCCAAATGAAGGTGGGTCTCCAGACCTTCCCAAGCCCTTACCCCAGTCCGAGTAAGAAGTGCCACTTGGCTGGCTCTTGCTTCCCACCCGTGGCATCCTCGCTCTCCTACCCAGATGACTTGGCCCCTCGCAGCCACCCTCCCATCTGGCTCGGCTCTCTCCATTATTGACAAGCTCCTTGGAGGGAGAGGGTGGCTAGGTTTCCACCTGTCCCTGTTGCAGCAGCCAGTGACAGCACAGATGGAGGTGACTTGTTGTCAGGGGAACAGAAGAGGCAGGGAGAGCGGGTGCATTGCCAGGAGGTGGGACAATGAGGCAGCCCCTTTTCCTGGACAGCATAAAGCATGTTTCAGGAGGTGGACCGCCACAGCATTTGTTGGCTAGAAGTAGTCCGTTGGCTGTTCAAAGTTGGACAGCCCTAGCCTAAGGGATTTGCACACAGGACTGAGAATTTTGGAATTTGTTGTGTGAATTAAGTATCATTTTAAAACAAGCTTAACGTAAGTAAAACCTGAGAGGTTTTGCAGTGGGACAAGGCTAAGAATGACCCAATTTGTTCTTTGCTTCTGTAATACCTTCCTGACCAGCTCATGTTCCCTAAGGGAAAAATGAAAGTCACAACTGAGTTGTGATGCTCCCACATAGAGAAAACAAAGGTTTACCAGGCTGAGTCTACTGCTGGGCTCTGAATCTGATGAAAAGAGGAGCCATGATTCAATGATAGACTGTCTACTTTGCATGACAAAAACTCCCAGTCCGATCCCCAAAGGCATCTGCTAAAGCAAGGGTCCTCAATCTATGGCCTGCTGGCCAAAGATTGGCCCCTAAGGGTCCTCAATCCAGCCCTCTGGCAATTGCAGACCCCCTGAGGGGGGGTATCATGTCCCCCTGTTTTGCGCCTTCCTTCAGCCTCCTCAGGTGCAACTGGGTGGCTCACTTCCTGGTGGGGTGTGGGGGTGGGCAGAGGCACAGGGGGAGGGCTCATGGATTCTGGGCATGCAGTCCCCCCAAAGGAACTCCTCCAAGCACAGAGTCCTTCTCTGCGCATCAAGTCAGGGGCAGGGAGGACTTCTCATTGCACCTCCTGCTCTAGCTTCCTTCGGTGGAGGGGCAAGAGGAGGCGAGCCAGTGAGTGGTGAAGAAGGGAGGCCTCCAGGCAGGCTGAGGACCACAATGGCTCCTAGTCTCCAGCCTCCTGCTCTCTTGTTTTTGTCCCCAATTTTTGACGGGCGGGCCTCTAAGCCAACCGAGTGCTGCAGCTCAGCTCGGCCAGTGAGCGGACGGAGGGTGGCTTCGGTCAGGTCTTTCTACCTCCCCTACCTTCTTTCCAGCCCTTGCTCCCTCCCTCCCTCCCTTGCAGTGGACCAAACAGGGCTGGGCCAGGAGAGGAGGCAGCGCACGGGTGCATGGCCAGATCCATGCAGAGTGGCACTAGGCTTGCTGCCCCTGGTCCTCATCCTAAGCAGCCACCCAGGAGGCAAGGAGGGCCCCCAATTTTCCTTAGCTGCCTCCTCCTTCCCAAAGCATGGAAAGAAGGAAGGGGAGCCACTCTAGCTGCCACTGCTGTCACCACCACTTGCCCCAACCCTCCCCCATTTCTCCATTCCCTCGCTCTCCACCACCACCACTGCTTGCCTTGACCTTCCCCCATTCCCTCCCCCCACAGCCACCATCCCTGCTGCCACCCAGCCCACAACAGTTCTGAGGGACCTTGAAATAGCCCCCTGCTTAAAAAGTTTGAGGACTCCTGTGCTAAAGGAATAAGTTGATAGGATAGACTGGAGAGCTTTTACCAGTCAGAGGAGACAATACTAATGAAGCAGTAGTCTAACTTAATGAAATACATGTTCACGTAGTCAAAGATCACCTCTTATTTCTTTTACTGTTTTTTGTGTTGTTTCTAATTTTTCTAGTATTCTCTTAGAATTGTACCAGATAAGTGTCAAGTAGCATGGGTGGGATTATCTAGATTTATGAAATGGAAAGAGAAATCTGAGGTTTAAGTTTCAGAAAAATACATGAAATGTTAGAGAAAGCAAAAAGAATTGGGGAACTGAGTTCCCCATTCATTCCCAAGTTTTAAAATATTCAGTAGAAGCCTAAAAGTTTTTGTAGGGATATAATCTACCATAATTTAAAAGAAATAAATATTTTCTTCCTAATATTTTTGAACTCTCAGAAAAGATAAAGTTTCATGTCTGCTTTTAGCATCTTCAAATAGTTTGCTGTAATTCTGGAATGTGCTGCCTATTAACTCCTACACTTACAGCAGAAGCCTTAGTCTCTTGTTAGAATATTCTTTCAGGCAGAGGAAGGACTAGTTTGGAAAATTTACTTTTTGGACTACAGTATCCAGAATCCCACAGTCAGCAGGGGGAACGACCATGTTGGCTGGGTGATTCCTAGAGTCACTGGCTTCAAAATTAATTTCTCCAAACTCTATAATGTAGATCTTGAGGGTCACCTGATGAAATATGTCTGAGGATGCCTTGCTCCAGTAAGAAAGCAATGCATCCTCAGACATATTTTGAAATTAACCTTTGGCAATCTAGAGATGACTTCTGTAATGAAAGAGGACCATGTAATGTAAGTTTCTTACATTTATTATTAATATGTGCATTTTTGGCACAAATTTTCTTGATGAATGCATTTAAGTCCATTTTCCATTGGCTGAAGTGAAGGAGAAGTTAGTGGAGGAAGTGATTTCAGTTTCTTCCAAATCAGTGGTGCCCAACTGAGGCATTCTTGCAATACTTCCCAGAAACGCTGGCCAGCACAGCTGGTGGTGAAATATTCTGGGACCTGTAGTTCAAGAACATAAAGCTTGGGAACAATTGTTTCTGATGATGGGAAATCATGCTTCCATATGGACAGATGGGTGGGTATAAATATAATAAATAATAATAATAATAATGGGGAGCATGCAAATGGATGGATGGATGGATGGATGGATGGATAGATGGATGGATGGATGGACGGATGGACGGATGGATGAACACGTTACCGTGAATTACTATTTGTATTATAATTTGTTGGTGCTTCTGACATGAATAAAGAAAGAAAAAATTGTAATTGCCCCACTTGCTCTTGCATTAACTACTGAATTGCAATTGGATTGTGCCAAGTGTCTGGATCTGTCAGCTTGTTACCCTTGATCAAAAACCCCAGGAAGGACAGTGTATTTGCAATATTCCCAAAGAGAGCAAAGAGATTATAAAAATCAAGCTTTTGTACAACAATTCATTGCACAGAGAAATGCCATTTTTCCTGGGTTTCAAGTGCTGTGGGTATCTTGTTTCATTATGCTCATTGCCATACTTAGTTTATTTCATTATGAGACTGGTGGCTTCTTAAATTATTTATTTCCCATTTTTGTAAATAGGAATAAATGGTTCCTCTGATAGGCAATTCAGGTTATTGCTTATGAATGCCATCAAGTTACAGGTGCATTGAAGTGCAGCAGAAATGAAATACCTATTGCCCCGCTGCTGACGAGGTGTCCAAAAAAATGAAGAGTTCTAATGGGCTGTAATATATTTTGTCACTAGAAGTCACTTTCACAACTGACTATGCAACAAATCATTTCAACGTTGGGAATCCTTCCTGTAGTTTCAGAGCTTCAATTAATGTTCAGGCTCTGGCTGTTCTGAAGTCCTTGTCTAAACTTTATCACACCATACACAATAATGTCAGTGTTCCTGAGCAAAGAGGTCCCCCGTTTCATCTTCCAGGGCACGGAAGAATGTGCGTGACAATGGAACTTCAGCTATTCTGCCCCTCCACGCCCCATACATAATGTCTGACTGTTGGACTGCCACCTATCTGCAGGACCAGGCCTTCCCCCCTGCTGGACTATGAGGCAGCTACTTTGTAGTTTAGCTTCCTTTCTCATCCCTTTCCCTGATATCTGCTACTTGTTGAGGAAGGAAGTGCACAAAACTGATGTCTGTGTAAAGGCAGGATTTCACCAAAATTGGGAGTTACAAGGGTGAGCACCACACAACCTACTTAAGATAAGGATTTATTTAATCTGACCCATGCCCACCTGAGTTGTTTGCTGTACAGTGGCCTCTGTTCCCCCAGGGGAAATGTGTTTCTGAAGGACAGATGCTGAGGGGGAGAGTGTGAGCAGCCATTACAACTGCAGAGGGCAGGGTGAGATGCAGAGTTTATTTATTAATTTATTTATTTTTACAACTTATATGCGGCTTACAATCAAAGAATTAAAACAGTTAAAACATCAAATATCAATAAATAATAAAAACAATAATAAAACAATAATAGGTAGGGATGGAGCTGGTATATTTTCCGCAGCTGAAGAAAGGCACCCCTGGCCACCGAGTCCACCTGGGCTTCCAGAGTTAGACCGGGGTCCAGGAGCACTCCCAAGCTATGGACCCTGTCCCTTAGGGGGAGTGCAACCCAATACAAGACAGGGAAATGGCCCTCTAACCTGACCGTGAAGCACCCACTAACAGCACTTCTGACTTGTCTGGATTGAGTTTCAATTTATTAACCCTCATTCAGTCCAGACACGAGTTCAGAACAGATACAGCCTCACCTGGATTGGTGGAGAACGAGAGGTAGAGCTGAGTATCATCAGCATATTGCTGACTTCTCAGCCCAAACTCCTGATGACCTCTCCCAGTGGTTCCATGTAAATGTTAAACAGCATGGGAGATAGTATTGAGCCCTGTGGAACCCCATGATGTAAACACCATGGGGCAGAGCTACTATCCCCCAGCACCACCTTCTGAACGCAGTCAGCCAGGAAGGAGCGGAACCACTGCAAGACAGTGCCTCCAACTCCCAACCTGGCCAGCCTATCCAGAAGGACACCATGGTTGATGGTGTTGAAGGCCGCCAAGAGGTCCAGGAGTATAAACAGGGTCGTACTCTCCCTGTCTCTCTCCTTGCAAAGGTAATCATACAGGGCAACCAAGGCAGTCTCCGTTCCAAAACCTGGCCTGAAACCAGATTGAAATGGATCCAGAAAATCCATTTCATCCAGCAGCGCCTGGAGATGTCTGGCCACCACCCGCTGCAACACCTTGCCCAAATAAGGGAGGTTCACTACTGGTCGGTAGTTAGGCACCAGCCCTGGGTCCAGGTTGGGTTTTTAAAGGAGTGGTCTAATTACTGCCTCTTTCAAGGCAGCGGGGACCACTCCCTCTCTTAAAGAGGCATTTACAGCTTCCTGGACCCAGGTGTGAACCCCCTTAGCTGATCTTTCAATTAGCTAGGAAGGGCAAGGGTCAAGTGGCGTTGTGGTAGCATGGACAGATCCAAGCACCCTGTCCACATGCTTGGGTCTCAATAATTGAAACTCATCCAATAAGACTGGACCTAAGCTGGGAAACACCAGTGACATAATGGGAGAAAGATGTATAACATGATGTTGGTTGTCCCCAAGCTGTTTCCAAATTCAAACAGCTTTATGGCAGTCCCCTTGGGCTGAAGGTGCTGCTCATGAATGCTAGATCACTGAAAGGCATGACTGCTGATGTCTGGGATTTGATCTGGGATTAACATGTTGACCTGGTTTGCATTATGCAGGCTTGGTCTTTCTCCACTTTACACACCTGTGTTTTCTGCACAGCCATAGACTAGAACTGAAAAGAGATGAGTTGAATTTCAGTTGTGCTCACCACCTGTATAGCGGTCTATTAGATTTGAGTGCCTATACTGAGTGTGAGTGCCCAGAATGCAATAAATAGGCATTCTATTGATGTATCTCCTGTACAGCAATAATCCTTCTGGAGTTGGCAGAAATAGTCCAAAGTGTGGTGCTGGAATCACCTTGGCTTGCTGTGCTGGAAGACTTCAACATCCATGTTGAGCCCAACTTATTGAGGTTTCTATCTACCATTAAAACCATGGGACTGCCCCAAGTGGTATCTGGATCTGTTCATGCTGCACAGCACATTCTGGACATGGTTTTCAGTGCAGGATAGGAGGTTAATGATTTAGATATGGAGGAAATCTCTCCAGTTCCCCTGCTTGTGATGTTCTTATTTTGTGCTAAAGAGACAAAGACTTCTGTACTTATCAGCAGTAGAATTAAAGCAAACACACAGAAGCCCTGATCTGAAAGGGGGCACAGCTGTGGACAGTTCTTGTGGGCTTTTGTCATGGCCTGGAGACTTCAGCAGCTATATCAGTAGTGTGGCTAACAATCAGAAAAGATCTCACTTACTGTAGCAGATGGAGAAATTCCAGTGGCCCATATTGAGTTCATTTTAATCAATGTATATGATGGATGTGAATCTGGTTACACATTATCACATTCAACATTTGAATCATAGAATCATAGACTAGCAAAGTTGGAAGAAGCCTGTAAGACCATCATGTCCAACCTCTTGCCCCACGCAAGAATACAAATAAAAGGAAATCGAAAATGGAAACATGTTATAGTCACCCCCGCCATTTCGCGGTTCTGGTCCCGCGGTCCCATTACATTGTGGGATTGCAGTACCTGCACCATGGGTGTGTGTGTGGCAGAGGGCCATTGGGTCGCTCCATGCTGCCCCTCCGCACTCCTCCGCAAAGCCTCGGAGCTGCGTGGGGGGGCAGTGGGGGTGATCAGGTCGCTCCTCGCCACCCCTTCGCACTCCTCCACAAAACCTCGGAGCCGCGTGGGGGGCCGGCGGGGGGCATCAGAGTGCTCTGTGCTGCCCCTCCGCAAAGCCTCAGAGCTGCGCAGGGGGGCGGGGGGCGATCGGGTCGCTCCGTGCTGCCCCTCAGCGCTCCTCCGCAAAGCCTCAGAGCCGCGTGGGGGGCAGTGGGGGGCCATTGGGTTGCTCCATGCTGCCCCTCTGCAAAGCTTTGGAGCTGCACAGGGGCAGCGGGGCGATGGGGTTGCTCCACGCCGCCCCTCCGCAAAGCCTTGGAGCCGCGCGTGGGGGCATCGGGTCATTCCGTGCTGCCCCTCCGCGCTCCTCCGCAAAGCCTCAGAGCCGCAGGGGGCAGAGGGAGGTGATCAGGTCTCTCTGTGCCACCCCCCCCCCCCGTGCTCCTCCGAGAAGCCTTGGAGCCATGCGGGGGTTGGTGGTGGTGGCAATCTCCATTGAAATGCATTGAGTCAATGGATTTCAATGGAGAAATTTTCCCCATTGGAAAGCATTGAGCCAATTTTTTCCAATGGGGAAATTTTTTTCCATTGAAATGCATTGGCAATGCATTTCAATGGAGACAGCCCCGGACAAAATGTCTCGGGTGGCGCAGGCGGGCGGCACCGCCCTAAAACTTCTCGGACAGGTGAGCAATTGCCCCCCGCCCCCAGGCCCCCAACCCGCTTCCGCATATCGCGGATTTTCATGCATCGTTGGTGGGGTGGGTCCCTAACCCCCCGCGATGGGCGGGGGGGTTACTGTATCTGCTTTGAAAAGAAAAATCAGTAAAAATAGGATAATTATATCTTACTTAACTTCATTGCTGGTTTTCTTGGATTTTGTTGTCATTGCTGCTGCTGCTGCTGTTTTTCCATTTTATAAACTGCCCAAGCTAGCCTTTGGACAGATGGGAGATTAAATAAATAAATAAATAAATAAATAAATAAATAAATAATGGAACCAATTATCTTGCAAGGTGACGAGTGTTCCAGTGCTTAAGGCACTGAAGAGAAATTTAGAAACCCCCCGCCCCTCCACACAGATCCTATGATTTGTCTTCCTGCCTCCAGCAGGAGGTTGGACCTGGCAGTTTTGTAGGCCCCTTCCAACTTCATGATTCTAAAAAACAAATAAACAAGCTATTGCGCAGCATAGAAATTTTCTCCTTCCTTCTCTGCACTCAAATTCAGTTCCTCTCTTATCCCATTTATGGCAACTCTTCCCTTGATGGCTACAGTTCCACCAGGCAGGGAATCATTCCACAGCTAGGATAGACATCAGACCATTAAAGGCATGAGTTGGAGTTGTCCTTCTCGGTCATATTCAACCGAGGCTCATATATTCTTTTATAAATACAAAGTCTTGCTCTTTGTTCCTCTGGCATCAGCATGTTAACTTCGTTTCTTCACCTGTCTAACTGCAGTGCAGGCTAATATACTTTACATTAGCTATTACTTCTACAAATTCTCATTTTCTCTGTCAAATGATGCATGAAAGTTTGAATCACTATAGCTTAATAGACTAAGCATCTTATCAGCACACTATATCAAAGGCATCCCTCACAGAATACCCAAGGACAGTCTCTAAACCCACAAACACACACCCACACCCACCCACACCCACACCCACACCCACACACACCCACACCCACCCACACCCACACCCACACACACAAAAAGGTTCCCTTTATCTTGCTTCTCAGACTTTATAATGCACATGTTAGCCTCCTCTGTTCTGAAAAAACAGCTGAATCCTATATATTCCTTTAGTTATAAAAGCTTAATTTTTCAGGTTTTTTTTTTCATTTTCATTTTCATGTGGTATTGTCCTCATTGCTCAATGTTTTTACTGTAAATTACTGAGAGGTCCCACCAGCTGAAATCTTGTTGCCACGACTCCAAATGCACAAGGTGGATCACCCACAAAGCATGGAAGGGAGGGGAAAGAAATTTTTAATATTGACAGTACTGGTCCCTTGGGCATTAAAACCTTCCCTCATCCAGGCCCCCCTCCCAAAGGCTTCCCCCAAATGAAAGGGATCTCTAGGAGGCCTCAGAACTTGGTGGGGGAAGGCAAATTAGAAACTTTTAATCACATATACATCCTCCTTCTCTTCCTCTTAGAATTGTAGAGTAGAAAAGGGTTCTATGGCTCATCCAGTCTAGCCCCTCTCAAGGAGGCACAGTGAGGAATCAAACTCCCAAATTCGGGCGTCACAGTCAGAAGTCTAAACCACAGAACTGTCGAGATGAAAGGGCTCTGAAGGGATGGGTGGAGGGGAGCAATCAGGAACTTTCAGTTACTCATTTAAAATATAAAAACTCAAGTTGTGCCATCAGGCACTGAATACTAATCTGTGCATTTGGAACGGATTAAACTCGTAAGTAGAGGTACCACTGTATATCAATATCAATACTGATATACAGTGATACCTCTATTTACAAGTTTAATCCGTTCCAAATGCATGCTTATAAGTTGAACAACTCGTAAGTAGAGCAGCTGTATCTAAAACATCAAAATAAATAAAAAATAAAAAATAAAAAGTAAAAATTGTAAGGCAGCCATTAAAACACCAACGGTTTTCCGCTCTTTAGTCAAATTGGTCGTAAGTACAGCTACTCGTAAGTAGAGGCACCACTGTATATATATCAATAGATATAGATAGATAGATAGATAGATAGATATACATTTCTATACTTTCCAGAGCTTTGAAAAGTTACTTTTTTGACAATAGCCCCTATAAGATCCCAGGTAGTAGTGGGATTCTTAAGAGATGCATTAAACAAAACTGATTTTTCCAGCTGTATTAAGATGTTTTTGGATCAATATACAGTAATTTATATGAAAAACCAGAACTTTCTAGAGTAGTAAATATAAAATAGCCAAATGCTATTTTATATTTAATATAATTTCCCCTGCTTTATCTACTGGTTCATTCCCTTATAGTATCTGAAAGAGACATGATACTTGCTAGGCCAAGCAGAATCATGAAGATGAAAAATTAAATTGAATTTCACACTGACTTAGATCAAAAGCTTAAACTGAGCCCACCCATCAATATCAGATTTTCCTTATTTCATTTTCTAATTCATTTTTTCTCATTAACTTTACCAAGTCACAGTTGTATTTCAATTTGTTAAGTATTTAAAGAACACATATTATTGGGTAGCCATATAATTATATTTAAATGCACAATGACTGAAACCATTGCACGTCATGATTGCATCTGAACTGCCTGCCTAGATTGGAAAGAAAGGGGCAGCCGGGTGGGGGTGGGGAAAGCCACAGCAAAAAGATGAAGGAAATACTATTTGTCATGGAATGTGATTGATGCTGAAAAACAGGTCAAGGGCATTTTGACAGATTTGCCTCATATGTTACCATCCAGTCCAGTGACAGTGGTTTCAGATTCTGAACAGAGGGGAGTAAAGATTTGGTTGAAGCTTAAGATTTTGTTCCATTTCAGATTTTGCTGCATTGAAATGCAAGGTATGAAGAGGAATTCTGCTTCTGTTGCCATGCATAGTTGTAGATGCCTCCAGCAACAGACCTTATTTTATCAGAAGGACGGTAGTACAATAGGCAATGTTCTCATCATACCAGTTCTAACAATTTAAAACATATAGAAGTACATATTATGATATATATGATAATGGATGAACTGCAAGAAGAATGAAAGGCCAATGTTGTCCTTATTTTTTGAAAAGTTAAAAGGAGGAACACGTAAATCACAAAGAAGGGGAAAATTCCAGAGCAGATTATATATTGGTCAGCACCTTGAAAACAATGCAGTGATAACTAGAAGCCAACATGAAATGCAATGATAACTAGAAGCCAACTAGAAGGATTTGTCAAGATCAAATCCTACCAGATTAATCTTATCTCATTTTAGCTCAGGTGACTATCCTGGTAGACTGTGGGAATGCTGTGGATCTGATATAGCCTGACTTCAGCAAAGCTTTTGACAAAGTGATAGTCTGATTAGCAAGCTAATGGTGGGCTGGATAAAATAACTCCTGGGTGGACACTCAATACTTAGAGAACTTATTTTATTTATTTTTATTTTATTTCATTTATTAGATTTACATCCCACCCATCTTCCCAAAGGGAACTCTGGGTGGCTAACAACAGTAAAAACAGGCAGTAAAGTACAAGACAGAAGAATGGCGAGATGGCGGCAAGGCTCCGGGCAGAGGGAGGGGAAAGAAAGAAAGAAAGAAAAAAGAAAATCTAACTGAAAAGGTCGCCAAAGGCCTCTCTAAAGAGGTAGGTCTTCAAGGCCTTCTTAAAGGCGGGCAGGGACTCCAGCAGGCGCAGCTCACTGGGAAGATGATTCCAGAGCGAGGGGCCCACCACAGAGAAGGCGCGGTCTCGTGTACGCGATTTCCGCGCCTCTCTGGGTGTGGCCACCCTCAGTGAGCGAGCCTGCGCCAGTCTCGTGGGTCTGGGCCCAGTTGTCCTTTGGGTGATGCGCTCGGCCAAGTACTCTGCTCCCAGGCCGTGGAGGGCTTTGAAAATCAAAACCAAGACCTTGAACTTGATCCGGAAGACAACGGGAAGCCAATGCAGGCGAGCCAGGACTGGGGTGATGTGCTCGTATCTATGGGCACCCACCACCAGCCTAGCCACCGCATTTTGCACCCGCTGTAACCTCCGGACCAGGGTCAAGGGCAACCCCACGTAGAGGCCATTGCAATAGTCGATCCTCGAGATCACCAAGGCCTGCACAACTGTCCTCAGGGAGGACTCATCAAGATACTGGCGGATCTGGGCGATCCTGTGGAGATGGAAAAAAGCGGCCCTGGAGACAGCCTTCACCTGGACTTCCAGGAAGAGGGCTGAATCCAGGACAACGCCCAGATTCCTGGCCCTGTCTGTACACTGGAGGGAAACACCCCCCAGCATAGGGAGGGGGCCATTGTACCCAGATGAGAGCGCCCTGAAGAACAGAACCTCTGTCTTCTCCGGATTCAGCTTGAGCCGGTTATCTCTGATCCATTCCAGAACGGCCTCCAGACACAGATCGAGGGAGCGAACTGCCTCCACTGCAGACGATGAAAAGGAGAGATAGAGCTGCGTGTCATCAGCGTACTGATGACAGCGAACTCCAAATCTCCTGATGACCTCCCCCAGCGGCCTCATGTAAACATTGAACAGCATGGGTGAGATTGCTGCCCCCTGGGGCACCCCACAAGGGAGAGTCCAAGGAGCCGACAAGACATCACCCAGCTGAACCCACTGGGTCCGGCCGCCAAGGAAGGAACGGAGCCAGGCCAAGGCCTGACCACCAATTCCCGCTTCCGCAAGCCGGACCAGCTGGTTACCGTGGTCGACGGGATCAAAGACTGCTGAGAGATCAAGGAGGACCAACAGGGAGGAGCTCCCCCTGTTGGCCTCCCTGAGGAGGTCATCCTGCAGAGCGACCAGGGCGGTCTTGGTCCCGCGAAGAGGTCTGAATCCAGACTGGAAGGGGTCCAGGATACGATTTACCTCCAGGTATGACTGAAGCCTGACAGCAGCCACCCTCTCGACAACCTTGCCCAGGAAGGGAACAATGGCAATCGGACGATAGCTGGATAAATCGTCCGATGCCATGCCAGGTTTTTTAAGAGTGGGTTTCAGCACGGTCTCCTTTAAGTGAGAAGGGAAGCATCCCTCCCTAAAAGAGGCCGTGGCAATGGTGGAAACCCACTCTGGCATGTTCCCTTCGGCAGATTTAATGAGCCAAGCCGGGCAAGGGTCGAAGGGAGTGGCCTCTGACTGGCAACAAGCCATAGCCCTGGAGGCCTCTGCCAAGGAAACCGGCCCAAACTCATCCAGGAGGGGAGAATGGAGGGGTGAGGCACCAGAGATCTCAGGGGGTGGGCTAGAGCAACTGGGGGGCAAGTCGGGGCGGATGGCCTCAATTTTAGATCTAAAATGGGCTGCGAATTGTTCACTAGTGAAATCACTAGGAGGAGGCCTCAGTTGACTGGGATTGGAGAGGTCCCGAACCACCCGGAATAACTCCGCTTGGAGGCTCGAGGTCTCGCCAATTCTCAGGGAGACATAAGATCTTCTAGCATCCCTGATCGCGTGAAGATAGTGGCCAGTCAGCTGCTTAAGGGCAGCCCTATTCTCTTCCGTCCGGCTTGCCCTCCAAATGACCTCCAGTCTCCTGCGCTCTTGTTTCATCGATCGCAACTCCGCCGTATACCATGGAGAGGAACGGTCTCCACATCGCAGGAGACACTTGGGGGCGATCCGGTCCACCGCCCCAGTGGTACCAACATACCACCTCTCCACCAGGGCATCGACCGGATCGTCTGCCAGACCGCCAGAGAGCTCCCCGAAGGCCTCCATGAACCTGGCAGGGTCCAGGAGCCTACGGGGGCGGGCCCAGATGTAAGGCGGGCGCTCCCCGCGGGGCGGGGGTGCGATTGACGGAAATTTTTAGCAGGTAATGCTCCGACCATGACACGGGCAGGGGCAAAATACCCCTAACCCCCAGAGGCGAGTCTGACGAGATGGAGGAAAACACCAGGTCCAGGGTGTGGCCAGCTCTATGGGTGGGGCATAGAACATGCTGAGATAAGTTCATGGAAGTCATGGATTCTATGAATTCCAGAGCCGCAGCAAAGAGTTCCTCCTCGGCATGCAAGTTGAAGTCCCCAACCACCAAAAGGCGGGGGGATCTCAACAAAGCAGCCGAGATGAACTCGGCGATCTCTGGGAGGGATTGTGCTGGGTTGCAGGGAGCACAGTACACCAGCACAATGCCAAACTTATCTCGCTGACCCACTGATAGATGGAGGCATTCAACCCCAGAGCACACCATAGTCGCAGAACTGCTAACGCAAAGGGATTCCCTGTAAACGATGGCCACCCCGCCACCCCTACCCTCCGATCTGCCCGTCCACTGAACCTGAAACCCGGGGGGGCACAACAGGGAGAGGGAGGCTCTCCCCTCTGCACCCACCCAACTGAACTCAGAGAAAGTGTATCACTGATTCCTTCTCAAATTAGGCTAAAGTAACAAGCAGGGTAGCAAAGGGCTCAGTCATGCCCCCTGTGCTTTTCAATATTTTTATTAAACATTTGGATGAGGAGGTGGAGAAAATGCGTATCTGATTGGAAGATGGCACAAAACTGAGTGGAATACAGATTAGACATGGGCACGACTTAGCGGAATTCCCGTTTCCGTTTCCGTTACTCGTTTCCATTACGGAACGGTAACGGTAACGGGAATTACTCCTCCAGAACTCGAACTCAAACCGACTAAAGAATAATTGGGTCTGATTTGTTGTTGTCATTCCTGGCATCGCGGCGATCCCGTGATGCCAAGCGGCACAGAAATAAAGTTTTAAAAATAAATTTAAAAAAACCAATTCCCGGCCAAAAAGCAGGCGAAAATATGCCTGCCTGAGTGAGGGCTCAGGGCACCTACCAGAGGGGTGGTTTCTGGAGGGGGGTCCCCGGCCTCCCCCCCTCTCCTCCTGTCCCTCCTGTCCCTGGGCTGCGCTGGGGGCGGGCATCCTCATCGTCCCACCAAAGTCGCCGCCGCCCACCGCCTGCAATTCAAGCGGAAGCGGCACAGAAAAAAAGTTTTAAAACTCCCCCCCAATTCCCGGGCCAAAAAGCAGGCGAAAATATGCCTGCAGAGTGCACCTACCAGAGGGGTGGTTTCTGGGGGGGGGGTCCCGGCCTCCCCCTCTCTCCTGTCCTGGGCAGCCGGACTCGAGTCGCCATGCCATGCGGTGCGGGCGGGGGATCCAAAATGGGACGGCGACCGCAATATTTTTTTTGAAATCGTGGTCCAAAAACACACAAGCACCACAGAAACATGCGAACTTTGCTAATTGCTATTGCTAAAACTGCCAGAATTTTTACAGTAGCAGTGGGTTTTTCTTGCAACAAAATGTCTCCTCCGTCCTCTGTCCTCTCTCCATTTATTTTATTTTATTTTATTTTTTTCACACCTGCGCAATGATGGGCTGGCCAAGTGGCCATGTGGGAGTGGACCATGCAAATTTTTGGAGCCATCCCACCAATCGCATGGCCACTTGGCCACTGAGACTTCTGGGATGTGCCAAAAAGCTCACTAAACCCAGCCCTAGCCCCCTAACCTTAACCCTAATCCTTGATTCCTTACCCATACGCCACATTACACTGTCCTCTTAGTGGGTCAGAGAGGCACCCAGAGGTGCACCCCACTACCCCACCCTAACCTCACCAGTAACTAGCCTAACCCTAGCCCTTGCGCTAAGCTGCTGTCCCCTAAGTCAGATCTACTTGCATTGCACTGTACGCAAGTACGATTCTCTTCTTTGTGAGACACAGCGGGTGCGAGAGCCTTAGGCATCACCCTATGGCTCTGGGTTCTGCCAGTGCACTGGTCTCATAGTCTGCAACTGGTATGCATATCCATATGGCTATGCATGCCCTTTTGCAGCAGCAGGTGAGGAGAGGAGACCCCCATGCCATGAGGGGTCTCCAGGAGCCTGCTTTCCCTTCCTAACGGGTGAGGATAGGAGGCACCCCCCCCAAAAAAAAGGTGCCTCCAGGAGCCTGCTTCCCTTTATAGCGGGCCGGCAGAGGCACCCACCCCACTGAGGTGCCTCCAGGAGCCCGCTACCCCCCCAAACCAGTATAACGACAGACAAAAAATGAAAAATGAAACGACTATTTTTTGCGAAGTTTCGCGAAAAACGGAAACGAGCCGACACGGGCCGCCTCCGACACACGACAACTTGAAAACATCATTTTCCCTAGTCATGCCCATCTCTAATACAGATTACTCTGGAAGATAGAAACAAGCTTGTGAAAACAACAGAATGAAATTTAACTAAGATAAACACAAAGATTGATATCTGGGAAAAAGAAATGTAAGGTACATTTAAAGAGAGAATATATTAAAAACTATGGTAGTGTGGGTGATCTTGAAATTATTGTAGATTGCAAGCTGTATATGAGTCAACATTGCTATGTGGCTGCAAAAAAAGCCAAATGCTATTTTAGGCTACATTAACAAAAGTAAATTTTCCAAATCATGTGAAGTACTATTTCCGTTCTACTTGACACAGGTTATCCTCAACTTAAGTAGTGTGCCCAGTTCTGTACATTGGTTTTTCAGAAGAAGGTGGAAGAACTGGAACAACTTCAGAGGAGGGCAGGGAGGAGGAGGAGGAGGAGG
>JAHTLZ010000129.1:11182004-11192919 GCA_023846285.1 Phrynocephalus versicolor | reverse complement strand
GAAGAGAATGAGCACAGGGTTTCATGCAAATTAAGTATGACACAATTAACACTTTCACACAAATAAAGCAAAATGTGCAAAATGATCATCACTGTTCTGGTAGAATTTGTAATTATTAGAAAGTGTGGAAATGTTGAGCACATGTTTTTAAGCAATGAACAATGCTTGCTATCTCTTTGACGGTTACTTCACGTCCATTCTCGTCCCGGGAGGAAGTTCATTGCGTGTTGATGTCGGTCACGGTCACGTGGTCTTCTTCCGGTTCCGTCCCTGTTCCCGTGTACGCATGGGCATGATTGATGATACCGGCATGACTGTTAACACATGTCCTCATTCCGTGATGAGATGTGACATTCCATGCCTTCGTTCTCCATTTTTTTTCCGGCCTGACCTTCCGTTTTTTGATGTTTCAATTCTCCAAAGCCTTGCCTTCAATGCATTATGGAGCAAACTTTGATGCATTTGTCTTTTAAAAGCTATTCACTGCATTGCTAACTCCATAGGGAATTTACTGGTGAATGTTGCTTCGTGCTCCTGCCACTAGATGGGTTCTGCTCCTATCATCACTCATTCCATGACAAGCATGACTTCACGGGCTCTCGTCTCGGAACGAGAAGTGTGATGAGCAGTTTCCCAAGGCTAGAGAGGGGAATCTCTCATTCCACTTAAATCACACTTCAGGAATGAGCTCCCCTCATCCTGCAATGGATGTGTGGTAAGATTACTTCATACTGGTCCCAAGTGGGACCGCAAACAGTGATGAGATGGACGTGAAGTATCAGCCTTTGAGTGTAAGTGTTGGATGCTTCATTTCTCAAAAGGAAACTACAATACAGTATAGTAGTTAGGTACAAGACAGTTGTTAGTTATAAAGACTGTGACACTTCTAGTCTCTTTCTCTCTGTCTCCAAAGTGCTCTGTCCTTATCCTTACCCCCAATGTCATACTTGTGGTTCACTTCTAGCATATTAATAACTCTATGTTGCCCAATTGATTCTGACTTAAGGTAAGAATCCTCAGGGCTCTCTAGCTATAGATTACTTACCATTCCCCTCTTTTGAGGTTGTTATGGAACAGTGCAGCTTGCCTAAGGCCAGACAGGCTGTATCTTCCCTTGAGTGGCACAGTGGCCAATCACATTTCCAACCTCTGGTGTTCTAACTCTCTGAGTTATCTAGCCAGCTTTCCAGAGGCTCTATCCCACGGGCGCTAACATGTGCTTTTAACTTCCAGAAAAGCCACCTCCAAAAATGGTGCCCTCAAGAGCAACCGGCTTTTCTGAATTTTTTAAAAAAAGCCACCCATGCCCACTGAAGCACTTTTTCCTGGTCCTACCTCTGGGGTAGTGGTTTTTTGAGTCACATGATGATGCAGCTTTTTAGCAAACACAAAGGAGAATGGGGACTAGAAACGACACTTCTTAATCCCATTTTTCAGCAAGGTGGGGATTCCGATTTAGCTGAAGGTCATGAGTGTGGGGGGGAGGGAGCTGGAGCTCAGGATGTGGGGGAGGACGAGAGAGGGGGGAGGAAGGCTTGCAAAGCACTGAGGGAGGGCATGTGTGCATGCTGAGAAAGGTGTGTGTGTGTACTGAGGAGGGAGCTACCCCTTTCACATGGTTGTGGAGGCAAGGGGGGAAGGGCGCGGATGGTGCAGGATGCCATTAACTGCCTGCCTGCCCATCAACCACAGCCTCCTTTTTAAGGGGGAGAGTAGGGGTTGTGAGGCTCCAGCGGTTTCCCTCCAATGAATTAAGCCTTTCCGGTGCTTCCTCTGCAACACAGAGAGAGGGGGGAGGGAGGGAGGGACAGGGAGAGGGAGAGGGAGAGGGAGAGGGAGAGGGAGAAGCAGAGGGAGAGGGAGAAGCAAAGGGAGAGGGAGAGGGGGGAAGGGAATATGCCATTTTGAAGCAGCTTCTGGATGTGCGAACACATCTAAGCCGGATGCAATTTTAGCAGTCTTGGGGACAACATAAAGTGGCTCTTCAACCACATGACCATTGGGGCAGAGAAACTGCCTTTTATTTTAGTGGCCCAGGTTACCTGAAAGTTATTCCCTTTCCCATCTCTTTCAGACCCCCATTTGTTCAAGATCTCAAGGGTAGGTATTGGGAGCACAGGTGGGTCTAAACCAAAAAACAAACCAGGGTGTTCATGAAAATTTGCCGGTTTGGTAATTTTGGGTTTGTCAAAAGTAGAAAACCTGAACTGACTTGAATCAAGATTTTTTGTACGTAGCATTTTCTCAAACTTCCTGGTTTGTTCCTCCCACCCCCACAGTCTGTTCACCTCCCCCATCACCTCCCTACCTTTTGCCGCTACTGATGCCATGCCATAACCACCACCACCACCACCACCACCACCACCACCACCTCCTCCTCCTCCTCCTCTGCTGCCAGCTCTGCCATCTTGAGAGGCAGCTTGGCTGGCTCCCAAGTCCAACTGCCTCTTTAAACCAAAGAAAGAAAAAGAAACTGAACAGAAACAGCTGAGAGGTGGGCACATGCACAGAGGCACAAAGGGAGCTGGCTAGTCTGCTTGCAGTTGACCTCAGAAGCCAGCCAGGTTGCCTTCTGAGGTACCACCTTCTGGTAGTAGTGATGGCAGCAGAGCCACTGGGTGGTCTAATATAATAAATAAATACCCAAATGAACTGAGAAGCTCATTCGTGGTTCATTCAGGAACAGTTCAGAACTTCATGGTTGATGGATGAACCACAAATTAAAAAGAACGGTCATTTTGCTGGTTTGTGCCCATCTCTACTTGGGAGTACCTGGGAGGCTGCAGTGTGATAGGGGATCACCTCTAACCCATTTCACTTCCAGTAGCAAATGTACCTGCTGTTAACAAGTCACACTATGTAGCTTTTGTTCTTTTAAATATATTTGTATGTATCATTACCTCAGTTAACAATAGATTGATAGGCTGGATAGAAATCTATTATGTATGCTGTATGCCATGGAGAAAATGTGCATCTATTATTCTTTAATTTTGGCCATTTCACACCTGAAATTTCATAGACCGGGGCTGCTCAACTTTGAACAGGCCAAGGTCTACTTTTTCTGACACAAAGTGTCTGAGGGCTACTACACTAAAACCTCTACTTACAAATTTTATCTGTTCCGAGTGCATGCTCATAAGTAAAAACTTTTGTAAGAGAGCAGCGGTTTCCCATAGGAATGCATTGAGAACCAATCAATCTGTTCTGGAGGGAACAGATTTCAATGCGTCATGGCCCTTGAACTGCCATGTTCAGCTGAGACAGTGGGCTGGCAGACCCAGAACTTTGCTAAGGCAGTGGTGATCCTTGGGATTGGGGAGGGAGGGTGGAGAATTTATCCCCTCACTTTTTTAATTGATGGCTGGTGGGCTACTTTTGAACCCTTCGTGGGCTACCAGTAGCCCGCGGTCTACCTGTTGGGCAGGCCTGTCATAGACTATATAGGTGGCTTGAAATTTTATTGGCTTTGGTGTGCTGTTATCCTTGCACCCAAACAGCTACTATTTAGAAAACCTAAAACATATTGATTATTTGTGCTAGATGATGATCGCCCTTAGCAGCCTTCCTTTATCTGGGTGTTAGTGGTTTTGTACTGGGTTAACTGTGGTGGGGACTGGCATCGTCTCAAGTTAACATTAAAATTGTGTGCAGTAATTGTCCATTTAAACCACTTCAAGGTTACTGTAAGTGCTGGAGAGAATTTTTAAAATGACTGGTGGATAGCGGCAGCATGCTTGTTCAGATGCTGCTAAAACTCTGACCTTTGGAGTCCTCATTTAGTGATTAGAACTGGATATTTTTACCTCCAAATTCCTTTCCTGAACTTGCTTAAGATCTCAAATCAATCTCCTAGTGAAAGGTCACTGGGGCTTGCCATGTTGCCCGGATTTTCATTATTTCTTCATAAACAATGACATTTCAAAAAAAAAAAAGTCTGCATCTAAGGAAATATATGCAATCTGGGTATGGAGGGAGGACAGTGCATATGTATTCTACTAACCTTTCCAAGCCAGTCATATAATAATGATGAATATTATGAAATGGATGTTGTCAACAGTCCAGGTGAACTACTATGGTATTTTCCTTCTCATGCATAACATGCACGTTAATCTTGGCCATGCCTTTTCATGTATATTCTCTAACTGGAGAACTTTGGGTTGAGGCTGAGCTTAAAAAAGTTGCTTTTAAGGGGAAAAAAACTAATAAAATGAATGGAACTAGAATATCAACTCATCACTGCTCAGCGAATGATACCTTTAGCATTTCATGGTGCAGTATTCAGTTCTTCAAAATACTTCTGGTTTATGAATGTGGCCATATTGTGCTTCTCTATCCATGATTCAAAATGCCAGGAAATGGTTCAATATTACTGTGCAATATTGCTCCTGCATTGCCAGCAGGAAGAAGGATACTAAGCTTTACCATGCAAAAGGCAACCTGAATGTAGACAACACTAGTGGCAGCAGCCAAGATTATACACAGGATGCCCTCTAATGATCACAACCATTCACAAACCTAGGAAAAATTCCAGAGGCTGACTCCTTGTATCATTAATTAACCACTTTTCACAAACACAAAGTAATTAACAGGGCTGTTTCTCAGTTTTCATGTTATTTTTTGTTTGTTTGGGCTTCTCCCATTTTTAAAATAGATTTCCAGAATGTTGATTTGCCCTGTTGCTCAGTGTCAGTGGTATAACACTCATACATCTATACAGTGGTACCTCAATGAATGAATTTAATCCATTCCAAATGCATGCTCTTAAGTCGAACTACTCTTAAGTCAGGGTATCTATCTTAAAAATTGAAAAAAATAAGTTAATAAGTGAAAAGAATGAAAAAAAAATGTACGTCGAGCAGAACATATCTAAAATTTGCAAGGCAGCAGTTAAATCGCCAACAGTTTTTCGCTCTTAAGTCTAATTGCTCTTAAGTTGAGCCGCTCTTAAGTTGGGGTACCACTGTAATTCGTTCTTCCTAAAAGTAACATTTTAAGCTTTGAGCTGAGAACAATTCTCTGGCTCTAAATCTTAGTTTAGTAATGGATTGGCCAGAAAGCCCTAAGAATAACAAAATCCTTCTGCCTATGCGTTGCAAAAGGGAAAGAATGCTGATTTTCCTGCAGCATACTCTTTCCATGTGAATGAACAAGGTGGGATTTGCATAATTTGCTCTAGAAACATACTTGTAAACCAAAGCACTCATATATCAAAGCAGATTTCCCCATAAGAAATAATGGAAACTCAGATAATCTGTTCTGGGGTCCTATAGACCACATATGGCACACACAAAATGCCAAAACTCTGTGAGGTGAAAACAGAATTGGGTGTGCCCTCCTCTCATCAAGCCTCAACCAATGAGGATGCAGGACTGGGGGAAGGGAGGGGGAAGGCAGTAAAGATGAAGGAAGTGAGGAAAAGCCGTTATATTGGGTGGGAGAAGGAGCGGAGAGGGAGAAGTGTGAGGAGGTGGGGAGAATGGAAACTAGTTGTGTAGCTGAAGTAACAGAGCTAATGGAGTTGTTGTTGTTTGGAATTGTAAAAGAGGGCCCATGGGCTGGTGAATGGGTTACCTTTAAGTTGCCTAGAGAGGCTGCTGAAAGGGAGTGGAGAGAAAAGAAAGCCTAGAAGCCACATACTGGGGCGAGACCGCTCAGAAAGGAGTATAGAAAGAAAGAGAAAGCTTTCTTTGAGAGGAAAAGACAGTAAACAGCAGAAATGTCATGCTTCCCTTGGGACTTGTCTCCAGAGGAGGCCGTTTCCCCCGCTGAGACATCAAAATCCCCGGGCTTGAATTTGGGAACTGCCCAACGTGCAGCACTAGCTCAAAGGTATCTTTCGGGATTGTTGAAGAACCCTTTGGAAGGGGCATATAGTTTAGCACCTGTTGTGCAAGGTTGGACCTATATACACAGCCCCATTGGAGAATTTAAGAGATCCATGGCTTGAGCCTCGTGTGTTGCTTTATTAGAAAGTTCTTTTAATAAAAATATTATTGTGCAAAACCAGCTTGGAGCTCCTGTTGTTTTGGCGGATAGTCCCACAGAGGGAGGGGGAAGAGGCAAATCCCACTCACAAACTGACAAAAGAAGTTGCCTAGATGTCCATGTCCGCACCATGGTTTAGGTACTTGGCTGCAGGATCTACTCTGTTTGGGATTAACAACTGGGTTTTACTCTGCGTTTTTAATGTGACAATAATAAAATGCTCACTGTTCAGGATCATTACCATTCCTGCACAGAATGACATCTTTTCTGCACAGAAATCACCAGGAATGACATTAAGACATATATAATTAGTAGTTTCCTGTGGAGAACAGGAGGCAAAAAATAAACAATAAAAATAAAAATGAGGAGGTGGGAAACGCAAAATGGAAATGCAAGGCCGTGATTTAATTCTCATGGGAAGCTTGGAACTCTTGGCATGGTGAGTCTAGGAAAATTGCCAAAAATGAGGTTGGGGTGGTGTGTGTGTGTGTGTGTGTGTGTGTGTGAGAGAGAGAGAGAGAGAGAGAGTTGTTATTGTTGAATATGCCATATATTGTATTTGATATATACCATATCCCTACTGCAGTATGCATCATATTCAATATGTGATATGGGTTTGGGGATGTTCCTGTGAAGTAACAGCAGATGTCCTCCCTTGCCTATACAGATTGCTTTCAGTGTGCTCCATGTTGTGATTGATCATTGAAAGATATATAGAGGCTTCCTTTGCAAATCTCATTGCTCAAATATATATCTGTACTGTGGGAGGGAAAATGAGTTAGCAGTTTGGGAAAACACATTCTAACTATCACTTAGTTTGACCCGATATCCAGCAAGCCATCCATTTTGCTTCACTTGGTTCAGTTATTTTGTTTATTTCATTTTTGCATTACGTAGTGCTAAAGCATCTCATCTTGGAATTTATTTCATCCCAAAGCAGGACTGGACAGGGGTCTTGAACCTACATAACTGGGGAAAAAATAAAATGCCCCAAATTTGTATTGATCTCATTTTCATCTTGAACCAGACTTTGTTGCCTTAGCCTTTGTGGAAGTAGAGATCCCAAAGGTAGCTTTGATTCATCAAAACTGTTCTTATATCTAGCAGAACGGATTAAGATCATTCAAGGATGTTCTTCACCTTGGGATTTGGAGCATTCTAGCATGACATTTCTTTTGTCAGATGCATCAACTCCACTGAAAAGGTGACATTAGCATGTTATAAGGACTGCTGGCTTGCAGTGCCTCTGGGATGGGCTACCTAACACAGATATAACCCCTCCGTCTCTCTTTTTTTTAAAGTAGTTTAATTCTAGAAACAGCCTTGATTGCCACACACAGAGTGCCATCCCCATCACCACCCCATTTATCTTCAAGAAGACATTTGGCATGCACATTGTGCCAATCCACAATGTGCCTAAAGAGATGGTGATTATTACGTTTCCACCCATTTGTACTGTAGAGGAGAAGGTGGAAAAGGAAAAGAGAACCCCTAAATGATGATTGTAATGCATATAATGTTTGAATCTGAGTGGAATGTGGAATCCATGTTCCTTTTCATGCCTCTGTCTTTAAAAAAATGTCAAGGTGTACTTATAAAAAGGGTGTGTGTGAACATGAAATGTGGATGTCTGTCAACAAGATAAACATTGGCTGAAGAAGGAGTTTTATTTATGTTCGCTTATCTGATGTTTCAGAAAGAGTTGAAATATTATCATGTTCAGCCGTAAATGACATGTGACCTAGATATTTTGAGGGAGTGCTTTTTTTTAGATATCTGCCAAGTCATTAAGATCTTCTGGAGAGTCCTTCCTCCATGCAACACAACTGATAATGGTTCGTTCCTTGGAGATGCAAGAGAGGTCTTCCTCGGATGTCACACTGTGGCTGTGGAATGGTCTTTCTTTGGAGGCTTGATTGATGCTGACACTGATTTTGTTCAGGATCTTAATTAAAATATGTCTGTTCACCAGAGCCTTTGGAGTATAAGGCTCTTGGCTTGGTGAGGTTGCAGAGAAGACCTTCAGTTTTTTATATGATTCTCCCATGTTTACATTGTTTTCTGTATTTTAAATGCTTCTAAATTTCATGAAATAATGTAGAGCCTTTTAAAGAGTAAGATTGTCTTACATTGCCTTGTTGTACACTCCCTCTCCTCCAAGACCTTGTGATATATGTAGGATGAGATATAAAGATCTTAAGTAAAAAAATAAACCAATGTCATGAAAACCAGAATTGTACACTCTAGAACAATTGCACATAATGGTTACAATCTATAATTAGCAAATTAAGGCATTTGACATATGCAGATGATGTCTTGAAATTAACTTTTTTGTTAATTAAGAATTCAACTTTTCCTCTTGGGAAGGAGGTCTTTATTACTGAGCTTATCATATCTGTGTTGCCTATCAATGGGGCCTTGTATTTTGCCCTTCTTTTATTAAGGGATAAAGTCCACTTAAAACTGCAACAACAGCAACAGCAAATGTGCAATCAGATCAATTCCGACTTATGGTGGACATTTTTCAAGGTATAGAACACTGAGAAGTGGTTACCATTCTTGGTTAGCTTTCATAGCTGGGGATCAAAGTGCAAGCATCTGGATCAGTAGCCAGATACCTGAAGCACTGAGCTATCCAGACAGCTTATGGAAAATGAAAATGAAATAAAGAGACATGGAAACATATTAGAAGACATATCAGCAGAAAAATTCAAAATGAAAGACAAGGTTCTTTATGAGCTGTGTCCAGTCAATGATCTGGGGACTCATGGTTCTCTTTTACCACTACTAAAACTGAGAAGGAAGCATCTTGGATAATGGCTGCATGGAGACAGTCTAGGACTCTGACATTTCCATACTTTCGCTAAAAAAGTTAAATACTTAGCAATTTAACTGCATTTGACATTTTCAATGAAATCACAGTTTCTCCCATATAATGAATATTAGCTAAATGTGTTAATTGATACTACAGTGATCAAAGTGTTCTTAAAGTCCTGCATGTGAGGATTAATCTGTGAATATATGGAGGCTTCTGCTGGATTAGAACAGAGAATCATTTAGTTCAGTATCCTGATTCCCCTAATCAGAAGCTTATGCTAATCCAGAAAGAAACTATGGAGGGAATACTCTCTCCCATTGTTGTTCCCCACTAAGTGGTACTCAAAATAAAATAAAATAAAATAATCCATAAGCACGGATGTTCCATAAATAAGGCTTGCTTACAAATGCACACAGTCTTCTAGTCATTAAGTAATAAAAGGGGTCCTCCTAAGTGGGATACAGATCTAATTATAACTACAGCAGATCCACTGAAGTCTGTGGGACCTCATTTCACCATGACTAAATTGTTTATTTCCATGGTTTTACTTGATGCTTGGCTAAATCCAGATCAAATCCTGCCCTTCTCTCTGTATGTGTGGGTTGGCATGCATGTGCATGCATGCACGTGCACATGTGCACATATGTGTGTGCTTGCATTTGCACATGCACATGCATGAATGCATGTCAACACATTCATACCTAGAGAGGTGCTATGTGATGGACCCTATCTTCAGAAAGACATGCAAGCACTTAAAGTAGATGATGTTTGGATCACTTCTACTAATTTACCACATTTTCCATGTAGATGACGCTATTTCCCTCCAAAATCATGACATAAAAATTAAGGGGGAGGGATTTATACCTGGAAGTAAACATTTCCCGAGTTTTAATTGTGCTGTATCTTCTGCCAGAAGGCAACGGTTCAAAGAAATTTTGAGCAGGATGAAAAGAGTCTCTGAGAATGTTGTGTGACTTCCTCAAACAGCAAGATGTGAACATGTCACCCAGGGTTGGTAGCTAAAGCCCAATGGGCAATTTTAATTATTTTAATTTTAATTATTCTCTGTGGAGCTTTTTTGTCCACCACAGAGCTGCTCCCATGCCAAGCAATAATGCCATAGATTAGGATACTCTCAATGGTGCTGCAATAGTAGGACAGAAGTAAATGCTGAGATAGATTCATCTTCCCGAGAATTCTCAGGAAATGCAGCCTCTTCTGTGCCTTTCGTCACAAGCATGTTGGCGTTCATAACCATGAGAGGCCCTTTGAGATGTAAGTGCCCAGAAATTTAAAGCTACCAACCGTCTCCATCTCCTCACCATTTATGTACAGTGGTAAATGTACATCTCTCTTCCTTCTAAAATCAAATATGTTATTTAGTTTTTTTGGTGTTAAGTGTAAGATTATTTTCTTTACACCACTGTGTCAACCCCTAGTACTTCCTTTCTATAAGCAGACTTGTTCTTATTAATGAGCCCCACCACTGTCATATCGTCCGCAAATTTGATTATTGTGTTGGTGTAGTACAGTAGGTGCAGTCATGTGTGTACAAGGAATAGAGGAAGGTGCTTAGCATACACCCCTGTACTTAGTACCAGAGTAGAAGACTGCCCTGACTTCTTAGAATGCAAGGGGAAAATACAGTAACCCCCTGTCTATTGTGGAGGTTAGGGACCGACCCAACCCGCGATCATTGAAAATCCATGATATGCAGATGCGGGTCGGGTAGGTGTAAATTGCTTTCAGCAATGGAGGCAAGTGCTTGCCTCCATTGCTGAAGGCATTTTAAACCTTGTGCGCTGCTCCCCCCCCCCCGGGATGCGAGTGAGTGGGCACATGAGGTTTAAAGGGGCATTTAGCAATGGAGGCAAGTGGTTGCCTCGATTGCTGAAGGCATTTTAATCCTCCCGTGCTGTTTCCCACCACCCCTGGGAGGTGCGGGTGAGCGGGCGTGCAAGGTTTAAAGGGGCATTCAGCAACTTGCCTCCATTGCTGAAGGCATTTTAATCATCCTGTGCCACTTCCCACCACCACCCCGGCATTCAGCAACGGAGGGGCATTGCCTCCCTTGCTGAAGGCATTTTAAACCTTGCACCACTTCTCAGCACC
>JAHTLZ010000129.1:11133846-11180504 GCA_023846285.1 Phrynocephalus versicolor | reverse complement strand
GGAAAATAACAGTTTGAACGAAATGTGGTCTGATCAAATAAATGCTGCTTTTTTCTCATTCTCATCCATGGGCTTCCGATTCTGTGCACAAAATGGGAATCTACACAAGTCTCTGCTGTTTTTCTAAAGAATTCTTAAAATGTGCCCTTTCTTTACCAAAACCGGGCATTTTAAAATGCAATGTCAAGCCTAGCTTTTAAAAATTCAAGCAAGTTATGACCAATGCTTCTGGATGGTGTTGTGTGGGAATCACAGGAGAACCCTGTCTTTACATCATAGTGATTATCCCTTTAAAGGAACATTTCTACCAATCATCTGTAGTGCAGGTCTTTGGCAGGAAAAAAATTGTAAAAAGCCTACCCTTTCCCCCACCTGATTGGGTGTGATAGGGTGGGTGGGAGGAATAAAAAATAAAATAAAATAAAAATGTGTTGACCCAGCCTGTGGGCCAGCTGGTCAGTGTGATAAGTAAAAATAAAAAAATAAAAAATGCACTAATACAGCCTAGCTGATCAGCACAATAAAGAAACAGATAAAAGGAAAAAATGGACCTACCCGGCCTGTGGGCCAGCTAGTTGGCGAGATAAGGGAGAGAAAAAAAAAGCACCAACTCAGCCCACGGGTCATCTGGTCAGCGTGAGTTAAAAAAACAAAACAAAACACAAAACACAAAACACAAAACACAAAAAATGAAACAAATGAAAAATGACCCCCCCCCAATTAAAAAAAAACCACCCATCCCCGAAACACCATTTTGGTGTTTTGTGCCCATCTCTACACAGTAGCAGGTGGGTAGTCAGATACACCTTTGGCTTCTGTGTTACTATCTGCCAGGATACGTTTCCTTACAAGGAACCAAATGAGCCCTCAAGGAGAACAATTTTACCTCAGCACGTGATTTGGAATCATTTCCAGTTTAATCATTGAATTTGAATTTGACCCTTGACAACCTTCCCAGCTGCCACAGAGAAATCTCCAGCCCATGCATTCTTGAAATTAATGTTTATATATAATGAGGTATTTCTAAAAGACATTCGACAAATGCTATAAACTCATTGCCTTTTTAAAGCTGTTTGATCCTGGTGTGACTTCTTTTTTCACTGTAATTTTGGACCCTCTTTTTATTATGTTGTGTTCCTCACATTCAATTTCCTTTTTTAAAAAAGAGGGAGCATAGAGGTGTGCACACTGCACCAAATTTGTTATAATGATGCTCTTATTTTCAGAAGAGGGTACAAGCACATAATTAACTCAGTGTGGAGCTTCTTATGCCAACCACGGATGAAATAACTACTTTCAAACTCAGTGTCTGTATAGAGTTGATTGAAATTGGCTAGCTTTGAATGCATTTTACTTTTGTAGAAGCTTCACTAATTTCTGCTGCTGTCTTCCCCAGTTCTAAGAGCAAACTCTGTTCAGAACTTTAAAGGACCCAAGAGAAAGCAGAACACAGAAAGGGAACAGCGCAGGATCTTCCAATTAGTGTATATTTATATACAGTTTTTATAGTGAGGTTGGGAGGAATACTTCCTTGCACATTTTGATTTAGTTTGTTCCAAAGGGACATGACATCACAATAAGAATTTTTAGAGGTGTGAGATACCTCACCTCCAGACAACGCCAAGGCAAAGATCTTTATCTTTCCTTCTTCAAGATCTTCTTCAAGATCTCTGTAATTTTTACAATATTTCTCTAGTGACATTTCCTTTTTAAAAGCAAAGTGCGCGCACACAGAGACCAAAAAACAAAACAAAACTGGGTGATTGTTAAGAAACATGGAGACAACCCTCCAGTAAATAAATAAATAAATAAATAAATAAATAAATAAATCATTTCAATTTTTCCATTGTCTCCGTGCACATGCCAATCTCATATGTCCAAAGCCTAACAAATAGTAAAATCCAGAATTTCTCCCTTTGTCTCCCTCTGGTCCATTCACCAAAATGAGAATCATGTACTGAGTTTTCTGAAGTTCAAGCAAGAAGATTGGGCAATTGCTCTGATGTACTTTTTTTATAAGTATGTGTCCAAACTTTAGGAAACATGTCCTGTGTGTGAAAAGCCAGCCAACAAGCAAGCAAGCAAACAAACAAACAAAAACTTCAAAATTAGAATTTCCACAGTGCTTCTCCAAACTTCTCCATCTTTCAAGCTCAGTACCAGTACAGATACTGATGTTCATTCCTGCTAGATATGATCTTGATTCAAGAACCATTTCAAATGTTATCGCTCTTTGTTTGGCCTAGCTCCCCATACAATGAGTGGCTTATAGTCACACAGTATCAGAGTTGCACTCATGTAGAGCTACTGTGCACTCAAGGAGACACCACACTACTTCAATGTCCCTTGAGTGTTGATAGGTATCACACCTCCTTTAGTTGTATAAGCCACCAGGAGAAATTCTCCCTTGTACGATAGGAATTTTAGATGAACCCAAATGGGAATGGGGAATAATGAAGGAAAGAGGCCACTTCTTACCTTTTTGAAAACTTTTTGTGGCTTTACAGTAGAAAGCTTCTGAAAAATGATAGCTTCAGAATTCCAGAAGAAAGGGTAATGAAACTATCTAATGAACTAAGAGTTCCCTGAGCAACTTGCCCTCTGAAGATGCTGGCCACAGAGTCTGGTGAAATGGCAGGAAGAAGAACTTCCAGAACATGGCCAAACAGCCAAAAAAACCCTCACAACAGCGATCCGATCTTGGCTGTGAAAGCCTTCGGTAATGAAACTACTGTATTTCTTTCATATTTCCTCATTTGTATTACCCCTGCTTAAGCACCACATGCAAATTGCCTCATTGATACTCAAGCATCCACTATTGTGTATGAAAGGTTATGTGGTGATTTGATGATTGATGATGATGATGAGGTGATGGTGATGATGTGGTAAAGTAATGCCACCCTCCATAGGTCTGGTGAATAGTGATGATTCATGCATAGTGATGATTCGTGATTATTATAATCTGATAATATATTTGATGCCTCGCTTTCACATCTGCATTGTTTGTGCTGCTGCTTTTTTAATTTATACTATGTTGCTATTGAGTATCTGATGCAAATATTGATGATACAATCTGCACAGGTCTGACGATGATTTATTCTTGTTTCTCAGACACTGGCTGCTTCACGACTCCTAAAATCTGCTGGCAACTTAAATGCAGATCCCCGCAACATGGTTTTTGTTCTGCTTCCTGTGTTACCACCTCCCACACTCTTGATTCTATTGCTTCTGTCTGTGGTCAGGGGAGAGAGAAAAAAAATGCAGGCTCACCTCCGCCTGCCGTCGGCAGCAGCTAATTGTTCCAGCCTGTTAGGATTCCTGTCTGTTAAAAGGGGTGGGGGCCCCAACAAAAACAAACAAAAAGTGGAGGAGGGCTAGGCATGCAATGCTTTTAAACAGCAACAAGGATTTTATCTCCTCCAGACCAGGTACTTGTAAAATGCACTGGGGTGCACTTAAGTGGTTGTGGTCGTACTTTATTTTTTTTTAAGTGTGCTGCTGGTGGGAAAACAATTTTATGCTCTGCATCTGCGAGCATTTTGTAGCGGATTTTAGGGGTCATGTAAAAGCAGCCGCTTTTGTCTTTACTGTGTTTAGATTGTTGCCTTGTCCCTGGTTTGTATTGGAGAATTTCAGTTTTTTAAAAAAGGGGGGTGTTTGATCCTTTAGTTAGCAGAGTATGAGGCAGAAAAACCACAGAAGCATGGAGAGATCAGCCCAGTGGCACCGAACCCCTCCCTAATTTTAACACAACACCAGTACTTTGTGTGGTGGAAGTCATTCTGAAGCACTTAAAGTAGAAAAAAAGTATCTTTACTTGCAGTAGACATTAGTTGTTACGGTCTGAGGAAAAGGGGAGAAAATTTGAGTCTCAAGCATGCAGGAGCCTCTATGTGCTTGCCGCTTGCTGAAAAACCCTGAAATGAATGCAGTATGAAATGCCCCCTTTTCCATCTATACACCTTTACATCAGTGGTTCCCAAATTTGGGTCCATAGGAGTTATTTGGCTTCAACTCCCAGAATTGCTGGCTAGCACAACTAGTGGTGAAGTATTTTGGGAGTTTCAGTCGAAAACATCTGGGGACCCAAGGTTGGGAACCAATATCTTAGAGCAACATCTCTATCCCTTATCTAGATAGGCTCCTCAAGGCTATTATTTAAAGTTCTTTTTTGTTAGCCTATATTCTCCTCAGTTTTTATTATTTCATTCTAGGGCTGGGCATGAAATGGAAAAAAAATTGTGTTTCATTTCATTTCATTTCATTTGCCCCATTGTTTCATTTCGTTTTGTTACTAACAGTTGTTTTTAAAAAAATTGTATGAAACAAAACGATAATGAACCTATTTGTTTCTCTATTACGTGCTCCCCCTGGGGTCCTAGATGCACCAAATTTGGTGGGTACATTCCTTGGACACTCCCCTTTAAGCCCTCCAAATTTGGAATGATTTGGTTAGGACTTGGCCCCCGTACCCCAAACCCTCTCCAAATATTGGGTGCTTTGAGGAGAGACTTTGAGGAAGGCTCACAGTGAACACCAATTCACTCCAAATTTGGAGGGCTTAAAGTGGAGAGTCCAAGGATAGATCACTCCAAATTTGGTGTCTCTAGGACTCCATGGGGCAAAGTTATAGAGAAAAAAATCTGTTCATTTCAATGTAAAAATGCAGATTCATTTTGTAAGTAACGACATGGCGGGTCCTCGTTTCATTTTGTTTCGTTAGGTATTGAAAAAATGAAATGGCATGTCATTTTTGGTGCCCATCCATATTTCATTCTATGAACTACCTTTCTTCCTTCTAGTTGTATATTCTAATACTTGCCTCTCCCCAACACCTTTTCATATCTTGTCTCTTCTTTAATAGTTCTCCCTGCACACATACCAACATCAAGGTTACCTCTAAGCTGCATATTTGACCACTAGCCCTGAGCTATCAGGGCAGTGCATGGGCAGTTGGTTTGTTTATTCCTCAGTAAAATTAGAGGGACTGCTGACCAAGGTGCATAATCCACCCAGAGTCAAATGGGGGTTCCTGTGGCCATACTAGATGAATTGTTACTCCTATCATCCTTATCACTGAACAATATAACCCAGGTGGATAATAATTGGTGTTAAATAACATCTGGACTGACAAAGCTGCTTGGATGAGTAGTGAAACATTTCGATCAATCAAGAAAAGAAGTCCATTGTTTATGTCACCACCTTCAAATGTGCTGGGCAGGGCCACAACATTGATCTGTGGGTGTGCAATATAGTGCTAATATTGGTTTGTTATTTTGACACACTCACATGCATCACAGCACCTGGGGCACATGCCTTCCCTGCCCCCATAGTTGTGGCCCTAGGGCCTGGGGGTCCCAGAGAATCACATACACCTCATCGAGAATGGCTGGTTTACATCATGATTTCCTATTTCAGGGGGCCATTACTGTGGGGGGCTAAATATGACTGTCCTTGTGAGTAGGGTATATTGGCTCCGGCATTGCACACCGTCTTATTAAAGGGATATAGGATATCTTCTCAGTTGTTTGTAATCTAGCTCTAAAAAATAAGTGACAAAATTCTTTCTCTGATCAAACATTCAACGCTTACAAAATTATGCCTACCTCATTTCTATATCTACACTACACATATCTGTATCTACATCTACACCTATATTGTGTGTGCATATTGTTAAGTCCCCGATATAAATATAAACACAGAGAGAAAACATTTGTTTTTCACTGGAGAACAAAGGACAATGGGAAGCCTGCCCCAAGTGAAGGAAATCCCTGGGATTAGCAATTTCTTTCTGCAGAGTGTCTTAGAGCCATCTGTCATATTAAAAAGAGATTCTGGAACAAAGTGGTGGGGCTTCAAATTGCCATCCTTAAAAGCAAAAATGTTGCTCTTCCTCTTCTAAATTCCAGTTCCGTCTCTGGATCATACTTAATTTATAGCTAGTTTTTCCACAACAAAGAGACATCTGAGTGCTATATAAAACAGTGAAGCTGAAGCAAAAGCAGTGGTACAAGTAGCTGATTGGGGATGACAGGCCTTTCTAAAATTTATGAGATGACGTGAAATGGAATAGCTCCTTGTTTAAAGATTTACAGCCAATTTCAAAAATATCTTCCATTAGGCATAGGCTTGGGAAATCTTGACAGAAGCACGTACATCTGTGTGGAGGACACCTGATGTACGTTTTCCTTATTTCCCCCTAAAATGTACTCAGGCATCTCTTTGTGTGACATCATTTGCCTTAGTAATAATAAAAGTGTCTAAATCATCTCGTTAAAACAAGATTTACCAAAAGTTCATGGTAGATCAAGTGCATTACTAAATTATATCCCAGGTTTCCCCAGTGGCCTCAGTCAGTCTACACAGACTATAAATCAGCAACTGAAGTTGGCAAAAGTCTTTGTTTTCTTATTGAAGCTGCTAATCCACCACCTTTCATAATGAAAGAGAGCCCACATGGGGTACGGACTAGCTTGGTAGACTAGGTCTGGGAGATTTAAGTTTAAATCAATACTTAATCATGGAACTCACTGGATGACCTTTGGCTTGTCACTTTTCGCCAACTCCATCGCAAGGGGATATAAGGATGAACCAGGGAGGGCAGGCATACTTGGACACCATCCATTTCCCCATGAAAGGTTTTTAAAAATAGAGAATGAATCATGGCTTAGCTCTTAACTTTAAAAAACTTTTTGTTTATTTGTTTGTTTTATAATCTGCCCTTCTATCTATCTATCTATCTATCTATCTATCTATCTATCTATCTATCTATCTATCTATCTATCTATCTATCTATCTATCTATCTATCTATCTATCTATCTATCTATCTATCCTGTATATACTCGAATATAAGTCTAGTTTTTCAGCCCTAATGTTGGGCTGAAAAAAGGGGCCTTTGACTTATATTTGGGTCAATACTTTTAGCCACTGAGACAAGTGCTAGGGTCGGTGGCTAAAAGAAATTTTAAACATCATGCACCGCTTCTCCTGACCACCCTCTACATCAGGGGGGAGTGGTGTGCAATGTTTAAAATGACTTTTAGTCACCCATCCTAGCACTTGCCTCAGTGGTTATATATATATATATAAGGGCAGATTGAAAAACAAATAAACAAAAAAAACATGCTAAAGTTAAAAGCTAAGCTATGATTCATTCTCTATTTTTTTAATGTTGGCAACATGGGCACTATATTGTGCAGCAATATTGAGTCATTTCCTGGAATTTTCAGTCATGGGTATAGAAGTACAATGCCCCTCATTCAGAAACAAATGGTGTTTTGAAGATTTACTATAGATTTCCACTGCTTTTGCAAAGGTTATTTTGAATTGCTATTTGAATTGCTGAATTAGGTCTAGGGGAGAGAAATGTCAACTTATGAATAATATGACCTAACTTAATCATAACATTATATAAAAAGCAGGTTGCTCTTGTAACAATTAATCACCTTCAATTAATCATTAGCTACTCATAAATGACATATACAGGAGATAAACAATAAGTCTTCCGAGAAAGTCAAACATACAATGATCCAATGGGCCAAGAACTTTGGATTACACGATCAAATTAGAAAAATGGCACAGACTTTGGGCCAATAACTATAAACTGACAATAGCTATGTCCTATAGAGAAAATAGTTAAAATGTTTTATAGATGTCATCTCCCACCATTCAAATTATCCAGAATGTTTCCCAATGTATCGAGCAAATGTTGGTGTAGAAGTGTAGAAAATATGAAGGCACTTATTACCATCTTTGGTGGACGCGTGACAGAGCAAAGACATTCTGGGTAAAAATCCATACATGGCTAAAACAAATGACAAAGCAAAACCTAGAATTCAAACTTGAAATATGTCTATTAGGTATATTACCAAACTCTGTGAAAAAAGATTGTAGCTACTTAATATTGCATGTCCTAACAGCAGCAAGAATGGTGTGGGCACAGTTATAGAAAAGTGAAGCAACACCAACAGAAGAAATGCTATTGAATAAAATAATGGAATGTGCAGAGATGGGTAGGTTAACATACAGATTGAAGGACAAAGATGAATGTGAACTTTTCCAATCCTGGAATATGTTTGGAGGTAGGATGAACTTAGCCATTAACTCTATCAGATGAAATACAACGAAAAATGTACAGTTTTTAATATGTACAGTATATGTATATGTATATGTATATATGTGGGTATGTTAGAGAGAGAGGGAGTGTGTTCCCCCCTCTCTTTTTCTTTTCTTTTCTTTTTTCTCCTTTTTTTCATAAAATAATAAAAATGTATTTAAAAAACCAGTGTCTTCCATTCTCTTGTGCTCTGATCTTAAATATCCAAATGGCTATCTATTGGAGTAATTCCCTAATTTACAGACAATACTAAGACAATGACAAATCAATCCTTAGAAACATGAAATCCTAGAGTTCCTTGCAGACAGCTGTTTTCTGTGGATATATTACTTCGCCAAACTTTCTGATTAATTGAGTCAATTCTTTAAAAAAATACTTTTAAAAATACTTTCAAAGTGTTGGTGTTGATTTGCTTTTCCAGTACAAGGCCATTGCTACACTCTCATGCAGCAATAATAACAGCCATTATTTAGGCTAACCATTTTTCCTGACTTCAATATCAGCAATATATTTAAAGGGGAAAAAATCTGTGTTCTTTTTTTTAAAAAAAAACTCATATGTTTGACATCCGTGGGTTGCAAAAGAATAGTGGCAATGAATAACCATTCTCATGATGTAAAACTAAAAATTACTGCTACAGTAAAGGGGATATTTCAAAGCCCCCCCCCCCAACCCAAGGCCATTATATTTAATTGTGTAACTATGGTTGTGGTGCCTCCTGTGCATTTCTCTCTCTTATTTAGCTCATCTATATGGAACAACATGAACAGATATTGCAGGATAACCATAAGTAGTTCATGAACATGGGTGAAATAAGATAGGTCTGTAGGCCACTCATTATTAGTGGCATAGTTTGGGGGGGGGGTAGAGGTGTGGTTCTCCCTGGTGCAAAATTCTTAGGGGCACATAGGCTACACCACCCCGTGCAATCCCACAGCTGCTCCTTGTACTTCTGTTGCCCCACTGGGAGTCGGAGTATGAGGTGCCATGGGATGTTGGGCTTGCCTTTGCTTCATCTGCCAGCATATAACCTTGACTGGCTGTGTTGTCACTTGATGGTGCCACCTTGGGGGCTTCTCCCATGGTGCCCTTGCCTCCCACCCACTAATTGTGTGAGGGCATGTGACCAGAGCCGCACAATACTAGCTATGCCCTGGGTGCTGGAAACTCACACTATACCACTGCACACTGTTCCATAAAGCCCAGAGCCTTCCCAGATGCCTTATGCCTCCAGTTCTCTCTCTCTCTCTCTCTCTCTGTAAAATCCACTGCAAAAAGCTGAAAAGAGAAAATTCCTGTAAGAAAAAAAGATATCTAAACATAAAGGACTTAAATGTCTAGCAAACCACAATGTCTGAGGGTTAAACCGTGTTTCTGTGTCTTCTGATTATTATTTTTCACACTGAAACTTACATTCAAAAAGATAGGCAGTGTGGTCTTTTTCAATATATGCATGAAAACATGGGATAATGTTTTGCTCAGTCCCATCTATAGACAAGATTAATAGAAAACATTTTACTTCTTTCATTTAAGCCAGTGTTCACCAAGATCCACATCTTTATTTATGTTTGGATGGAAGAACTTTAGATTTTTTAAAAAATCAAATGTGGCAGAAATTGGCAACACAGAAGCCACCAGGGGTGTGACTATCTATACCATTATTTTGGCATCTATATTTTTAAAGAGCCACATGGATTGTTTTTCCGAACAATAAATTATATTTCTTGTGGTTTTGAAAAATGGCCCATGGAAAATAAGAGTTCTGGAAATTAGATGGGGGCCCGACCCTAGAACCTCCACATTTGCTAACATCTGGCTTAGCTCTGGGTTTGACTCTACATATACCGGTATTAAACTATTCATATTCAATGAGTGATGCCAACACTTTTTTTTAACAAAAAGAAACTCTTGATCTTTAACACCAATATGGCAACTACCACTTCCTCTTCTCCGTACAAGGAATAGCTTTAGCTATTAGACTTTGCTGGTGCAGATGGAATAGTGGTATTTCCATTTTTGTTTTTGAAGAATGCACCAACATTTATATTTGCCCTTGATATTATATTCAGGTCAGAAAGAACCCGAGGTATAAACAAATAACAGAATTTAGGAGTCAGCAGCATGTAACACCTTTTTCCAGCTCTGGGGCAAATATTATCACCAATAAAGAAAACAAATAGTTAAAAATACAGTATGTGCTGCCTCATCATTCTTGGGTTGATGACAAATACTGACCATTTTTATCTGAAGGGAGGAATGCAATGTTTCACTTTAGACATGGCCCTGTAATTTACAAGTTGTAGCTACCTGCCATATTGTAGCTACCTACCTGGAGTGACCTACCTGGCATTTGAAAAGGCTGGAAACAAGGGTGATATCTTGCTATGAGAATGTGCCTTCTTTAATTCATTCACACATCATTCTTTCCATTTTCAAAGCACAGAGTAGATCTTGAAATAATGTGTTATCGGGACCATTTCATTATATATTTCACAAGATGTGGTAATCAGTTTAAAATAATCTTCTGACTTTTCCTTTTTCCACTTTCCAATTTGCTATCTTCATCTACAAGATCAAAGAACAGCCATCAGCTTTTGAGCTTTGTCACTTAAGAGGGTGAAGAGGGCATGACTCATTACAGGTATGAAACTTAAAAAAACCAAAAACCAGGAGATACCAGAGTGATCTATTTTATATACAGAGTGTGTGTGTGTGTGTGTGTGTGTGTGTGTGTGTGTGTGTGTATAGTGAAAAGAAACCAGAAGCTTGAAGAAGATGTTAATGACTCATCATATCTTCAGCTTCTAGCTTTCGTATTTAAATTTCAAAGGCAGCATGTCAGAAACTTTACAACCTGACAAATCTTTGATGGCCAGTGAAAAGGATTGCAGGTGGGTTTAGTTTTCCCTGGTCTCTTCTGAGTTTTGAAGAACGTTATCTAATGCAGGATGAGTGTGTGACGAACCTGGACCTCTGTTGCTGCCACCATTTAATTTGATCAATAAAATGTCTCCACCAAAATACTAGCGCAACACTAGGGACTCTTATTATGAAGAATGGACTTCAACACCAAAGTTTATGTTTTCAAAATACAACATAATACTTTTATTGTGTTACAATTAATTAATCAATGCTGTTGTTATAGTAGCTTAGCCGATGTACAGTGATACCTTGGATAAAGAATGCCTCGGATAACAATTTGTTTGGATAACAAATGGAAATTTCCAGGTATAGGGCTGCTTTGGATAGCAAATGTTCCCTATGGGCTGCCTCGGATAACAAATGCTTCATAATGCCTTTGAAAAAAAGTGTACCCTACCTGCATTGCAGGATGCATAGTTTGTGGAGAGGTGGGAGGAGTTAGAGTGGTGTTTTTTTCATGGTGTTTTGGAGCCATTCTGGACATGTTTTGCTGAGGGATTTGGTCCTTCAAACTTTGTAAGATAGGGAGCTAGCTTTTATTAATCTTTGCACTGTTTTTCTTTGCATTTTTGGCTGGAAGAGGCTGAGGTAGTCTTGTTGGTTTCATTTCTCCATGTTTGCAGTCTTTTTTCATTGCTCTGCAGGCAAAAATGGGCTGGATTTTAATTCCTGTCCCATCCTTTTGATGTTATCTCTGAACTGGTTTTACCAGGGGCTTTAATGTGAGGCTCCCAAAATATAATCAAAATGTCTACATTAATTGTATTCAGACAAGTTCATGTCATGTCTAGTTTGGTCCTTGGAACTGAGCTTGTTCTTACTCACAGTGCCCTATCCTTGATACTGTGATGGTGTGTTGAGATGTTAGGAAATTAGGTAGATGCAATTCTAGTGTGAGACTCAAAACTAGTGTGATGTGGTTGAAATGACTTTTCTTTCCAGGCCAGAATAATAATGGACTGCTTCTTTATCTTACATGTCTGAGCACATAATCCTAGGAACAAAGTGTTTGAAGCCCCAAATCAAAAATCCTTCCAGGAAAGTAAAGAGACAGTGCTATGGGCAAGATCACCTGAGCTGCTGGGAGTGGCACACAATTTAAACCTGGATGTCTACTGTCTCCATGGTTACACACATCTTCAGAGTGCCAAAAACAGCTACAACTAATGACAAGCATTACTTCTTAGCTGTAGTGGTAGAAGCAGAGGAGCAAAGATTTGAGGTCCTACATTGGAACAAAAAATAGCTTCCTGTCTGCCACTTGTATGAATGCTTACTCAGATAAGCCAGTCTCACTGAGCTTGTACAGTCTTTGTCCTGGGTAAGTGCCCGCTGCAAGGGGCAAATCATTTTTCAATCTCAGGCTCCAAATATCATATTTTGGCATTATCATGCCCTGTTGGTCCCACCCCAACAATGGATGGGGCTCATGGCACTTCACAGTACAATGAAAGTGAGTAAAGGGGGGGGGGGATAATGTTAGTTCTTTTTTCATCTGGTAAGGGCCTATTTAAAAAAGAGAAAAATCCAGCAGAGAAAATAATTGATGCTAATGTAAAGGAGGTTTTATTTGAGGAAAAGGAAAAAAGGATTGAAAAGTAAAGGAATTCAAAAAGATAAATCAGCAGTAATACAAAAGAGTACCATACTTGGGAGGCAGGAGGCAAAGTTTCCCAAAAAATGATAGAGTCACACACTCAGCTTGTATGTTCACGTGGACAAATTTTTATAGAAATGGAAGTAACATAGTTCAGCAGAAAACATCAATAATAGATTGACTTTGTTTTCCTCTAATGCCCCAAACTCCAAGGATGCTTGCGGTTAGAACCATGTTTGCTATGAGTTGTTACTTGTGACACCCTTGGTGTTAAAACTGGCACCCCTCTGGCTGAGATGTCAGTCCTCACTATCTAAAAAATAGTCAAATAATCAAAATAGCTTTTGGGTCAAATTAGTCTTCATTCTTTATTTGTGTCAAGGATTTCTGCTCTTTAGATGCTCATGGTCACAGTCTGATGGTTGCTACAGTGTAGGGAAAATGTAATGTTCACTACTATATGTCTAGAGAGCTATTTTGAAGCTGCCCTTTAGTTTGGTTCTAAAGCATTTATTTATTTATTTATTTATTTATTTATTTATTTATTTATTTAAGAATATTTTTTACCCCGCCTTTCTCCTTGGAAAAGGACCCAAGTCATCTTACAGTAATGAAGGACAATATACCGTCCAGTACAATTAAGACATATTCAAGTTTGAGAACAAGGAATTGAGGGACATCTTACAGCATTAAAAGACAACATTACAATAAAACTACAAGAGAACATGGGCAGTTAAAGACAGAAAAATAATACAATATAAATGTTATGAGAGATGGAAGCTAACATTGAAAATATAGTGTCAGTGCAATCACACGAGATTATAAGTGGTTATAAACACAATGTTTATGTGATCATGTAAAGTAGATTCATATAAAAGACTCATAATAAAATCATTCAGGGAAAGCTTGCCTGAAGAGAAAGATCTTTGCCTGTTTCCCGAAAGACATCAGAGATGGGGCAATCCTGGCCTTTAGTTGGATGGAGTTCCAGAGTCTGGGGGGAGCAGCTGAGATGGCCTTTCATGGGTTCCTATGAGACATACCTGTGAGCATGACAGGGTGGAGAGAAAAGCCTCTCCTGATGACCTTAACGCCCTAGTCCAGTGATGGCAAAACTTTTAGAGATCGAGTGCCCAAACAGCGATTCAAAACCCACTAATTTTTCACAAAGTATAGATAGATAGATAGATAGATAGATAGATAGATAGATAGATAGATAGATAGATAGATAGATAGATAGATAGATAGATAGATAGATACATAGATAGATAGACATATAGATAGATAGATAAAGGTTGAGTAAGCATATAAATGCTTATAGATATATGAGAAAATATATATCAAAATTATTTTTTTCTACAACCTGCCGTGCTAATTGGTCTAGGTATTCTTTATAGATCTAGCTAATTTGGTATTTCCTCACCAATTAGTCAAAGCAGAGTTCTACTCTACGCAAATCTATTTTGAGGTAAGCCCTAGTTCAGCAGGTTATCATGTTGCAGAGCACAACAGAATTACATGGAACGCCTTCCTGAGCTGAAAATGCCATTTTGATGCAACCAGTTCCCTGGAAACAATGTGTGGAAGGATTTTAAATCAAGAAACTCCCACCTATGTTTTGTAGTAGCACAGTCCCAGAGATATACAATATATGTGCCTAACTTCTCATTGGTTGAGTGCATTATGACTAAATCCAGAGCTGCAGAAGGTGAATGAAACGAGGGGGCAGGTAGGAATACGAGGCTACCCCAGGACAAAACCACATTTTTTTAAATGGAGAATTGCACTACTACGCTGATGCTAGGACCATGTTGTCTGCAGTGGAGTTAGGCAGGGTAGGTAAATATTTACTACAGGTTGAAGTCATCGTTCAGGCGCATAATGAGGATCAAGTGCTTCTTTTAGAGATATTTTTGAAAGTAAACACAGAAAATATTGATGTGTTGGGGAAAGCTGGGTATAGCAAGGACAAGGGAAATTCTTTGGGCTCAGTGGTGAGGAGGACTCTGAAAGAAGCGCAAGAAATATAAGCCAGTGAGAAAAGAGGGCTGGTGCAGTATAATGGTTAGAGTTTTAGGCTGGGACTGGGGAGTGAGAGCCATTTTGAGTTTCCATTTTGAGTCAGCGGATGGTGTGTGTTACACATTGATCTACAGCTGTGGGGAAAATTGAATTGGATGGGTTTCCACTCACTTCAGCCTGAAATGAAGCAGGGCTAGGGGCAGCTAAAGTGTCGAGCTTCAAAATCACTCTCTGTCTGTCATTCCGATATTCCATGCAGCAGAGAAAGCAAATTACAACCAAAGCATAGCTTTTGTTAACGATGTGATCGTTCCTTAATGGCAATAAGCAGCAATGCTTCATCGAACGAAAGTGGCCTGGGGACTACCCATCCATTTTACCATAAAGGGCTAAATTAGAGCTGCATTGAATGGTATTTACTTGCCCTTGTTATTCAGTTCTCCGATAATTAGTGAGGGAGTTCTAGTCCCCTGTCAGCTCTGTCATCATCTATCGGCGGGTAGTCAAAATGGCACCACCTTCTCACCCTCATTAAGCTACTCAGCAGAGAATAGGATTTATATATATTGTAGGAGCATTTACTCCAGGGGACTTTTTCAGATCAGAAGGAGGGAAAATTTTATTGGTGGTAAACACCAATCTAATAATGGGCTAATAGCTTTGGGTGGCTGATACTGCCTTTGTTGCAGTCTTAAAGACAGCTTGCAGAAATCTCATGTGATTGTATTCTTTTTAAAATAGTAATTAATTACTCTTAACTAATCCACCTGTGACGTGCACATATAGTTGAAGCCACATAGGTCGATTCACACAGAGCCTACTTCAGGGTTTGGGGAAGGCTGTTGATCGAGTAGTGATCCAACCTTCTGTTATATTATGAGGCCTCCAGAGGTTGCTCTTGTATATATCCATTGTGCATCATAGTGCTTCCCAACCTGGAGGTCAAGAACCTCAAGTGTTTTCTGCAGGATTGCAGGTTGACCTATACATGTTTTAATCCTTGCTAAATAATTTGTTCCTTGACCTTTCAGAGTGGGATATAGACGTAGCTTGTATGTGCATTTTGAGAAACAGGTCCTTTGGGGGACCAAGAAGCTTTCTTGGGGGGGAAATGCCAGTGGAAAGACATAACTCCTGCTGCTTTCACAAGAAAGGAATTTTAACTGGGATACATAACTTCTGGAGAGCTTAAAAACTGGAAAAGGGAGGAGGGATAGAACAAAGCCACATGCAAAAACAATCCCCGGGGTGGAGGGGGCAGATAAAAAGAAATGGCCTATTTCTTTTGCATTGGGTAAAAGGCAACCTTCATGTCTGTTTTTGAAGGGAATTCTCTCTAGGTGACGATTTTGTCCCCTCCCTGGGTAATGCAATGTCCTTTTGACACCTGACTCATCTTTAAAGTCCTTTGCCTTCTCCCTGACTTTAACTTCTAGGGTCCATGTGTCAGCAATGAGCAATTCCAGAATACTGGGATCCATAATTGGGCATGTTCACCACCCTTCTGACTCGATGCAAGTAATATATGTCACTTTGAGTCCTTTTAAGGAGAAAGGCAGAATAAAAATATTTTAAATGGAAAAAATAGGGATGGGCTATTTGTTTCTGAAGCTACCAGTTCCAAAATGACACGTGCGAGCCCAGCTGATGTTCGAAAGCCTCCAAAGCTCAAGCCGCCAATCCCTTACTTTGCTCTGTGCCTGCACTGGGCTGAGATTCAATGAGAAAGAAGCCTCCAACATTATCATTCCTTCTCCCTGGCGCTGGCCAATCAGACAGGGAGGTGGGATGATGCATTTCCTTGTACAACTCCTGAGTGGCCAGTGCCAGGGAGAAGGAACGATGACATTGGAGGCTTCATCCTCATTGGAGCTCAGCCTCACATGAGTGCAGAGAAAGGTAAAGGATTGGCTGATTGTGTTTTGGAGGCTTCTGAACACCAGCTGGGCTTGTGTGTGTAGTTTCGGAGCCAGTAGCTTCTGAAACAAATAGCACATCCCTAGAAATAAATAAATAAAACACCCTGATTTCCTGACCTGTAATTTACTTTTATATTATTTTCTTTCTAATACCTATCATCCCTGCTGTGAGAGGGTAGTAGGGAAGGTTTCCATCACCACAGACTCCATGAATTCAACAGACTTAGAACATATTTCCATTTTAAGTCAAAGGAGGCTATGCCGTATCATAGACCCTTGGTAGACTGCTGGGCTGTCTTTCGAGATGGTGGTGGAGATGGCAGAGGAGGAGGTGGCAGCAAAAGGTAGGGAGTTGATGGGGGCAGTGGGAGGTAGGGAGGGGAAAATGTACCAGAATGTTCAGGAAACCACTTTTAAAAGTTCATGCTTCAGGTCATTTCAGGTACTTCCTTTTGGATGAGCATGAACTGACCAAATCAATGCACCAGAATTTCCCATGACACATGAAGGTTTCTTTCAGCTCTGCAGTTAAGATTATGGTGATGTGGCAATTTAGGTTATGAGCAAAGAGGGAAGAACATATTACCTCAACTTTCTTTCCAAAACTTTGACACCTCCTCCTAGCATTTAAACACAGAACTGGTCCTAGTAGCCAATGGATGAGATAAACTACGATGAGTAGCATAAAGGTGGAATTTTCCCCCTCACATGCACAAAATAACAATGCTGTTGCTAGTATATTTCATAAAACATCTTTAAATGTTCCTCTTTTCTCCAGTATATTGTCTGATCTTTCAGACAATAGATCTTTCCTTGGGAAATTCTAAAACAGCTGCTAAAAAAAGATGTAGGCAGTTTAGATTCCTGTTATTATTGTTATTTTTCAAGCATTCCAGTGTTTTTTGTTTTCTCAATCAGAAAGATGGATGAGTATTTTTTAAAAAAAAATATCCAGGTCTTCTACTACCATTTCTAAAATTCCCCGAGGAAGGATCTGTGGAGTCATTAAAAGAGATACGGGTATTTAAGGATGTTTTTCACCTAAACCTGTTTTGCAATTCCTTTTGGACTTGCAGTATTGCTGGGTGGGTTGGTTTGCAGAAGCTGAGTTTCAGAAGTGTATCGTGTTTCAAACCCTTGGGGGATTTCTTGAAACATATAAGGAAGACAGTGGCATCAGACACGCTTGTCAAAAAGTGAGTTGCCTTGTTACAAATACCAATGTCCCTGGTAATGTACAGACGGCGCTAGTGGATAAATGCGGTCTCTGGGATGGGAGTTCACCTTTGGATACACAAGACTGTATCTGCCTGCTCCCTAGTTTTGCATCCCTTACCTGATGCTTCCTTAAAAGGACAACTCAACTCATGCAAAATTACTGTAAAAAATTACTCATCCAAAATTACTGTAAAACAAGGGGATTGGACAGATTCCTGGAGGAAAAGTCCATCACAGGTTACAAACCATGATGGAGATGTGTCATCTCCAACCTTAAAACCTGGGTATTTCAAGGACCAGATGCAGGGGAGTGGTATTAGGACACAGATGTCTAGTTTTGTGTTCTCCCAGATGCATCTGGTGGGGCCACTTTGAGATACAGGAAGCTGGACTAGATGGGCCTTTCGCCTGATCCAGCATGGCTCTTCTTATGTTCATATGTTCTTATGTTCGTATGCCCATCTCTATTTCTGGGAAAATCCTGAAAACATCATGCCACCATTTTGCATAGTGTGTATATTGAATATAGGTTTTCATTGGCACCTGGTTCTCCTCTCCTCAGAGCCCACTCAAACAGGCAATTTCTAAGGGCATCCCTTCCACAATGTTCTGGACCCCTCTGAGATAGTATTGGGTGCATCATCATATCCAGAGGGCAAGCATCACTGGGCAGTGGTGGTGGGTTTGAGGCTTTTAAGCAAAACATAGTTCACAGTTTTTTTGGCACTGCCCTATTTGATACTCACTTTGACTAGTAGAAGGACCCTGTGATCTATTCCCACAGCAAAACAACTTTAAAACTTACAAAGAGGGCCCAGAAACCCATGCCTTGACTTCTTTTTTAAAAAATTAATTTTCTTCATAGTTTTAACTTCCTTCCTATAATGCTGGCAAAGTTACTGTAAAACAATCTGTGATTTTTGAGAAAAGCAAGGCAATAACCAGGAGGAAAGGAATTTTATTTTTTAGTTCCAGAAGAAGTGGTGAAAGTCATAAACTGTCTTTGACAGTTTTGTTTGTAAATTTGCTGGGGTTTTTTTAAATCCTGTTAAAGACAATGTTCATGTTTTATTTGCAGCAGAGAAAGGAGAGAAGAAGAAAATATTAAGTTTATTACTGTGAGCAATTTTTGCTCTAATAACTTTTCAAGCCATACCTGCAATACTATTTTGAAGAACTGAATGGAACTGTGCCTGGAGAACCTAATAAGTAGATTAAAAGAAATTGTAGTATTTAGTTGTAGCTCTGTGAGTGTGATAACACAGTGTGATACTATTACAACTGAATCAGCCCTCATAAGGCCTAATACACAAAATAATATTTTCTCTCTCAGGGTTATTGGGGGTGGGGGGAAGGAATACAAGACCAATCCCATGATGTGGCTAACTAGTAAGGGAAAATATTTGGGGCTTGGAACCACAAAAGCACACCTGGCCTTCCAAAGTTGAGGTTTTGTGTGTTTGCCACCTCTGAATCTTGCTCAAGGAGAAATGTAGTTCATATTGATAACTGTCTTTTGATAGTGATCAAAATAATAATGCATGTCTTGTTTGGACAGACAAGGACAGGAAGTATCATATTCCATAGCTCTGTGTGCACTCTGGTGTATGCACCAAACAGTTTGTAACTGCACAATGTTCCATTCATTGCAGTCAGTGATGTGAGATTATTTTAGTCACTCAGTGGCTGAAATCCTGTTGAGTAGCTATGCTTGCATAACTTGACATATCTGTAGTAGCTATAACGCAAAAGTGTTGTCCATGAAACACTTCTGCTGGCATATTGCACTACCAAGCGAAACAGGAATCATGCCACCAATTGTGCAATCAACATTTGTAGTACTTGTTTCCAAGGTGGAGTAGCTGAAGCATTTACAGTTATACCACTGCAAACAGATCAAAGCTGATGATCTGTGAAACAACCAGCTGAGGCTTTCCCCAAGCCCAGAAGATTCTTCATATCTGGCACAAGATAAGAGAGGGAAAAACAAACAACCACCCCTCCAGCCTATAAATGTGGAATGTTTCTGTGTTCGTGATTCAAAACGCCAAGAAATAGTCTGATCTTTAATCTCTTCTTTTTAAAATATACTTTTACAGCCAGCAACAGAATCCCTTTGTAATGCCTGTTTGGTCACGAAGAAGTTAAAAAGTTTTCCTGAGGGTTCTGACTGACAGGGTCAGGAGTTCAAATTACCCCAGAACAGGAGCTGATTTTACCCTTGGAGACTTTTGTCAGTAGCCTGGTCTCAGAAATCCTGAGATAATGTTTAATAAAAGCACTCAACACTGGGACAAACGCAACTGCTCTTGCGTCTGTAATGCAGAACTCCTTAGAAAGTATTATATTTGGGGGGCTTATTTGAAGTAGGCAAATATAAGCTCCAACCAAGCAGGACACCAAAGGTGGCTGGCAGGGAAGACTAAACAATACATGAGAAAAGTGAAACATCAAAGGGAAATTCAAAGTGAACCCAAATGAACTTTCTACTGCCTCTATAATGGCAGAACTAGAGGAAGTCATAAGAAAATGGGTGGACATGCCCTGGACCTGGTTTTTGCCTCCACATCCATGAGCTTTGATCTGGGTGTCGGGAACTTATGTTCCAGGCCTGTGTCATGGTCAGAACATTATTTGCTGACTTCCCCCTATCAATTGCTGCCCCACCCCATGGGGAGCTTGGCCCTACCATCTGGGCCTGCCCCCAAAGGCTCCTGGATCCTGGTCGTTTCTCAGAAGTCTTCAAGGTACTACTGGACAATCTGGTTGACGATCCAGCTGACTCTCTGGTGGACAGGTGGTTTCTGGATGTTGTCTGAGCTACTGACCAGATCACCCCCAAGCACTTCATCCAATGCCAGGCCTGCTCCTCCCCATGGTTCACGAAGCAAAGTGTTCTTCATCACTGTGGGTGATAAAGCAAAGTGGTCTACTTATATATCACACCATACCACTCCAAGTAGTCTCTGGGTAGTTTACAGTTTTAATTACAATATTAATTACAGTATTTAATTACAGTATTAATTACAGCGAAGGAGGCTTCAGAGCAGATGGAGGAAGGATCAGAGAGAATTAAATCAGGCTGTGGTTTGTGCATTGACCAGATGCTATGTTAGAGCAATCAGGGACACCAAAAGATCTTTTGCCTCCCTGAGAATTGCTGGGCCCTCGAATCACCAGGTGGAATTGTTCCATGTGGTATGAGACCTCAGCAATCCTGGTCTGCTGGGGCGTCCTCCTAGTGATTTCACTACTGAGTCATTTGCAGCCTATTTTAAATCTAAAATAGAGCCAATCCATTCCAATCTGGACTCCGGTTGCACTGATCTACCCCTGAGTGTGGCCAGTGCGACGCCCCCTCTGTCTCCTCAGTTTGTTGAGTTTGGGCCTCTTTTTCCAGCTGAAGCCTCTAGGGTGCTGGCTCACTGCATCTCAGTGGCCTCTCTGTTTTACCCCTGCCCATCTTGGCTTATTAAGATCAACAGAGGGAGCATGACAGAGTGGGTTGCTGCCATTACCACTACTCCTTCAGGGATGGGATTTTTCCAAGTTGGCTGATGGAGACGGTGTTAACGCCCATCCTTAAAGGACCTGGCTTGGCTATAGATGATATGTCTAAATTATCATCCTAAGCCAATGTTCCCTTCTTGGGCAAGGTGGTGAAGCGGGTTGCTGCCTTGTGGCTCCACTCATTCTTGGAGGAAAATCTCATCTTGGATCCTGTCCTGTCCAGGTTCAGGCCACATCAAGGGACTGAGACTGCCCTGGGCATCCTGCAGGATGACATGTTGTGGAGGGCTGACAGGGGTAGCTCTACCCTACTGGTGGGCCTTTGATACAGTTGACCACGGTATCCTCCTGGGTTGGCTGTCTGAGGTGCCTGCTATGACCTCAATCCCCTGAAAAGGATTATGAAAAGACATTGGCATTGCTTTATATAGAAGCAGAGAAAGTAAGGTTGAGGAGAGAGGTGAAGGAAGCACAATAACTCATGTCTGATAGGAAGATGGGCCATGGCATTTCTAGCCAATGCCTGAAGAGAACTGACTGATAATTCTTATATATCAACACCTGACCATTAATCTTGTTAGTTTCCCCCTGATTTGCCGCACCACAATCAATGCATTCTTATAGGAAAATGAGAAAGAGAATGGAACAGAATGAAAATTACCATTTTGTTTTATTTCATTTTTCTTTGAGGGGCTGGTTCGCTATTCATTTCATTACATAACAAAACAAATAACGAATAACAAAATGAATAAAAAATCATTTCATGCCCATCTCTTGTCATGTGCCTTGAACAGTCCTCAGAATTAAGTCTCAATCTTGTGGGTTCCCTGATCCAGACATTTTGTCATTTGAAATTGGTAAACCATAGGATTTCTACAGAGCATTTAGCATGTCTTTAGCAGATTCACATTTCTTTAAATACATAAGGTACTTTCACATACTTCTGCCTTTGCTATGGAATTATTCTTTCTCCAGGTTATCTTAGCTTCTGCTTCTGCTTCTATTTATCATAGTTCATTATTTTCATTGCCGTCATGGACTTGCAGAACTTTTACATTAATCTCCAAGCCAGTCTTCCAATGAGAAATAAAATAACAGAGGTAAGCCTTGAAAGTTTTTCAGAAAAACCCTTATTACAACAGCTTCAGTTACATCATTTTTGCTTCTAGACTGAAGAGTCATGTAACACAGTTCATATAAGGGTAATGAAGAACTGGGTTTACATCAAGCAGCCCAACCATATGAACATTATTTCTTGTTTTTTGTGGAATCTCCCAGCTGAATTGCATGTTTTAGAGGCAATCACAAAAGCAACCAAGTAGCTAGAATTTTGGTTTGGCTTTGACATGGGCCTTTTCAGCAGGGCATTTGTGTAACTGGAAAATCTTCTTTTAAGAAAATCCCTGTCCTAGATGTATTTGAAAAGATGGAAAAACCAAGAGGAAAGAGAAAAAATATTGTGTCAATGTAACCTATTATGTATAGGTAAACTAGAATATTCATCCTGAATGACAGTGGAAGGATACATACTTTCCCCACTGACATAAATGTGGAAAGCCTTCATGAGAATTCTATGTGAAGATTAAAATGCCCATTCGTATTAAAAATTACAGGATTTTCACAGCTCCTTCTTTATATTCTAGCATTAAGTAATGGCTAAAAAGGTACTTCCATGCTATGTGAAATTACATACATTCTCACAACAGTTTCACTCCCACTACAACTATTGAGAGTGGAATTTTGGGGTTTTTAAGCAAAGAAAAATACAGAGAAGGAGGTGGGTTTGGCAGGCTGGCAATCAGGCATTCTTACTCTACTCTCCCCTCATTCTGTCTTTTGAAATACATCTTAATGCAAAGGTATCCTCAGAGAATAAAGAAGTGATGTCCCAAATACGATTGATTAACCTCAGGTTACCTGAAGAATGATGTGCAGTCTGTAATGTATTTTATCATGAATTATCATTGGAGCTGTGAGATGTTAGAAGATACAAGATATAGCCAAATGCTTCTTTTCCTCTAGGCCCAATTATCTCATGGTAATTATACCAGGTGATGCCACATGTTGGTCTTTTTGGAAATATTGCCTGCCAGATAAAATGGATAGTTTTCTTGAATGCAGAAAATGAGGCAGGATATTATCACCTAGGGAGGTATTGCACTCTTAAATCCTGAAGGCCTACGGTGTTTCTTTCTCGTAGTCAAGTAAACCAATACTGGTTAAATAATTCCCCAGTATATAAACAATCAAACTGAGTACAAATTATACTTCTCTATATATGTTTGAAATGAAATATTTTGTGCTAGTGCACAACCTAAAGATAGATTTCAGCAGAAACTCCAATTCTAACACAGTAGGGTTACCATATCCAGGCTTTTTGAGACTGTTTTGCACATTATGGAAATTATTTGCATATAATTATTATTTGACTGGGGCTGGTGGGAATATGCCCAGATTTTCCTGCTGGCCCCAGGGCCAGCAAAGCAAAACAGAATATGTTTCTTGTTTGTTTTCTTTTCCTTTCTGGCCATGGGGCTGATTCCAGGGTGCACAGTGGCAGTGATGGTGGTGGCAGCAATAGAGGCCATAAGGGAAAAGGTTTGTGTGGTGAGTGAAAATGTTGCAGTGGGAGAAGGTAGGCTGGTGGGGCATGGGGTTTATTTTTTTAAAAAATATATATACAAATTAATAGATTGCATCATGATTCATGGTTCTTCATGATTCATCACTCTGTATCAGTGATGGTGAAGCTGTTAGAGACCGAGTGCCCAAATTGTGATTCAAAACCCATTAATTTTCACAATGTGGCAATACAGCAATTTAACTTGAATGCATGTGGCTGTGAAGGGGCGATGTCAGGTACCCACAGAAAGGATTCTGAATGTCACCTTTGGCACCTGTGCCATAGGTTCGCCAACATTGCTCTAGATGAACTCAGAATTGGGATGAACTGCCATTTTGGCAGTTTGTCCACATCTCTAGATGAGGTCCATTTAAATGAGTAGGAAATATATGTGAAAATGCAGGTTATAAAGTCATAGCATACTCCCAAAAGAAATACAATTAGTTCTTTCAAAATATATCATTATTTCTTTATAGTTGCTTGGAACCTCTTTCCAGAAAATCAGTGTTTACAATCATAAGCTCAATGTCAGGAACATTAAATAGAAGCTTCCAGTAATGTATACTCACCTCCTCTTCACCAGTTCTTTCTTTATTGGGGCAACACCAGCCTACACTAAGAGATATATATTAGAGAAAAAGGTAGTCCATAGAATCACATGCTTATTGAATGTCAAATTGTTTAGTCTTTACTTTCTCTGAAGGACTTTTCTAAAGAAAATTCTTAGTATTGATTGATACCCAGTGTAGAATAGTGCACGGCTGTCCAACTTTGAACAGCCTGCAGGCTACTTACAGCCACTGGACGTTCCTGTGGTCTACTTCTGAGAGTGCCACATGTCCACGTGGGTTTCTTTCAGAAGTATGTGTGTGTGTGCATGCACTTCGCCAGTGTTCCTGAGTAGGAGGGCAGAGTCCCCTACCAAGAAGCCAAGTGAGGATGTGTGGTGTGGTGGTAGGAATGGAAGAAATCTGGACCAAATATTCAGGCAGGTGGGTAGGCAAGAAACCCCCCCCCATGAGCACACCACCACAGGTGGCATGTTGGGAGGCTGGTGGGGACCTGGCAGGTGACTTCTGATGGTGCCACGGGCTACCAGTCACCCACGGTTGACCAGTTGTGCAGGCCTGGGATAGTGGATAGAGTGATGGATTAGGATTTAGGAACCCTGGCTTTGAATCTCTGCTCAGCCATGCAGTGTGGAACTGCTAAAACTACTCTTTAAATATTCTCACTTATGCTAAATGCCTTATTAGGATCAGTTGTTCCAACAACAAGGAAGATTAGATATCTTATTTCTCAGTGCAGTCTCTCTCTCACTCTCTCTCTCTCTCTCTCTCTCTCTCTCTCTCTCTCTCTCTCTCTCTCTCTCTGTGTGTGTGTGTGTGTGTGTGTGTGTGTTGAGACTCTAGGTGAGGTTCTGCCACTTGCTTAGCAATAATGTCATGTCTACCTTTTACAGAGAGTATAGAAAGTACTGTAGAATGCAATTCAGCTTGCCTAATTGAAATCCTGAAACATACAATTATGTCTACCCCCTTCTGTTTTTTATTAAAATTTCCAGTCCTCCACATATTGTTTTCTCCACTCTTGATTAAAAAAGAAATATACAAATCCAGCAATAATCCATCATCCAAACAGCAGCCTTTAATCTAAGGTGGAAGTTAAATGCAGAACACAAATATATGCAATGGGCTGTCAGCAACCAGCTGTGACATGATAACACGCTGTTCGGCTATATAATTGAGTTTTCTCCCAACTTGTTATATTAATGCTGTGTCACCAAAAAGAGTAGTCAACTTCTTCTTTATATAAAATTAAAAATGGGAATGGGACTATGTACAATGTTGACGGAATGTGAGGACAGAAGGCACCAATGAAGTTATTTTACCACTGAAGTTACTTCTTTGATTTTAGCTGCAAAAAATACCCAAGGTGATATAAAACAATAGCATTTTTGCCCATAGCTGATAAGTTCACACATGCTACAATCACTATTATGAATTATACTTATCAATATCAAGAGATCTTTATACTAGATTGGAAGGGGGAGGGAGACACAAGCACAGAGTTAAAAGTAGGTGAAGCCTTATGCATGATAAGAGGAATGGACTAAAGTTTTCAAATTGGGGGTAAATAATAGCATTGGCATTAACAACAATATTCATAAAAATATACACACTAGTCACAATTTAATCACACAATCTCCAGTGTCTGTAAACAAATATCAGGAGTATGGGAAACAAACAAGAATAACTGGAAACTGTAGTTCAGGGGGGGCAAACATTACTTGCTCGGAAGAACTGAAACTTGATGAGATGACTATGTATGGAATACATAAATTGAAGAATATAAATTGTTCTTAAAGAACAGAGAGAATAGAAAAGGAGGTGGAGTATATGTGAAATATACGGATTCCTGCACAGTAATTCAGGAGGAAGAGATTGGCAGTCCTGTTGACAGCATCTGGAACAATCTAAGTTGGTGCAAAAAACAAGAGGAACATGGCAGCTGGAATGTACTACCAACCACCCAATCAAGGAGAGGAAGCAGATGAAACTCTTGAGGGATTTATTTTGCATTGGGAAGCCTTGGAGTCTTTATACTAGAAAAACCACTGCCTATGTTTCACTTTCATATTGCGACATTGGAGCTCTCTTGGCAATTTTCTGATAGTAAGAGCTTTCCCCAGTCTTACCTGGGGTAAAAGTGAGCCTCAGAAGATGAAGGGACAGGGTAAGAAATGTTTAATTCAATTAAACTCAAGATTTCTTGGTGTCAGAATTTCTGCTCCCAGATGATTATGTCATCTGGCTTGCACAGAGTAAACTTATGCTGACAGGCATAGTTATACCCTTACCCAGTATTGGATAGGGTATGGACAAGGATTCAGGAGACTGGAGATCAAATCCTTACTTGGCTAGGGAAGCTTATAGCTGGGTGTGTGCATGTGTGGAACCGGTAGAACCACTCCTTAAATATCTCACTTATTTTGACTGCCTGACTGGTGTTGCTATATAGGAATTTTTCTGAGTTTATAACACATAAAAGTCATCATGATTTAGCTAAAAAGTCAATCTTTCCTCCAAATCTGGAAGTAGTTCTCCCCCAAAGAAGTAGTGTGTAGGGTTTAATGCAGCCCCGGATTGGTTTTGAAACGGGAAAATGTAGGAAGACTATGGGCCCTCAGAGCATGCCCTCTCTATTTATAGGGGTGGGTAAATAACTAGGAATGTACAATTTAAAACACCACAAAATAGTTTCATATAATTTGGGGAAATGATATGGATTCATAACAACTTACACACATACATCAATAAAAAGACAAATAAAATATGAAAATACTGAAAAAGCTGAAATGAATACTAATGTGTGACCCGAAGAAATATGCCATCATTTTAATCTGTGCTACAGAGCCACCGGTGCATCTGGGAATATCTTTCTAAAAAGCTTCATAAATGCATACCAAAAAGATATTTCCAAAAGTAGTCCCTAGCTAATAGTAGGTTACTCTGTAGTAACTTTCTATTATAAATTTCAAAGAATCTGGCATTGAACTGTGATGTGGAATACATTTCAAATATGTTTTCCTTGGAGGAAAGAAATACCTGGCTTTCAAATGTAATAATATATGGGAAAGAATAGAAAGTAGAAATCGGAATAAAAAGAATGTAACAATCCATTTTGATGTTTGTCTGCAGGTGCCTCAGGATGAGGAGTGGATGTAAGAGCTATCAATGAAATGACTTGCTATAGGCCAAGTCAGGATATTGGTCTAACTATCACAGGATTGTCTACATCAACAGTAGGTAAGTTCCAGACTTAGGATGTGACAAACCCCTAATGTTTTCTCCTCCAGCTTGGGGCAGGCAACCTTGCTGTGCCCAGAGGCAGCTAGATCCTGCCAAAAGTTAAGGGTGGAGATTTTTCATCCCCCCCCCAAAGAAATAGGTTACTGAAGGTTCACTTCCATTTGGGCTGCGGCAGTTAGAAAAATGATCCCACCTCCCAAGCACATTCATTGATGCAGGGCTATATGACTTGTTTTTATGTGGAATTTTCCATCCTGAAGTCCCTCCCTCAGGAGTTGAAACATGTGTTTAATAACTGTTTGCTGTAGAAGGGTGCGGAGAAGATCCATGGAGTCTGGGGCTAAATAAAATGGGCAAAAGGACATCCACGCTGCAGACCGTAACTGAAGTCCCCTTTTAAAAAGAAGATGCACAGGGAGAATGAACCATTTGTTTCCTGGTGGTTTTCAGAAGCAGCAAATTCAGCAGTGTAGCCTGGAAAAGGGCTTTCTTTGTAACTGTGCCCGACATCTGATTCTTCATTCCATGGGAGGACAGGTTGACCCCATCTTTGTTGTCTTTCTGCAAGGAGACAAAGACCTTTATCTTCAGGGAGGCTTTTCCTTAGTCACTGGCTATCTAAGAGCAGTTTTAAAATGGGATAATTTGTGGTTGTGGTGCTTTTAAATCAGTATCAGTAACATTTTAATATAATGTTTAATTCTTTTTTTAAAAAATGAATAAATTACTGGTTTTAACTTTTAATATTGTGTTTGTAATGATATAACCTGCCTAGGGTTCTTTTTAAATAGAAAGAAATATAAATAAATAAATAAATGCTATAGGGCACAACCTGTGGTGTAATTCTGCACCAGGCACCTTCTTAGAAGGCTCAAATAACTGCCATGGACAAAAAGTGCTTTTTATCAACCTTTCCTGATTGTCTGCTTATTTCAAATTGTTGGTTATGACCTATAAAGTCCTTGCCTGATTTCAGAAGCTAAGCAGGGTCAGCCCTCATTAGTACTTGGATGGGAAACCACCAGGGAATACCAGGTGCAGTCGGTGTCTGGAGTAGAAACTGGCAAACCACTCCAGTATCTCTGCCAGGAAAACTCCATGGACATGGGGTCACGAAGAGTCAGTCACAACTCTAACAACACAACACAACACAACACAACACAACACAACACAACACACACACACACACACACACACACACACACACACACACACTCACACACACACACACACACACACACACACACACACACACACACACACCAGTTCTACTACAGTACCAACCCAATGAACCAAATATACAACTTTCCCTCTCAAACACTGACATTCTGAAACTTTGAGCCTTTTTACACGACCCCTAAGATCCGCCGGCCACTTAAATTCAGACCAGAGATCTTGGGGGTTCGTTGCTCTTCCTGCGTCCCCACCCCTCCGCACTTCCTTGATCCTGTCTGTGTGAGGGGAGGGAGAAAAAAGGGGACAAAAGAATGCAGGCTCACCTCCGTTTGCCAGTCCAAGCCTCCCCGTCCTCCTGATTCCTTCTCTTAAAGGGGCGGGAGGCAAAAACAACAACAAACAGAAGCGAGGAGAGCCAGGCACTCACTCCTTTACATCCGGAACTGGGATTTTTCACCCTCCAAGAGCAGGTACCTGAAAAGTGCGCTGGGACACGCTTAGGTGGGCGTGGCCGCACTTAATTTTCTGTAAACTCCGGAGCTGGTGGGGAGACAATTTTAAGCTCCGGAGCTGGGAGCCATTTGCGGCGGAGTTTATGGGTTGTGTACAAATACCCTTTAACAGTTAACCCTGCATCTTGTAGATGCTGTAGCATGATTCTGACATGCTCCAGGTGATCCTCAAAGGTGTCTGAAAAAAATCATGATGTCATCAAGATAATCATGAGCAAATGGTAGTCCTTGAAGAGCAATATCCACAAGCCTCTTGAAATATAGCACCACCATTACATAACCCAAAAGGCATACTGAGAAATTCAAAAGTTTCTTTATGCATGATGAAGGCACTTTTCTCATGTGATGTGGGGTTGAGCTCGATGTGCCAGTAATGATCCAAACAAGATATGAAACTTTTCTTTGCTATCTTCTCCATTAAGTCTTCTGCCCTTGGCTTTGGATAGGGATCTAAGGCTGTCACTTGATTGAGTTTCCGGTAATCCACACAAAACTGAACTTTAGGTTGTATCTGACCATCTGGTGTCCTCTTTGGTACAATCACTACTGGACTAGCCCACTAAGTTGAATTATTCCCAAATCCAACATCTCTTGAATTTCTTGTTCAATTTGCTTGGTGTGTTCACCAATGTTTCTATATGGTTATAATATGATAGGTGTGTCATCTTTCATGTTGATTTTGTGCTTGACTATTGTTGTTCTTCCAGGGGTGTTGAAAAAAATAAGTTTTCTCTTTTAAGACCTCATGCATTCCTTGTTGTTGATACACAGGAATATCAGAATCCAGGTAAACTTCAGACAAAGCTCCTACTTTCTTAAATTCTTGAAGCAAATCAGGTTTGGTGTTTTCTAGAGTTTCAGGTGAAGCCAACTTCACTCTCAACAAATGAGCTTGTCTCTTCACATAAGGCTTTAACCCAGGCATTTCCAAACTTTAGCCCCCCAGATGTCTTGGACCCCAACTCTCAGAGTCCTTTGCCATTGGCAATCTATGCTTAGAATTCTGGGAGTTGTGGTCCAAAACATCAGGAGGGTAAAAGTTTGGACATGCCTGCTTTAACCTATTGGCATGGTAGACTTTTGGTTTCTTTTCATGCCTAGACATTCTGACCACATAGTTGACACTTCCCAGTTTATGTTCAATGACTCCTGGACTAACCAATGTACTTAAAGTTTGTTGTGTCTTATTGGATCCAAAACTAACACTGAGTCTCCTACTTGGAAAGAATGAGGTCTCACTTAGCATCATGATAGGCTTTATATTTCTTCTGGGTTTCTTGTAGATGTTTAGCTGTGATGTCTCTGATATCTTGCAACTTCTGCAATTCTCTGATGTACTTAGCCACTGGAATAGACATGTCAGGTACTGAACCTTCCCATTGAGCTCTAAGTAGTGCCAATAGGCCTCTCAAATTTCTTCTTTGTATGACATCACTTGGAGTATACCATCCTAAAACTCATGAGGACTTCTGCATACATACAAAATGTATGGTAAAGCATCAGACCATGTTTTCTGATGTTCTTGAATAAATGCTTCCATCATCTTGAACAGAGTTTTCTGTACTCTCTCCACAGCACCATGAGATTGAGCAAAAGTCCCTGTTGTTGGGAAAGATTGAAAGCAAAAGGAAAGGGGGTGGCAGAGAATGAGATGGTTGGATGGTGTCATCGATGCAACCAATATGTGAGGCAGTGGAAGACAGGAGGGCCTGGTGTGCTCTGGTCCATGGGGCCATGAAGAGTTGGACATGACTTAATGAATAAACAACAAAATCACCATCTTGTTTGAATGTTTGTTGTTATGAGGTCTTTTCAGGGTTTCAAATGTTAACCTGTTAACCAACCAGCTTGTACCAATAGGGTAGTATATAAATCAAATTAACAAATGAATGAACATTTAAATGAACAAATGAATTCAAGTGTATGTGCTGCCTGAGACTGAGAAGAGTATATAGGATCTTCCATATGCATAGAATTATCTCCAATATTAACCTCCCAGCCCTTCCGTATGAAAGCCCTTCCGTATAAACATGTCATAAAATGAAATTAATGATAAAGCTTGGATTTCCCCTTAAGAGGAAAGTATCTCAAGAATTTTAAAGACAGCTTTGAAATAGCTAGAGACACCTGTCAGGGTAGAGGTGCAATTAATATTTGCTTTTTGAAAATGCCACAGATTTACCTCAAAATGTGACATGTTTTACACTCATTACTATCACATTAATGCTTTGTCAGGCATCAAAATGAATTCTGATAAGCTGTCAAATGTCAAACAATATATCCCTCTGTTGTACCATAGTGTTTTAATGCTGGATTTAGATTGTATTGATATTTTATGTATCAAATTTGAAGATTTGTTTCAGCTTCAGACTAAGGTGGTTTTGCCCTTACCCGACAGGAACATTGAATGTTTCTCTTCATTTCATTAGAACTTGGAGTTGCTTTATGCACTAGACTAGTTCAGGAATCAGATCATTTGTGTCTTAAAAATTCAAGCCTTTAGTCATCAGTTGAATAAAGTATGAGAAATGTTATTATATACTTATCTTTCGTTTCACTGAACTCTCTCTCTCTCTCTCTCTCTGGGACTCTCTCCTACTTTTATACTTATTTTTATCTGTTGATAATTTTAGTTCTTGATTACATATTTTACTTTTTATATCAATATACTTTATAAAGTTTATATTGCATTTATGCAATGGCTCTCTCTTTCATAGGCACGTTCTGGATTTCAGATTGATGAGCTACTTGGATAATGGCCTCCATTGATGTTTGGGTTTATGGGAAGAGGGTTTCTAGTGTGTCTTGAGACCTCAAGCTGCCCAGGTCTTGCTACATCTAATACAACATTCTGAAAGGGCTTAGAAGGAGAATTAAGACTTGGAAGAAATGGAAAGAAGCCCCTACACTGTTTAACAGAATCTATTTCCAAAGAAGGTTGGACTACTGCCCATTTCCAACAAAGAGGGGCACTTTTCTTATTCTGCTTACACAACAAACTAGAAGCAATTGTTGGTTTCTTCCAACTGGAAGCAATCTACCATTTGAAGCCTATAGTTTTATTTTTGCTTTTTAACAGTAACTTGACAACAACTGTAATATTCTCAGCATCTCTATTTTCTTGAGCTACGCTGGTAGAATGTTAAAAATTGCTTGATAACTTCACTCTCCACTTAAATCTCATACGCCTACAGGGATAGCAATGAGACTGTATCACTCAGGCTGTAATAACTAACATGTCAGTGGATGTCACCATGATCCCACAAAAGTGGTCTTGCAGCGGAAAACATTAAAGCAATCGGCAACAATCTACGCCAGCATTTGCCATATATCAAGGTAACTGCTTTGATGCAAGAGCAGACAACAGTGTGCATTTAAAAGATGGAGTGGGGCAAAGGGGAGCAACAATGTGCCACCAGATCACTCAGTCTTGTAAATGCTGTGTTGACACAATATACTTGAGGAGAAGCTACTTATTTTTCACTTCACTAAAATACCAGCTGGATACAAATAATAGTAATTTATGTCTGAAGAGAGGTGCACAGTGAAAGGGTAAATGTACATAATGGCCGGATGGTCCATGCCATAATATAAGAACATAAGAAGAGCCATGCTGGATCAGGCCAAAGGCCCATCTAGTCCAGCTTCCTGTATCTCACAGTGGCCCCACCAGATGCGTTTGGGAGCACATGAGACTAGATATCTGTCTCCTGATACCACTCCCCTGCATCTGGCCCTGAAAACGTACAGTGGTGTCTTGAGATATGAAATCAATTTGTTCCTTGGGAGCTTCTTGTCTTGAAAATGCACATATCACGGATCTGAATGGGGCGCAATGCAACCTGAGAATTGAAGTCTTCCACAACATTTTCATATCTTGGGGCTTTCCATAGGAAATTTTCATGTCTTCAGTTTTTACAGAAGACTTCCATTCCCAGGGTGTACTGAGCCATGGACAGGCTTCCCTTTCACATCTCCAGGCATTCGTATCTCAAGGTACCACTGTATATGAATGTGAGAGGATGATGGAAAGCTACAATGAATCTGCCACCTTAAGGAGTCTCTCAGTGAAGAGGGAAAACTTCAGTCCTGCAGTCAAAGACTGCTCAAGATCTGAGTTCGATCCCAACAGATTCAGGTAGCAAACTCAAGGTTGACTCAGCCTTCCATCCTCTGGAAGGCTGAGTCATCATATAAAATATGTAGCCCACATAATTAAATTTTAAGATCTTTAAGCACTATGAGACAGTATACAGTATAAACATCACACTTTGCTTTTGCTTTCAAGCACTTATCCATATATTAATTTTTGCCAGGATCCAAGACAACTATTTTATTTCCATAACTGCTACAGTCAAAGGAAATTAGGATGGATGGAGTAGAGGAGAATTCTCTTGCCACACTGCAGCAATCAAACACTCCACAAACCTTCTTCTGAAGGCTTCGAAACTCTCCAGACCCTTTTTCTTTAATGCGGAAGGGCTGTAGAGAGGAGACGTACAGTCTTGCCGTACTAAAGGTATGGTGAGACTTTGGACTTAGCACATAGTTTACTATACATTATACTCCATATTGTCTTCATTGCTACCTCTGGAAACTAGCACTTGCGGGTTCATTCAAATGTAAGTCGAAATCCTTTCAAACAACACTACACAACTTCGGTGCTATCTTTACAAGCATTATATTCAAAGAAGAGCTGCAAAGTACTGCAATATTCTTTGTACATTTATCCAAAAGGTAGGATGTCATTCAAAAAATATTAATGAACCACCCAGGTTATCTACTTATTACAGCCACCAATGTTGCCAGTGGTGAAAAACTCCAATCAAAATTAATCTTCCCTTTTGTTTCAAGGTATTGTGGCAGAGTTTGACTCCTGTTTTAAGGGGGTATCTGAAAAATACACCAATCCACTTTAAGTCTCTGCATAATTCAAATCACGAATGCAATAGATCTGTTCTCATCTAAAATGGCCCATTCAATGCTTACTTTTAGAAAATGTTATCCAACTATATGAGTAGCAAATTATAGACTCATGATATAGCTGAGTCAGCTTTGGTGATATATTTAGCCCCCTTACTCATGAAGAATTGGCTTTATGCCTAAATCAATGCCCTTACTAAACTAAAAAATACAACCAAAATAAATGGTCTCTTTTATGTGTGCATTGACTGTTGTTGTGGTCCAGTGCCAAGCCTTGGTGTTAGATAACCCCAACTGAACACACTGACACACTTGGGCTTATGGGCAAAATGTGGAGGCCACAGCTTTATTGATATGGTGACAACCTGCAGTACTCTGGCCAGGCATTGGGTCGGATCCAACACCATCGGGGAACCTGCCTGTCCCCCAATGCGCCTGGTGGCACCCCCCCAGGTGGCAGCACCCTTAATTCTCAGCTTCCGGAAACCCCTGTGGGCACAGACTCCTTCGAGATTTCCTTCGTCAAGCTGAGCGGAGAGGCCATCTGTTGTCCCACCCGAGCTGGGACACTCGTGGCTCCCTCCTGGGTCTGCCATTGCCACCTGTTGCTTCCGTGCCTATTTTTATTTTATTTTATTGTCAGATAAATATTTTGCCTTCTCTTCTCTTGACTTTCTTGCCCTGGCCTCTCACATAACACTGGCATCATGCTATCTCAGGATAATAACTTTTGAAACCTGAGTGTTAACATTTTTGAGTTGTTATCTGAGAGGTATCCTTTGCATTACTGCCGAATTGAGTTTCTGAAAACATTTCACATCAACTGCAAATTCTGCTAATTTACACTGTAACACAAAGACAGCCTTGAGGTGAATTGCTGCCATACTTACTAATTATTCTTAAAAAGTGTAAATTGTTTTTGCATTTATTAGCATTTTCTCAAATAAATACAGTGGACCTTTGTATAACAAACGGTTTGTATAACATAAAATTTGTACAGCATAAAAAATTCCGGAGATGTGGGAAATTTGCTTAACATAATTGGGGCAAATCTGTACAACATAAAAATGGGATCACTCTGCTTTCAATGCATTCCTATGGGAAATTTGTATAAAGGAAAATTTGCTTAACATAATTTCATTTGGAATGAATTAATTCCTTTATACAAGGTACCACTGTACACCCTTTCCCCTTGTAGCTGAAATTTATAACTGCAGTTTAACAATCAGTATGCTTCTTGGGTATTGGGGACTACAAATGAGGGAGGATGCTGATATTTGAGATTGATATATTCACCTGAGAACAATGCTCCACTTTTTATGTATTTGATGTGTGTATTTGACATGGCTACCTGGATGGCTCAGTGATTCAGGTATCTGAGGTAGCATTTGGGAAGTTGATTCCTGCCCGCCCCCACGTAGAGCCAACCTGCATAGCCTTGGGCATGCTGCACAATTCCAAAGCATCCTCTGAATGAGAGAATAGTAAACCACCTCTGAGTACTCTATGCTTAGAAAATCGTGAGGAGGGTTTCCATAAATCAAAATTGATTGGATAGCACATAATTATTTTTCTCATATGACTGCCACCTTTTTGTCTGGTTTGCCCAACAGTGGTTCCTATAAAAGTTACTCAAGCAAAATGCAGTACTGTTTATTTTATTTATTTTTATTTTTATTTTTATTTTTATTTATAACGCCCTAGTACACAGAGAAATACCAAAGTGAAACCATAGGCCAATCAAATAAGTCATGGAGCTGTAGGGAGTAATGATTGGATGGAAAAACACTGTCATCAACTTGCTTGTCATAAGGAAGTGAACATTTACCAAGACCCTCTGTAGCTGCTCTTGCAATGCTCAATCCTAAAAATTGTTTTTATGGAATTTCAATAATTCTGCAATTGGGTTAGGCTGGCAAGAGTTATTATGTGCAAATACGGTGTCTGTGAAGATTCTCAGTCATCCAGGGGAGTTTATCTGGAAGTTGAGTCACGGCAACTGGAAATTGAGTCAATCTCTCAAGAAAAGAAGTCCAGTTGCCAATGACCCAACTTCCAGCAAATACATTGTATTTATGTAAAATACTAGGGAAAATATCCTGCTCCTTTTGTCAGCCTCAACTAACCATTTTCTTTCATACTCTCTATCGGGAGATTTCCAGATGTGTTCTGCCTCAGGCCTGGAAATATCTACCAAAAATCTGAATAAAAAACTTATGAGAGAAGAGCTTGTTTTCACCTCAGATTTCTTTATCTGCTGATTTGCGATCGCTCCTATGATCCATGCTCAGAAATCAGTCATAATGGGAGAGTTCAGCCATATATGCTGAAGAAATGCCTCTTGCCGAATCCTCAGCTATTCCAGCCTACGTGTGAAGCTAAGCCCCTGCTATGATGTAACTGGGTACAGCCACATGTCATTGAAATTCGTAGCTTTAATTCAGGGAGGAGCAGCTGGGTACACAGGTTCCTGCCCTTCTAGCCATAGATATCAATGTTTTGTGTCTTCTACATTTTGTCGGAGCCCCAGTTGCGTCACCCAAGTTTTAGCACCGCAGAACACATTTATTTATTATTTATTTATTTGAAATATGTTTATCCTGCTTTTACCTTAAAAGGGTGCATGATGGTTTACATCCTTGTTTAGTGGCTCTCGGCAGTGTTATTGGCAGAGTTAAAACTGTTTAAAGTTCTCAGAGGTGCTGCACAATAGCAATGAAGGGATATTCCTCCTTAAATATGATCTAGTTGTCCAAACAGTTAGGCCATTCATAGTTATCAAAGGCCTTTAGAGAGTCCACACAAAAAAAGGATGAAATGGAGGACATTCCCACCTGCCATGAATTATTAACTTCAAGACTCTCTTGAAGAGATCTGTGATTTGAAGGTGACTTATAAAGCCTACTTGGTCGGTAAAGATACATTTTTCTGTAAGGTGTAGGATGACATCCATCAAAGTGGGATAATCAGGGGGCTCAGAAATGACTATAACACTGGATAACTTCCAGTTTTTCTAAATCCTCTTTCCCCAGCAGTTAATGAAATCTGTAAGATGGTAAGAACCATATTGCCGATGTACACTTGTATTACAGAAATGACTCCTTACTAGAGATGGGCACGACTCAGGAAAAATGGTTTTTCGTTTTTCGTTTTTCGTTTAGGGGTCCGTTTTGGCTCGTTTCCGTTTTTGTGAGCTAATTTTAATTTTTTTTTGTTTTTGTTTCGTTTCGTAACGAAAACGAAAAACGAAAACAAAAATGATTTTTTTCGTTTTCCCCCATTTAGTGACATTAAATGCTTTTGCCGTAACGAAAAATGAAAATTGGCTCAAAATTAGTCGTTTCGTTTCCGTTTTCGTTCCATTTTGGAGCCAATTTTCGTTTTTCGGTTCATTGCGTAACGAAAACGAAAAACGAAAATGGAAATGAAAATTTCGCTAAGTCGTGCCCACCTCTACTCCTTACTTAAGGGAAAGGCAGTAAATAAATAAATAAATAAATAAATCTCAATGGTCTTGGCAGAAAAACACTGCTAATAAATGAGGTGCTGGTCACATTTCTGAATGTGTGCCAGACCACAACCATCCTTTTGAGTGCAATTTCCTTTATGTATTCATAAGTCAACAACAGAACTTTGGCCAATGAATCACAGCAAAACCTTTCCAGATCTACCCACTGTAACTGTCTCTGTAGCCTTATGGATATATTGTGATTAACAGATGACTTTGCTTTGCTCTTCAGGCTTTACAGTTGGTTTGGAAGAAGATTGTTGTTGTTGTTGTTGTTGTTGTTGTTGTTGTTGCTGTTGCTGTTGCTGTTGCTGTTGCTGTTGCTGTTGTTGTTGTTGTTGTTGTCGTCGTCGTTGTCGTCGTTGTCGTCGTCGTTGTCGTTGTCGTTGTCGCCACTGTCACCGCCGCTGCCATCACCACCATCACCTTGTATCTGTAGAGGTGAAAGGCATCTAATGAATCATGACGTCCAGACCTTGTCTAATGCCTAAAAGCTGCATTAAACAACAAGAGCGGTAGATATCCCAGTTTTGTCTGTTGTTGCTGAAATAATCTATTGCCTCACATTTTCTTTAAGGCACCAGCTAGTAAAGTATTGTTTTTTTGAGGGAAAGGGTCTGGCAGGTCTTAATAGGCAGTTTAGTTTTCTGAGAAATGGAAATAGTGTTGCCAGATGAAATATGAGAATTTTACAAAGGGAAAAGCACTCAGCAGTGATGAGGGGTTGAAAAGAAGTTGAGGGACCAATTTCCCCTCTACTTCCACAATCCTATATAGGGCAAATGACATCAGCAAAAATGGCTTCACATGTCCCAGGATTGAGAGAAGTCATGTCGAAATGACTCATTCTCAATTCATGCTCAAGCCTAATTGGGACAAATTTAGACCTCATTCATTTATGTGGATCTGCTCTATGTCTTGTAAGACCTGAGCAGAGCCATTAATGATATTGAGATAATTTGTTCCTAGAGTTGCAATAAGCAGGCAGTGATTCACTGGCATATAACAGTAATAATTCTGTGTCTAAAATAGAATCCAAGCCATTATATTTCTATAATGCCTTTATAGTTTTTGCTTTTTCTGGGTGGGTGGGGTAAGAAAGTGGGACAAACTGCTACTAAACCATGTTTCATTCACCACTGTTTTCATGATGAACACTTTCCTAGGTTACTTCAGGGTTTAGATAAGTAAATACCTCCAACAATTTTATATTCCTCACAATGTGTGGTAGACAAAATAAAAGCGAGAATTTAAAATCCAGGTGCAGACCAATAATGCTTAATAGGCAGTCTCTCCATGTTTGCCTTACTTGGGGAAAATGAAATAGCACAGTACATTAGAGATGGGCACGAATAAAAAAAATGGTGTTTTGTTTGTCGTTGGTCGTTTAGGGGGTCTATTTTGGTTTGTTTCCATTATTTGTGAATTTTTTGCAAAAAAATTGTTTTCGTTTTCATTCATTTCATTGCCATTTTGTTACCATTTATTTCAATTTTTTGTGTTTTTTTAGCATTTGAAGCAGTTCACTTGTATTGCCGTAATGAAAACGAAACACACGACAAAATTTCTGGTGTTTCTGTTCGTTTTATTTTATTTTAGAGACAAAATTCATTTGTCATTTCATTGCGTAACGAAATGAAAAAACAAAAACGGAAATGAAAAATTGTTCATTTCATGCCCATCTCTACAGTACATGATAATAACATTATATCATTCTTAACTCCAGGCATGTCCAATCTTTGGCCTTCCAGATGCTCTGGACAAACACCCTCAATAATGAGACATGAGAAGAATGGGCTAATTGGGTAGATGATATTTTTGAGGAAAGGTAGTGATGTCTCAAACTGTTTAGGGCTTAATTCAGGCCTGCCCAAGGTCCGGCCCGAGGGCCAAATCTGGCCCGTCAGGCCATTCTGAGTGGCCCGCGGCTGGCTGGCCAACCCTCCCTCCCCCTCCTTGGCCCTTAAAAAAAAAAAAAAAACTTCTGCCAACACTGACGCTGCCGGGAAGCTTGAGGGGCTGGGAGGGCCGGCTGTCCAGTGAGCAGAAGTGTGTGGGGCTGGGTGGACGGGTGATGGGGTGGGCCACACCACCAGCACCACCGGGAAGCTTGTGGGCCTGGGCGGGCCGGCCAGACAGCCATCGTGTGGGCTGCTGCCACCAGCATCACCAAGAACGTTGTGAAGCTAGGCACACACGCAAGGGGTGAGTGGGTGGGGCTTATAGGTCAGTGGGTGGGGCTTGCAGTGGGGTGGCAGGGTCGGGGAGCAACTGGCCCCTGACACATTCTCAACCACCAAATCTGGCCCTCCCTACAAAAAGTTTGGGCACCCCTGGCTTAAGTCATAACTTAGAGATGGGCACAAAAGTCCAAAGTGGTGCTTCATTTTGTTTTTCGTTTTGTTTAGCTTTGTTTCATTTTACTTGAAACAATTTTTCAAAAAATTAGTTTCATTTTCGTTTTGTTTCATTTTTCATTTTTATGTGTTTTATTATGTCATGTGTTTTCTATATGTGTTTTATGTAACTACTTTGTGTGTGTCTATGTTTTTGTGTTTTTTTACCTTTGCTTTATGTGTTTCAGGGGTAGTGGGAAGCACAGGCTTTTAAAACTTTTATTAGTCCCCAAAGCAAGTGCCGATCAGCTGGCATGAGAGGCTTGCTTCAGGGACTAATTTTTTTTTTTAAAAAGACCACACTTTGCCCCACATTGGGGGGGGGAAGCAGGAGCTTTTAATTTTTTTTAGTCCCTGAAGCAAGCACCACACGCCAGCTGATTGGTGCTTGCTTCAAGGACTAAAAAAAAAAAAGTTTTAAAAGCCCACAGTTTCCCCCACCAGTTCGGGTGCATTGGGGGGAAAGTGGGGGCTTTTAAATCTTTTTTTGCCACCAACTCAAGCACCTATCAGCTGGTGTGTGGGGCTTTGGTGGCAAAAAGCAAAGTTTCAAAAAACTGTGCCATTCCCTCACCTGATTGGGCCTGTTGTGGGGAAAAGGTGTGGGGTTTTTAAAGTGGTTTCCCATAGGAATGCATTGCTTCAATGCATTCTGATGGGAAAATGAAAAATGAAACGGAACAAATGTATTGCTTCAATGAATCCCTATGGGAAAATGAGAAATGAAACAACAAATGCATTGCTTCAATGCATCCCTATGGGAAAATGAGAAACAAAACAGAATAAATGCATTGCTTCAATGTATCCCTATGGGAAAATGGAAAACGAAACAGAACAAACTGAAATTTTCATATTTTTTTTGTTTTGTTTCATTTTTCTTTCAACTGGCAGCTCATTTTTCATTTCGTTAGGGAACAAAATGAAACAATGAAAAATGAAACAAAAAAATGTTTCATGCCCACCTCTAGTCATAACTAACACCTCACTTATGGTACAGAAAGCCAACAGGGAGGCAATACAGTTGAACAAGAGAGACATGATAAGTTCTTCCAGACTCAGACAATAATCTGGCTGCTGCATTCTGGGTCTCTTGTAGCCTCTGTATCATCTTTAAGGGAATCCCCATGTACAGAACACTACAGCAGGCACTTTCCGAGATTACCAGTGCATGGATAGGGGTTCAACTAGGCAGTCTGCCTTAATACTTCAAACAGTCCAGGTTGTTGTTCTTTGTTAAGGGTTCATCTTGTCCTTATCTATGCTTGTACTGAGACAGTTTTTTTTAAAGACACCAGTTGTTAGAGATATGGTCTCAAGTAAGATTTGTATATTACGAAGCAGCATGTTGTAATAAAGCAAAATATATTGTCCTGTGACTGGGATTATGAAGTCCCTAAGAGCCCCATAAACTATAATTAACAGGATACAATGGCTTTATAAAGTTTTAATGCAGTAAGCTCGCCATTCATCAATTAAAGTGAAGAGAAGCAATTTCTTTTCCCAGAATTCTGCTTCAAACTCATTATAATTAGAAGAAAATTATTGCAGTGCAGTATTCAGCTCTCCTTGCTAACACAAGTTTGAATTATAGTTGAAGAAAACTGACAGAAGAAATCAATAACTGTTTTTTTCCAAAGACCAAATTTGGTGGAAACAATTCAATATTGCATCTAAACGAATGATATGAATGATGCCTCTAATTGATAAAGCACATTTGCAAGAATATTCCTCAGTTTTCCCACTGAAAACAGCAATCAAGAGCCACAGCACAGGATATGATGGGACACTTCTCAGTCTCTTTTACATTTTCTTTGCAAATTCCTGCTGTACAGGAAGAAAATAAATCCAGATCAGAATGGTGTCATATAGGGTTTTCATCTGGATCCTATGCACTGATTTATATGCCTCTATTTTCCCTGTTGATAGACTCATACAATTGCACAGGCAAGTAAAGTAATTTCTTCTGGAAAATGAAGGGAGGTGAAAAAAATAACCCCCCCTCCACTTCTAATTAGATTCTTACAGTACTTGCAATTTTTGCCCCTATCTGGGAAATATCTGGGAGCTTGTTCAAGGAGTGAGACATTTACATGGACAGGGAAGCAGCTGCAAAAGACAGAACACCCCCACCCTTTTTCCAACACAGAACTAAGCATATTCTGAACCAAGCTAAGATACATTTTTTCCGTTTATTCAGTTATACTATGTTGAGTCTGCTTAAATGTTACAAAGGGAAGAGGCTGCAGAACAAAATTCAGGCAGTGTTCACATGACTGAAATGACTCTCCAGTATCCCTCATTGATTTCAGTTCTGGGTTTTCGAGCTCAGAAAAAGTTCTTGCTCCCCATCTGTGCTATGTGGGTGTGGGTGTGTTGTGTCATTACAGTCATGACCTACCCTTCATGACTCCACATCCATGGAGTTTTCTTGGCAGGAATACTGGAGTGGTTTGCCAGTTCCTACTCCAGGCGCCTACAGTACCTGGTATTCCCTGGTGGTCTCCCATCCAAGTACTAACCAGGCCTGACCCTGCTTAGCTTCCGAGATCAGGCAAGATGCTATATCCACCTCAAATTCCACCCATGGGCACATGGCTACTTTTTTTGTTTGTTCTGCAACTCCTCACATTAATTTCAATTTGTAGGCCTGTGTGAACTCCTGTATTGAAATATTTCTGTGCATTCTACCAATGCCTCCCACACTTATTGTTGGTGTTTGCTTTTCCCCATTTGCTTTTTAAAAAACCTTTTTCCAGCAGAGTCTTGATGCTTTGTTATGCATATGAGCACAATGAGTCTGGTTTTCAAATAGTAAACGTGTCCATCTTAGCCAGCTGACCAATGCAACCATCCACCAGGCTGATGGCAATAGATCAGAAAAGAAGGAACCAGTCCCTAAGATTAGTGTTTAGACAGCAATGATATTTTGTTGACACACCAATGTTGCCTTCTTTATACATTGGTACCTCTACTTATGAGTTCAGTCTGTTCTGAAGGCATGCTCATAAGTCGAACAACTCATAAGTAGAGCAGCCATATCTAAAAAAATTTAAAAAATGATTTTTTTTAAAAAAAATTGTAAGTAGAGCAGACCGTATCTAAAATTTGTAAGGCAGCTGTTAAAATGCCAACGGCTTTCCACTCTTAAGTCGAATTGCTCCTAAGTAGAGCCGTTCGTAAGTAGGGCCATTCATAAGTAGAGGTATCACTGCACAGTATATATTTTTAGAATGAGCGAAAAATGCAAAGAAAATGTAAGGAACATGCTACGCAGCAAGGGTGTACACAGAGTGTAGATGATCATATTTTTTATGTATTGGAAGACTCAGGTTGTGTTCACACATGAGAATTTCCCCTCTAATTTTTTACATTTTCAGCTTGTGAATGTCACGTGGCCGGTATCATGCAATAAGAGTTCATGTTTTTTTGAGGCTATGTTCACAACTGAAATTCTCGTGAGTGAACACAGCCTCAGTGAAGAAGCTAATAAAAATGCCTTTAAAGGGTAACAATGATTACTAACTAATTGTGGAACAGTTACTATGATAATTTAAAAAGTTACTATTTAAATGAAAGTAATTTTCATTGTAATGTTCACTAATGTTCACACTGGTATGTTTACTAAGGGCTTGGGAATTGCAGGACAACCAGTTATTTATTTTTATTTATTTTTGAATATTTTTACCTCACCTTTCTCCTTGAAAAAGGACCCAAGGTGGCTTACAATAATGAGGGACAATATACAGTCCAGAACATTTAAGACATATTCAAACTAAGAACAGGGAACTAGAAGAGGCATCTTAGAATATTAAAAGGTAACATTAGAGCTACAAAGAGCACACAACAAGAAAAGAAAAATCCATTATGAGGGGTGAAAAGTAACATGGAAAACACTAATGTTCTTATGAAATCAATCAATCCAATAATGTATGGTAGTCCATATAAAGTCACATACAGTACTAGGTAGTCTCTCATTCAGGGAAAACTTGCCTGAAGAGGAAGGTCTTTACCTGTTTCCGGAAAGACAGCAGGGATGGGGAGTTATGAAAAAACAAAGTTTTACCTAGTGCTGATATTTCAAGAATTTGACTTCAGTCAAAAAACAGGGCCCCCTTTCAGTCAGCGCAATATATCAGGCAAGTTTTTGTTCTGCTGTTGTCAGGTAGAGATTGGCATGAACCAGAAAACGCATGGTTCAGGTTCGTCTGGTTCGGGCCCACCTTTGGTTTGGTTTGGGTTCAGGTTTGAACAAATTTTAAAAAAATCCATTCAAACCCGAACCGGTTCGGGTTTGGTTCATACTGGCGGCAGCGGCGGCTCCTCAGCCCCTGGGGCCAGGTGGGTGCTTCTTTATTATTTTTATTTTTTTCTTAATTTTAGAGCACCGACCCGGCCACCCCTGGAGCTGGGTTGTCACTTTTTATTTTATTTTATTTTTATTTTTTTTAACTTCCGTGTTCCGGCCAGCTTTCTTTTTTAAAAAAATATCTTTCACCGCCAACTGCGTGCCCCCCGGGGCCCAGTCGATGCTGGTTTTTTAAAATTATTTTTAAAAATATTTTAGGGTGCTGACCAGGCCACCCCTGGGGCCTGGTCAGTGCTCCTTTTTCCCCCCAAGAGCCCACAGCATGGCCCCTGGGGCCGGTTGGGGCGCTCCTTTTATTTTTTTATTTTTTTATTTTTTTACTATTTTAGGGTGCTGACCTGGCCACCCCTATTTTAGGGTGCTGACCCGGCCACCGCTCCGTTTTTTGGATTTTTAATTTTTTAATTTTATTTTTATTTTTACTGTAGTGCCGCCATTGGCTCCCCCCCACCCCAGTCACCATCCCTGAAGGACCTCCAGACCAGCACCAGGTAGAAGACATCTCCAGCCCCCATTAACGAAACAAGCTGAACCAAACCAATTTTTCTCGTTTTGTTTTGTCTCATTTTAAATTTACCCCTAGGGTCGTTATTTGTTTTGTTACAAAATGAAACAAATAATGAATAATGAAATGAACTAAAAGTTCATTTTGTGACCATCACTGCAGCAGCAGTGGCAGGGGAAATGTTGGCGGCAGTAGGGCATCCTCACTGAGTGGGGAGATCTATGTCACTGCCGCTGCTGCCAACATAGATTCCCTGCCCACTGGACCAGCAAGCTCTGCAGAGGAGGAAAGGCAGCTGAGTCCTCTCCTCTTTCATGTATGGCAAAGATGCAGCTGGTGAAGATGACCCCCTTGGGCAACAGTCAGTGCTGGGAGGCTTCCCACCTTGCTTGGCACTGGCCAGAGGTGGGCTGTCAATGGCAACCTTGATGCTGCATTAAGACAGGCATGCAACTGGAGTAGGTTCACTTTGCTTTGCAGATAATCTACAGTAAAAAGCATACTGTGGGTTATCCTCAGTGTAGAGTTCCAGTTTTAGTAAGGTAAAATGTGATGCAACCTCTCTTATTAATTGTCTTAAGTATGCTGAGTAGAGATGGGCACGAATCAAAAAATGGCATTTCGTTTGTCGTTTGTCATTTGGAGGGTCCCTTTTGGTTTGTTTCCATTTTTTGTGAATTTTTGCAAGAATTTGTTTTCGTTTTCGTTCGTTTTGTTACCATTTCGTTACCATTTATTTCATTTTTTTTGATTTTTTTTAGGATTTTAAGCAATTCACTCATATTGCAGTAACAGAAATGAATCGCACGACAAATTTTCCAGTGTTTCTGTTCGTTTTGTTTCATTTTAGAGACAAAATTTGTTTGTCATTTTGTTATGTAACGAAATGAAAAAATGAAAATGGAAACAAAAAATTGTTCGTTTCGTGCCCATCTCTAATGCTGAGTGCCCAAAGATTCCAGAGAACATATGTTTTCAAGTAAGAGGAGAATATGAGTTTATGTAATAAAAATAAAAAGCACATTTTTGGTCCTATTAGGGTTGTCATCAGTTGGTTCCGACTTATAAAGTAACCTGAGTGAAAGAGTCAATATTTGAGAAAATATGCTAATGAAAAACATCTGAAAGAAGTTAACTAAAAATGACCAAGGTGTACAAAATCTCTAAGAGGAGTAAGAGCTAGGAACTATATTTGAACATGAGTAGCTATCAGCACTAAGAATACAATCTTATTATATACAAAGTCAAAGCCTAGTTTTCCAATATGTTAAGGCCACACAGATATGCTTTGAAATTGGCTGAGACCTTGAAGGACACAATTTCAGTGATTGTAGTACAGGATATACATTTCTCAGTCAGAGACTCAAAATCCTCCCCCCCCCCCCCATACCCATGCTTCTTTGAAATTACATGGGTGTGAAATTGCTGTTTGTGAAGTATAGTTCCTATCACCACTTTGGATGTGATCTGAATAAACATAAATGGATAGTGTGCATAAGATGATTGAAATACCAGCAGTTGGACAATTTGCA
>JAHTLZ010000129.1:11117757-11129107 GCA_023846285.1 Phrynocephalus versicolor | reverse complement strand
CCAGGCCCCTCTTTGTTGGTTGTTGAGTTGAAATGTTGTGTTAATAAAGTGTGGCCCAGTTAACCCCCAAATACCTGCCTCATCTCGTTATTTTGAGTGGGAGGGCAACAAAATTCAACAGGGAATAAATGCAAAGTACTGCACCTAGGAAAAAGAACCCAAACACACAGTTACAAGATGGGGGCACACCTGACTCGGCAAGAACCGTGGAATAGTTGTAGATCACAACCTAAATATAAGCCAGCATTGTGGTGTGGCTCCCAAAAAAAAAAAGGGGGGGGGATCATATTTTGGCATTTATAGAAGTATAGTCTCCAAATCCTATGAGGTATTAGTTCTCTTCTATTCAACACTGGTTAGGCCTCATCCTGAATACTATGTCTAGTTCTGGACACCACACTTCAAGAAGGATGCTGACAAATTGGAACAAGTTCAGATGGCTGCATGGATTACCAGAAGATCAGAAGATCATTCTTGTATGCCTTGCCGTACACAGCTGCCCAGTAGATGTAACTGTTCCCACATAACACAACTCTGGCACAAGACTGCGGCAACACTCCTGAAATGAAAAAAGAGAACACAATGGATGAAACCTAGCAGTCCAATAGTGGGAGAACATAAAAATGATATCTTAGTGATTTCCATCTGCCCAAGTTTTGTATTTCAGTGGCATCATAGCACATGGCTGCAGCTGTAGATGCTGCATCAATCCTGAATGAATGGGTCCCAATGCCAGGATGCTGAGAGGCTCGCTGCCACATGGCACTGACTTAAGAAGCATCCTTCCCTTGCAGTCACTCCCATGGCAGCCAGCTCATCACACCACCCAGGCGGCTAGGCAAAGAAGCCCTGCCCAGCACCAGGGTCAGATAGACCAACCATTTCAAATACTCATAAACCAAGGAGGGACAGGATCTATTTGTTAAAGTATAAAACCCTCTTATGCAGATAGGGATTTGTTATGTTCAAAGAAATATATAAACCACTAGCAGAGATTAGCAGTGTTGTGGAAGAATAAATGCACTTAGTGATTACAGAGCTAGGAGACAAATGATCAAGGCAACAGAACTTAGTACAAAATTTATATTACATATGTACACATGACAAAGAGTAATATACAATAACAATATACAAAGCACAGCATATAGAAAAGACCACAGAACATGGGGAAAAGCTGCAGGATCCATTTTGTAATCTGTTAAATATATATTACAGACAGTTTGTCAAAACTACAATCCTTGACACTATTCCTGGTCAACCTAGAGTGCAGAACATGAAACAATGTATTCAAGTAACAGGAAGCCAGATATTGGTTGAATATCAAGAAAATATGTCCTAATTGTTAGAGTGGCTATGGAACCAATTACCTCAAGGTGTGATGGATGCTTTAACACTGGAGGCATTCAAGAGAAATCTTGACAGATATTATTTGATGTTTATTAGGGATAGGCATGTCATTTCAGAACCAGTAGTTTACAAAACAAACCACGCAAGCCCAGGTGGCCCTCGGAACTGGCTGATACATGCAGATACAATTGCTTTGCCTTTCTCTGTCTCACACAGAGTTAAAATCCAACAAGGAAGAACACTGCAACACCATCTTTCCTTCTTTGTGCTGCTGGCCAATCAGAGAGGGAGGCGGGATGATGCCCATCCCTGCACAGCTCCTGATTGGCCAACATCACAGATCTAGCACAGATGAGGTCACAGCATGCTTCCTCTTTGGATTTTAACCCTGTGTGAGACAGAAAAAGGTAGAGCAATTAGATCTGCATTTATCAGCTGGTTCCGAGGGCCACCTGAGCTCACGTGGTTCGTTTCGTAACCTACTGGTTCTGAAACGAAATGCCAGTCCTTAATATTTATTCCTGTATTTAGTAGTAGAGATGGGCACGAATCAAAAAAATGGCATTTCGTTTGTCGTTTGTCGTTTAGGGGGTCTGTTTCGGTTCGTTTCCATTTTTTTACGAATTTTTTGCAAAAAATTCATTTTCATTTTCGTTCGTTTCATTACCATTTTGTTACCATTTATTTCAATTTTTTGTGATTTTTTTTAGCATTTAAAGCAGTTCAATGTATTGCCATAACGAAAACGAAATGGACGACAAAATTTCTGGTGTTTCTGTTCGTTTTGTTTCATTTTAGAGACAAAATTCCTTTGTTGTTTCGTTACATAACGAAATGAAAAAACAAAAACAGAAATGAAAAATTGTTCGTTTAGTGCCCATCTCTATTGAGTAGGGAAATGGACTCAGTGGCCTTCTAGGCTCCTTCCAATTCTATGATTTTTATATGCCATTGGTTCACATTATAATTCAGGTTAGCTCTCCTTATTTATCTCAGGACAATTGTATATTTACCTATATCTTTTGTCATTGTTATCTTACTTGATGAAATATGTGTTCTACTTCTTAACTCCCATGACATGTGTTAATGTCTACGTCATCCTTTGCTATTGTGTCTATTAGAAACATTACTTCAGTGGTTCAAGATGAAGTTTCCAGCTCTCCTGATTTAATGCAACATATATAACATTACATAATTAACTGTGAACAATCTCCTCTGGGTAGTTCAGCAGTACCAATTAAAAAGCACCAGTTAAAAACCTCTAACTGTTCAGGAGGAATGCAGGGACTTAGAGCATAATTAGCTTCATGGGTTCCCAGAGCCCCTTTTGCTCATCATCAACTGGTAATTCCAGCTTCAATAACTCACTCAGGCATTGGTAAGAGAATGGATAAAAATATATCATTTACTCACAGTTCTGAACAGATCAAAAATAGCATAGAGTACAAAAGTGACCTCAGCAGATTCACAGCCTGCTTCCAGGAGATTCTCGCAGACTACATTCTAACTGCACACTAACAACACTAACTGCATAGCTGTCAAAAGGCTAAAAAGAAAGGGCTTTCTCAGTGGCAGCTCCCCAGCAATGGAGCCTACTCCCTCCTGAAATGTGCCCCCCCCCGTATTTAAGAAAAATCTGAAGGCATGGCTATTTAGAAAGGCTTTCCCTGGATATTAGTTTTCTCTTGTTTGGTTGCTGTTATTCACCTGGCTTGTTCTGTCTTACCCTATCTTAGTCCTCTGTTTTAATTGGATTTAGTTATGTTTATTGTGTTTATTACGTTTTATTTTTGTTGTATCTTTATTCACCGAATTCTGTTGATGTTATGTTTTGTATTTGTATAAACCTTGTAACCCGCCCAGAGTGGCCTTTGTTGTTAGATGGGCAGTATATAAATCCAATAAATAAATAAATAATAAATAATAGAAATCAGGGTGTTGTTTCTGAAGTACACTCAGTGGAAAGTTACTTTCCCCTGCCATCAAAATTCTCTTTGCAGGCGGATGCCATTCAAGGCATAGGCAAAGGGAGGTAGAGGATCCATTCATCATAGCTTCTTCCTTTTTCAGTGACTAATGCCTCTTGAACAACTGTGAGAGAATGGTGCTGAGGGGAGCTGATTAAAGAGGCTGCTACTAAGCGAAGGTCTAGCCTTCAGTGGCTATGGAGACCTTTTGTGATTCATGGGCCTAGGAGCCATTTACCGGTAACCCAGGAAATGGCCAAAACAAGTTTAAAACACTATTTCTCTAAGAACAAGATTCATGGTTTCTTATTAAATTCCAGGAAGACACAGTTAGCAGTACTTTAAAGTCAGCTCCTCTTCCCAAGTCTCTCATGCAAAACTGTAATCATTTTTATTCCCGTGGAGCTCATCTGAAAAGCTCCAGGCATTGTTTTCTTTCCCACCTAAGTTTAAATTTTCTCTTTTTTCTAATGTGTGGTGTGCTATAGAAAAATGCAAAGATAGACAAAGGGTCCTGCTGATCTAATTATTTTGAGTTTATTTAAAACCTTGTCATTCACACACATACACACAGTCACCATTTTGCGTCCTTTCCCTGTGAGGCTAAATTCACATGTCCCTGGCCATGGTGATCTTGTATAAGCTAGAGGAAAATGAAGTCTTATGAGTGTCTAAAGAGTAGGAAGGAACACCAGTAACTTTCATCTGTGTCACATGTGAAGGTCAGCAGAGAACGGTCCAAGCTACATGTAATCCAATGAGTAAATACTTAATGATCATAGGGATTCATTGCACTGCATAAAATAATGGACTGTCAGTATTTGGTAGGTGGTGAGTTCCAGCCCTCCTCATACTGCAACTGGAAACTTCCTGCCCCCAACAAGGTGAGCTGAACTCGGACCAAATAGGTTACAAGCCCTTGTGACAGGCCAGCTGATGTTTACAAAGACACATCAATAAGGGGATCTATCCACTGAGTGTACTTCAGAAACAACACCCAGATGCAGCCTGGCCTGGGTGAATAATGGGCTAGGGTTTTCGATGCAAGGATGGCATCAAGACACAAATAAGTGAGTCCAAGCCTGTGTCACAACCATCAATATCAGCACATTGACCAGAAGAGGAACCGAGCTCACAGCTGTACTTCAACAGTGGTGAATTGACATCAGTCCCCTTCAGGAGACAAGATGGAGTGGAAGGAAAACATGCAATATTGGCCATGGGTAGATGGTAATCTATTTCAGCGGACCCAAGACACAAAATGGTGTTGGTGTTCCTGTATCATAACAGTTTCATGATGCTGTGGCAGAAGTTGAGCAATATAACTGACCGACGAAGACTATCATCATAATGATGAAGCACCACATCCACTGCTTCAGTGCATACACACCACAGCCTGGCTGCCCCGAGAATGACAGAGAGTTCTTCTGGAACCTTCTTGAGGAGAAATCTATCAGTGTCCCAGCTGAGGATTGCCTCATCAGTGTGGGAGATTTGAATAGCTACATTGGATCAAGGACAGATTGCTTCATTTGTCATGGCAGGCATGGTTTCCACACCGTAACAAAGATGGTGAATGAATCCTTGAGTTCACTGATGCTCAAAACCTTGTCCTTACCAACACATGGTTTTGCAAGTCTCTATCTCACCTCATAATCTACTACAGTGGCAACACTTCAGCCCAGTTCAACTTTGCATTCATCCGGAGACATGACCATAAAACAGTACTCAATGCTAAAGTCAAAACAAATGAACAATTCCTCCCCAACACCAGCCAGTTATTTTTGATCTCTGCATTGACCCACCCAGGGTAAGCAGAGCACAACATAATGGTCCAAAGAGAATCAAGTTGTGGAAACTACAACAAAAAGAAGCAAGACTTTATTAGCAGACCCACCACCAAGTCTGACAAAGACAATTACTTCATGTTCATTCTTGTCCCGGGAGGAGGTTCGTTGCGTGTTGATGTTGGTCGCGGTCACGTGGTCTTCTTGCAGTTCTGTCCCTGTTCCTGTGTACGCACGGGCGTGATTGATGATACCGGCATGACTGTTTCCGCACATCCTCGTTCTGTGATGAAATGTGAAATTCCATGCCTTTGTTCTCCGTTTTTTTTTTCTGGCCCGACCTTCCATTTTTCGATGTTTTGATTCTCCGAAGCCTTGCCGTTAATGTCTTACAGAGCTAAGTTTGAGGCATTTGTCTTTTAATCTCTCTGCACTGCGTTGCTGACTCCATAGGGAATGTACTGGCAAATGGCACTTCATAGTCCTGCCACTAGATGGAGAATGGCACGTTGCGTGACGAGCCTTACCTCACGGCCAGTCGTATCGGAATGAGAAGCGAGATGAGGAGATTCCTGAGGCCAGGGAGGGGAATCTCTCATCCTGCTTAGATCACAGTTCAGGGGGCGTGGTTGGGATGAACTCCCCTCATCCTGCAATGGATGTGCGGTTAGACTTATTCATACTGGTCCCCAGTGGGACCATGAACAGCTATGAGATGGACGTGAAGTATCAGCTGAACAAGGAGGAGGAGGAGGAGGAGGAGGAGGATTAGGATTAGGATGTGATGAAGAGAAAAGTAGCAGTAGTTCAAGATCTAAATAGAGGGTGATTGTTACTGGTGATTTATGCCCTGAAAAAGGAACATGCAGCTCATAACCTATCCAAAAGCACTAAACCAGCAGGCTCAACTATTTCATATCATCCATGATATATCCAGGTAGGATGCAGTGATTGGCCTCCCCCTAGTATTTTCTGTAACCAATTTGTGAGCTTTTAAAAATCTAAAGTGGAGGTCATCGACCGGGACCTCAGTTTATAGCAGTAGATTGAGCAGAGACATCCAGTGGTCCATCTTGCCCAGTTATCTTGTTCGCCTTTCAACCTATGACTGTCTCTGTCAACACAGACATCTTCTAAATATGTATATTTTTTATTTTATGCAGAAGTTCATTTCTAACTACTTACGTTTTGTTTGTTGTTGCAGCCTTGGTATATCCATTGGAGGAGGAAAGTTCTTCCCCATAACCCAGAAAATCACCACCTCATAGTTTATGGTACCAACACAACAAGAATTGTACTAAGGGAGAGGGAGAATTATTTTCATTAACAATACAAATGCCTCTGCTTAAAATAGAGCAATCCCAGATCAAGAAGAGTAAAGGCTGCTTCAATCTTAACTAAAATTTGGCCAGTTCTATCATTTGCATTTCTATAGAACCCAGAAGCAGCAGCGATAGGCCATGTTGAAGAAAAGTATATAATCTCCATATCATTATCAGGGAATGAAACACAAAACAAACCGCTATAGCACAGGGGAAACATGAAGGAAAGAACCTTTGGCCCTCCAGATCTTTTGCACTACAACTCCCGCAGTCCTTTTTTGCAATATAGGCTCAGGATTTTGGGAGTTGTAGGTCAAAACATCTGGAGGCCCAAAAGTTCCCATCCTTTGCTTTAGGGGAACAGCAAGGTAACGGATTCAGAATAATCCTTCTGGTACATGCTTTGGAAGTATGAAATGGAGGAAGTGAATGAGGTAAATGTCATACACAGTGAAGTGAACAGGTAGTTGCTCTAAAATCTATACAAAAATGGATGGTGGAATGGGTGATGTCTTAACTCTTGGAAATCAGATGGAGAGACAAGGGAATAATTAGGATGGGCATGCTCTCAATTAAGGTGACCCTATCAGTTTCAATTCATAGATATTTGTACTGCTAGTCCCAGTGATCATAATCATATTCCAGGATATGATTCTTCTATTCTCACATTAGTAAAGGAGGAGATGCACTGAACCATTGAAATAATCTGGCTAACATACTGTCAGGACTTAATCAGACTTAAATTACACCTTTGTTCATGCTAAGGGGGGGGGAGATCAATGTTGCAAGCCTCTGTATAATCAAATATCACAATTTGTTAATTTCATACCATGCAGACACCAAAGGAAAGTAGGAGACTGCTTAAAGTTATATCAAAAGGAGCAGTTCCTTGATGGAATTAGAAAACAGATGGTTCTGACTCCAGGGCAAATTTTCAAAGAGACAAAGTGGAATTGTATTATGGTGGTTCACTTTACTTTATATCTGAACACAAACCTCAGCCAATGTCATCTTCAAATAACACAAGATTGCCGAGGCAACACATTGCAGCGTACTCTACTGGGTTAGATAATCATAACTCATGGAAAATCCAAAACTGTCGACATTTTCCAAAACTGTTAACCAGTTTGGGCGGGTTCACATATTTACTTATAGGAGTTATTTATGAATATTTATAAATTGCTTGTATTCAAGCATTTCAAAGCAGGTACTTCAATGGTTAAAGATTTGTACGAGACACAAATAGCACAATGGATGCAGAATACAAATAAACAGTACACAGATAAAGCATATTTAGATGATTATAGGATTTATGTTGTTGAAAAGATAGATGTTAGGCTGGATTATATAGGAGGAACCTGTATAAATATGTTGCACATATTAGACTACAAATTATATTTGTATGTTGAATTCGAGAGGGCAGTGTGTCCCTGTACTGGCCTGCTCTAAATGACTGTTGTAGGAATCCGAAGAACAGAATTGGATTATCATATTAACTTATTTAATGAATGGGCCTCACTGATGCAAAGCACTTTTTACATTACCATTTGGTTCGATTGGAAAGCAAAGATTGCTGTAACATTTTTGCCTTTGCACTCATATACTAGACATTTGAAGACATGCTAGACTCCAAAGAGGACTAAAACTGCTCATTTTCAGACAACTAGCTTGAGGGCACTGGGCAACATTAAAATTTGCTTGAAAAAACTTATTTTGTGACCCTAATTTGTGACCCTTCCAATTTGTATAGTGCTTTGGACAACACCAGTGGTACCTCTTAAGACAAATGACTTGTAAGACAAAAAACTTGTAGGAAGAAAACAATTTCTGGGAATAGGCATGCGTTGCATGACAAAAAATTCCCTATGCGATGCTTCTCATGAAGAAAATCCATTCTGCATGTACCCAGGGGAAAAAAGAACTCTGTTATTTTTGTCTGTATTCTAACCTCTGGAATGGATTAATCAAAATGTGGTTTCCTATGGGAAACCACATTTTGTAAGACAAAAGTTTCATAAAATGAAGCGATCCTTAGCCTCCGGATTAATGGATTAATCCATTTTTGATGTATTCCTATGGGGAACTGTGTTTTGTAAGACAAATTTTCTTAAAACAAATTGACCCATACAACCAATTAAATATGTTTTAAGAGGTACTACTGAATTTAATTTGTACATTGATGTCCTTTTGCTCTGAAATCAAATTTGACCATTCCAGTTCAATCCAAATTTCATACAAATTAGACCAAATCAGGCAAGAGCAGTTAGTAGTTCAAATGTGATATGAATCTTGCATGAAACCATGCTGCTGCTAAACGTTTGTAACTAAGGATTGAGTAACTGAGCCTCCTTTCCCCCTCCTCCTTCCTAATCTATTTGGTGTTGTCTTTTATAGAGCCTTGTGGTGCAGTTGTTAAATGCTGGTACTGCAGGTAAAACTGTGCTCATGACCTGGGGTTCAATCCCAGGTAGCAGGCTCAAGGTTCACTCAGCCTTCCATCCTCCTGAGGTCAGTAAAATGAATACCCAGTAGAGATGGGCACAACTAAAAAAAATGGTGTTTTGTTTGTCGTTTGGTCGTTGAGGGGTCCCTTTCGGTTCGTTTTCATTTTCGTTGGGTTTTTTGCAAATTTTTCATTTTTGTTTTCGTTGCGTAACGAAACAAAAAAACAAAAATGGAAACGAAAAATTTGTTTCGTTAGCATTCTTTTCAGTTCAATGCATTTGCCGCAACGAAAACGAAAAACACAGCAAAATTTTTCGTTTCTGTTTCCGTTTCCATTTTGTTTTGAAAATTTTTCGTTTTTGTTTTCGTTGCGTAACGAAACGAAAAAACGAAAACAAAAATGAAAATTTCGCTGAGTCGTGCCCATGTCTAGTACCCAGCTTGCTGGGGGGGGGGCAATGTGTCTAGCCTGCATACTATAAGTAAAAACTGTAAACCACCAGAGACTAATTGAAGTGGTATGGAGCGGTATATAAGCAGACCAATTTGCTTTACTTTGCTTTTTATAGATTAGACATGCAAGACAAGACTTTGTGATATCTGATATTTATAAATAGTACCATGAGCCGTTTTTGAGCTGTGACACGAAGGTCAAAGAGCAGGATAGGAATGCAGTATTCAATAGCAATAGCATCCCGATTGAGAGGCAATACATCCAAGAATACCAGATAGAGATGGGAACGACTCAGAAAAAATTTTTCGTTTTCGTTTTCATTTTTGGCTAGGGTCCGTTTCGTTTCGTTTCCGTTTTCGTGGGCTAATTTTCAAAATTTTTCGTTTTCGTTTCATTACGTAATGAAAACGAAAACCGAAAACGAAAATGAAAAATTTTTCGTTTCTCCCCATTTAGCTCCATTGAGTGCTTTTCCAGTAACGAAAAACCAAAATTGGCTCGAAATTAGTCATTTTGTTTCCGTTTTCGGTCCATTTTTGAACCGTTTTTCGTTTTCATTTCGTTACATAACGAAAACGAAAAAACGAAAATGAAAACGAAAATACCGCTAAGTCGTGCCCATCTCTAATACCAGACATTGTGTGGCCCATCAGAATAAGATGTTGATGTGAATTAATCCTTGATTTGGCTCTTTGGTGCTTTTCCTTATTTCCTAAAAGTAATTAAAAAAACAAAGTATCTTTCAGTTTTGCCATTGTACCATATATATTGACAACTTTCTTTTTCAATGGTTTTATGTTTTGGTTTTTATGAGCACCTAAGATGTCTCTGGTTCCAAATTTCTACTGAGCTGACATATATAAATTCTCAGTAAGAGAGTTCTCCAGTGGCATATACATTTAAATTCAATTGTACATTTCATTAAACGCTACCTAAAATGCTTGCATATCTCCCTGACTCCTTCATTAATAGAGATAAGGACAGAATGTTTTCTGGCTTTCCCTTTTTCTTTTACTGTTGCTTGAAGTTTGCCTGATATGCAGCAGGTATTAAAATATCAGGCATTTTAATCAGCTTAAATTCTTCTCCTTTGGGAGTAGCAGAGAGAGGTAGATAAGAAGCTACAGCAGGAAGTTCATGACGTCACGTGGAACATGCACCTGCTTATTTGTTTACTCTTTATTCAAAATGACACAGTCTGAAGAGAATTTGGCAGATGGGAGAAAATAACAGTGTGCCATCAAAAAGGGCAAAATACTCATGGGATTTTGTGGAAAGATTGTGGTCTTTTTTGTGTGAAAATATTGAGCACAGTGTGATTAATTGAAAAGAGCATTAGGCTGTACCAAATGTGGCTGACTTTTTGCACAGAACAACAGGAGAGAGAGAGAGAGAGAGAGAGAGGAGAGTTTAAATAAATAAATAAATAAATAAATAAATAAATAAATAAATAAATAAATAAATATTAGATAGAGTTTCATTTTTGCAGGAAACTCTCATTGGTTTGGGAGGTAGTCCCAGCCACTAGTCTCAGCATGGCAGGACACAGAAAACACTGAAAGTATGGTTTGTGACTTCTGGAAATTCTCCCACTCCTTTGCAAAATTGTCCTGTGCAAATATCTTCCTTTGGATTATGTGGAGTCAAGATTTATGTGAGTTGTTTGGAATGCTGTGGCAGGGTACCTGTAAGAGTTTGGATATATGATAGCGCTATGTTACTCCTGTTCCATGACAAGCGCTCTTTCATCCAGGGCTGCCATCCAGGGTTGGTTGGTTGTCACACTCTGAGAACAACTCTTCCAAGAAAAAAACTCCTACTATCTGGGCAAAATGAGTACCTTACACTCTATATTTGGGGATTCACCATCCCTGCCCTAGTTGCAAGCCACCTATGCCTTCCACTCTGCAGCTTTGTGACTGGATTTCTCAGAGGAGCTGAGTCCACAGGACTAGTTCTAGAAGTCTCCTTTCCCCTTAGATCATCCTGTCAAGGTCAAATGTATGACAGTCCAACAAAGTCTTCAGA
>JAHTLZ010000129.1:11081599-11098817 GCA_023846285.1 Phrynocephalus versicolor | reverse complement strand
AAAAAGGCACGCTGGCGGGACCCTCATAAATTTAATTTCCTTACATTACTACTTAGAGTGCTCAGAGGAACTCATAGCCTACACACCTCCCCACATGCTATTTCTCCTCTTCTCCTCTGGACTTTTTCTCTTCCTCCCCCCCCCCATCATTTTTGTTTCTCCATTGTGTTGTTGTTGTTGTTGTTGTTGTTACTCAATTCTGGTGCTCATCCTGTTGCACTCTCTCTCTCTCTGCCATAGTTCCCCAAATCCAGTCTGCCAATTAGCACAATATGCAAGTTATCTCCTCATTCACTTGGTGGGACCAGCAAATAAAAACACACAGCTCTCCTGCCCTTCATAAATATTCCTTCCAATGAGACAAAACACAATTGAAAAATACAAAAAGTCATCTCCAGCATTTGGCTACTGGATGCTTGTCATTGCGTGATTCCTGCTGGACCCCTGTTGGGAGCCCAAAACATGAGGAGTCCCAAGGCAAAAATCCCATGGGTTCCAGCTTGTGTTTGTCACCCCCAGCAGCTTTTATTAAAGGCACAGTGTCAGCCCTACTTACCATCCCTCTCATACCCAAGAGGCTGAGTTTCCAGCACAAACTGCCTCTGCACCTGTCCGTAGTCAATCCTACTAGGACACTGTTTGAGTTCACTGGGGTCCCCAAATGGCCAAGTCTGGAGAAGATGGCAGGAACTATGAGTCCCAATCTGGGGCACAATCCTTTCAGTGAGGGCTGATGGTGCAGACTAGGCTTCACTGTGCTGTTTTTGCTAGAGCCTCCTTTGCTTTACCTGTTGCTGCTTGCATCTCCAGCACCAAAGCTCAGCTCTGGAGGCGCTGCAGCTGAGAGGGTTGGACTGGCCGTGCCTCCAGTCCTTGATTCCTTCCCTGGCTGAACAGGTTGGCAGCAGGAGGTAGCTCCACTTGTCTGGTGTCCCTGTTTGTGCCTCTGCAGATGGGGTTTGGTTCTTGGCTCCTTCTCACATCTCCCCTTCATCTGACTTGGCCGATGATAGTACTGAGCCCTGCAACTCATGCTCTCTTATTCATGCCATCAACCTTCCCCCAGCTGTCTCACATCAGGTGGTGTCTTTTCCTCCACCTATAATGGCATACCCATGGTGGCTAGGGACCAGGAAACTCCCTCCCTCCTGGGCTCCCTTGGGCAGGTCCAGAAAGCTGCCGGGGGCATTTCAGGTGATCCCCTCACACATGCAATTGTTTAACAGCAATTATCTTATATGACTGTATGCAGTTCTACAAACATACTGTTTTTCATTCTAAGGTTCTTTTTCCCCTCCCTTAAACCCTTGCTCCTCATTTAGTTTTACTCTTTCTTGATCTCCTGTACTGCCAGACAGCAGGCATTCTCATATTTTTGCCCTCATACACTTGAAAACTCTGCAAGGCAAATTTTGCATGTAGTTTGGTTACACATGAGTGGCATCCATGCTAACCCAACTGGGTGAAAGTACAGAAATAAAGGCTCAGAGAATCTTGTTCTAGCCCCACACCAAATCACTAGCAGGAATTTGGGCTAGGTCTCTGTATGTGCTTGGTCCAAATCTTGATCTACATCAATCCAAATTGGACCAGGCCAAAGCATATCTGGATAAAAGCCTGATCTGGTTCTAAGGCAGATTGGAACAATCATGGCTATTTTGGTATCCAGTTTTTCAAAAACGTGCTGAAAAGGTTACCTATCTATTCCTCTCCGTGTCAAATATTGATTCCATTCCTTCCGAAAGACTTTCTTGCATGGCATTTTATTTCGTTTTTCATTTTTCATTTTTTGCTTCATTTAAAATGAAATTCATTTCATTTTTCATTTGTTTCATTATTTTTTTAACTCATGCCAACCAGCTGGCCTGAGGGCCGGGTCAGTGCGTTTTTAATTTTTAATTTTATTTATTTATTTTATCTTGTGCTGGCCAGCTGGCCTGTGGACTGGGTTGGTGCTTTTAAAAATTTAATTTAATTTATTTTAATTGTTCAAGTGTGCGCCAGCTAGCCCGTGGGCCAGGTCGGCTCTTTTTTGGTTGTTGCTGTTGTTGTTCAAGCGCGAGCTAGCTGGCCTGTGGGCTGGGTCAATGATTTTTTTATATTTTATTTTATTTTATTGTTGGTCGGTGTCAATGGCAAGTCCATGGCCTGACAATGACAGGGAGGTAAGAGAAGATGCCAATAGGGGAAGGAAAAATGAAATGAAACAAAATGAAAATTTCTGTTTCATTTCACTTTGTTTTTCTTTGAGGGGGCGGTTCATTTTGTGTCCATCTCTATTGCTGTAGATAATCATTGGTCTGCTTGTCTTCCTCTTTGCTTCTAAGTCTCTACCCCTATTCACTTCGAGCCTGCTCATATCTCTGCCAGATGTCTCTGCTGATATCTTGAGGGCCAGGGATTTGCTGAGTAAATGAATGAGGGAGCAAACAAACAGCCAAAATACACCTACTTGCTCTGCTTTCTCTTTTTGCCAAATTATTCTCTGTCTGCTGCCATCTTTAGCCCAGGGTGCCAACCTTGGGTAAATATTTAGAGCAATGCTCTCCAGGGTTTTTTTTTTTTTTTAGATACAACCTCAATCTTATAATGATCAAGTAACCTGTGACACACTCACCTGCCACATTTGCTTAAAATGTATTATAATGGGGTAAAGAAAACACAATAAAATGTATTTTTCAGAACACAATTCTTCTTTTTCTTTAGCGTTTGTCCCACTTGGTGGTGGGGTCTGCTAGACAAATCCATTGTTTTGATGGGACTCTTTTGGGAAGTTTGGCTGGCCTATTGCCTGGCCTACAGCACCTGGGTTTCCCAGGCAGTCACCCATCCAAGTATTAACCAGGCCTGGCCCTGCTTAGCTTCCAAGATCTGATGAGATCAGTCGTCAGGGTGGTATGGATGCTGCGGCATATTTTTAAGAATATAATTCTAACTTAATATATCATTATTATTGCAATTATACATGGTTGCAAAGGGGCTCTAAATCTGTCTCTACTAGATAAAATTTGAAAACAAAAATATTAATACATTTTCAATTTAATTTACTTGGTTTGGGTTTAGAAATGATCTCCCCTTGATATTTCCACCCCCTGGAATAAGTCCCACCAGAAGAGCCCCTCCCCCTCAAGCTGAAATAAACACCTCCCCACAGTCCCCACCCTGTGCCCCCTCCCATCCCTGTTTCTCCTTCCTTACTTTTCTGTCCCTCTTGTCTTACTTCTCCCTGATTCAGGTGAGGCCTGGAGCCATCTCCCTGCCCAGATAGCCTATCCCTTCATTACCACTCTCTCCACAACCAGAAGAATAGGAGACTCCGGTGGAGCAAAAGGTGCCACTTTGGTGGCAGCAATGGCCTCTCTGCTCTCAATGTAGGCACCAGTGTTTCTGGAGTGTGCACTGGGTGCTTACCTTTTTTGCGTGAAGCTAATACTTGAATTCCAGGGGCTGACCTCAGTCCTCTAAATATGAATGCAGAGGAGCAGAGAGAAATGTGTGGGAGTGGCTCTTTAGGAGGGGATTGGAGTGATTCGCATGCATAAAAGAAAAATCTGCCCAAAGGGGGGTACAGAAATAACTGGGTTGTCTGCAATTCTGGTTCAGATTAAATGTATCCATTTTAGGCTACCCATCCACCACCCATCCCTTTGTGGGAGAAAAAACTAAAATAAAATAAAAATGTGGACCCAGGACCTATGGAAAATGGTGCAAACATTTCCTGGACAGAACCATTCCAGGAGGCAAGAGCCTTCATTGCCCATCCCCACTGCTTGCTGATCAAGTCCCCCCGCCCCTTCTCTCTGCCTCCCAAGAGAAGAGCAAAAGCATACTTAAAGGAACAGAAGCAACCATATGTTTTACATACAACTTTCCAAAGCAAGTTCCCTCACACTTTCTTGTCTTCTGCTTGGCTACTCCATAGTGCAGTTAACAGAGACAGGGGTGTACATGTGCGGAAATGAATAAAATAAATGGAGTTTATTTGTATTGTCTTGAACAGTCCTCTTAGCAGAACAGTGTTTTAGCTTGTGTTCCACTTATAAAACATGCTTCCCTGGCAAAGTATCCCAGGATTGCATTTGTGTAATGGAGATACTCTTTTAAATGCAGATTCATTTAAATGTTAATGGGTCTTAAATAACATTTCTTTTGCCTGTGTCATCACAGCCTCCGTGAAGCATATAAAAACCTCCACAGTTCCTTCATCCAGATGAGAGGGAGAGGAAAACTTTTCCTTCCCACAAGGCCTCTGTAATTTGCATTACAAGTCTCTAGACAAGCAAATCATGAAGAAGCACACTAATGCCACTCTCTTACACATCACAACTTACAAGCAGAGAAGGGCTGACGGTTTAAAAAGGTGCAAATAACCAATTTGGTGATTCATGTTCCTAAACCAAGTTACCCTGTTGAGATAATTTGTTCATCTTACACAATTATATGTATTTTTGGCAGAATTGCCCTTTTTTCAATTCCAAATGGCATTTTCTGTGCAAAATATCATCCTTACCAATGTGATCATTGATGTCATGCAATTACTTTTCATCCTTGCTAGTAGAAGGCAAAAAGGTTTTAATTTTTTGTCTTTGCCTGCAAGGATGAGATAAACAAGGATTTACACCTCTGTTCTCTGCCAACAAAGGCAACCTTTATGAGGACATTCACAGACTTCTTTCACGTAGAGATTTAAAAGAGATCAGTTTTGGTTGGCATTTTAATAAATCATAGTGTTGGGAACCTTTTAGTTATACCCATACTAGGGCATAACTAAATATTCCCTTCCCTCCATACTGGGAAGGGAAGAATATCAACCAAAATACCATTTAAATAGCCTTTTAAGGGAAGAAATAAATGCTTGAGAAAAATGAATGTATTTTTCTGGTAGATCAATCAAATGTTGCTGGTCACTGACAGGCATGGCCCCAATTGATGTTATTGCTATTTTATGAGAATTACCATATTCGTAGAAGATCATTATACACTTCTAAGGGAAAATCTTAGTTGGACAAATTACATCAGTTTATTTCTCTAGTTGCTCATATCAGCCTGACCAGGGTAGAATACACTGCTGCCACTAACTCGTCTGCAAATTATCCAAGAAGACTCTTCGATGGACAAGTAGTAATATGTTCCCTATCACTCCAACACCAAGGCTGACAGTTAATAAATTACTGAGACTAGCAGACAAAAAAATTCCACAAGCAAGCAAACAAATAAACAAAGGCTGTGTTCACAAAGGCTACATATACTTCTTTTAATTTTAATTTGTCCTTTCATGAGCTGATCCCATCACATGTTCAATAAACAGTGTGATCCCATCACATGTTCAATAATCCATGTCAAGAGTTCACAGGCATATTGAAACCTGCAGTGATCTTGAAACCTGAAGCACACTTTGTATGTAGGTCATGAATCAGATCAGATCACATCCAGATCATTTTGGATCAAAGTGGGTGTCCCAATGCATAGTCTAATTTCCACCAAGCCTAAGCCTCAAGACTTAACTGCTATTGTACAGGACCTTTCTGTTGAGGGGACTACTTTTTCCTGAGGAGCTTAAATGTTTCCCAGATCACCACTCCTACCACCATCCTTGAACTACAGACCTGAAAGGGACCATATGGATCACTGAGTCCAGTCCCTGCCAAGGAGGCCCAGTGAGGAATCAAACTCCCAACCTCTGGCTCCATAGCCAGAGACCAAAATTACTGAGCTATCCAGAAATTCAATGAGTAAACATAATATAAGTTAGAGTTTTTAGGTATTTCAAATTAACCAATTGTTTTTAATTCTCAAACTGTGGCAAGGTGTAATAGCCTCAGTGTTATTGAATTCACAGCAATGTTACATGGAGATACAGGAAGGATGATTGCTTCATTTGAATTCTTGAATTCACAGCAATGTTACATGGAGATACAGGAAGGATGATTGCTTCATTTTCATGATGCCTGAGGAGCAGAGGGGAAAAGTCTTCCAAGACCCGCATCAATACACTTAAAGCAAAATCCTACTGAGAAAAAGTGCACACGAAAGGGCAGTCATGGGAATGCTGTTCCATTTTCTAAGAAGTCACTCATGTGATTGCATCAGACACTCCTTTGACCAGAGAAGATCAAGAATGTGGTGGACAGGCCAGAAGACAAGTATATACAAACTGATACCTTGGTTTTGAGGTTTGGTCTAACTAGAACTTCGTGATCTTAGGTTTGGAAGCTGAGGAAGCGAGTAGGATACAGGTCTAATAAAAGGTTTTATTGAAACTAATAATTATCAAGTGGATTCTGACTTGCAGTGACCCTCCAAAGGTTTTTGCAAGGTGCTCAGAGGTTGTTTGCCAGTAACACCTTCTGATTGTGCTTTGAAAGCTTGTTGTTTGCCTAAGACCTCATATCAGCCATACACATTCTTGGTGATCTTTGTAATTCCTTGCCTAGGCTTCCAGCCATTGAATGACCAGGTATTTCCTTTAGGGTGCCTACCTGCATACATTTTTTTATCATGGTCTAAACCAAACTATGGCATGATAGATGTCAACAGTCCATACGTCTGTCTGCCTTTTTCTTTTAATGGTTAAGCCTCTTTCCACACAGCAAACTCACTAAAAACAGTGTTTCCTTCTTTGGAGCCTGGGTACTCAAAACTACCAAGTAAATATAAGCGGAAACATTTTGCATTCATTTGGTTCTACACCTTCTTCAATATTGAGGATCATAGCACAGCATACAAGGTTTTTTTTTTTTAAAGGAGTGAATTTACACATATGATGATTAATCTTTCATGCCCCACTGCTCCCAAGACTGAGACTCCTGGGTGCATATATCACTACAGAACTTGCCTCTATGAAGTCTGGCTTTTACCAAATTAAGTCTCAGAAACACAGGAGAAGTATGCTGACACATGGTTTCATTCTGTGCCAGATCTACATATCTTCATGCTCCAGTCCAAGAACAACACATGTTCCCTCTAGCTATGCCAACCATGTACTGGAGAATGCCAATTAAGATTATTTTTTGCCTATCTTAAAACAATCTGGGCTATTCAACTCTCCCAGCAGTATCACATTGAATTGTTTGCCATTAAGTCGGCAAAGTAGCTGCAGGAAATAATGAAAAAGCAACGGGGTAAGAACAGGTAATTTGCAAGATGTAAGGTTTTCCAGTTCGTGTCTCACTGGGTGACCTTGCACACCTGCCACTGTCTTTGAGCCCAACCTATCTCTCTGGGTTGTTCAGATGGGCAGGAGGGAAGTAATTGCCTTGAGCAAACTGGGAGAATCTCAAGACATAAATGTAACTAGTCAACAGCAGCAGCTCTTAGGGGGTGGAGTCATAATTGGGACAATGGCATAACAGGAGCCAGACAAAGCTTTCAAATGTGCCACATGGGTGATAAAAGTCAGTCCTGTCAGTTTACCATGGCTGCTTCTATGTTGGGTGCTCCAGACTTACCATATCCTCCTGCTTAGTGCAGCAAATTACTCTAGAGAAAGCCCATTGATTCAATGGAGATTTGGCACGCCAACTCCTCTGTAAGGTCCATTGATTCACATGGATCTCCTTTAGCTGCAACTTACTATGCCAAGAAACAGGATTTAAGTCAATGCATAGTTTGGCCCTGAAATGTTCTTCCTTCTGAGAACTATCTGTTCATTTATATGCCCAGCTGCAATCTTAGCTGAATGGACAGCTTTTTCTTCCCTCACAGAAGTTGCTCTATAAATTATATTTAGTGGGGGAGGAGCTACATTTCCATAAACACATAACTCCTTGCTCCCTGTACAACATTTTTATTATTATTATTACATGACCAAGTAGTTCAGAAATCCGGTATATCATCGCACTTCAGCCAATAGTTAGAGCAGTGGTGGTGGGTATGTCAGAATGGTGACAACTGATTTCCAGCAATATCTAAGAAATTCCTCCACTTCTTTTCAAATGCCTGCCCTAAATCATACTAACAGAGAAAATTGCCAGAATAACAGAGCAAACCTTTAATCTTCTCATATACAAATTTGCTCACATTTGCTGCTTCCCTTGGAGGAATGGAGCAAATGGACAGAGTCGTTTTTTTCAAGTGTAGAGATTATTTATTGTCATAAGTGAAAGATGTGAGTAGAAACTTATTGACCTACAGATTATTAAAATGAAAGATTGAAGTCTATATGACCTGAGGTTTAAGTCTTAGGCTATCCATTTGTTAAAACTATTGATAAGTTGGAAAGAAAATGATGAATGTAAATTATTTTCCCCATTGGATCTGGATTCAGTTATTTGTTTCTGACCATGAAAATGTGTAGCGTGCTACAAACACTGTGTAAAAATAGTGCTTTCATTTTCCTCCTCCAACGATTATTTATGTCAAAAAACAAATATAAACAGCCTTTTAGCTATTTGTGTGATATTAAAAAGGCATGCTAGTAGCCAATCCAGTTTACCAGCTTCTGCGGGGGAACAGCAAAATACCACAAACCTCAAGAAACTCCCCATCTTAATTACATTTTGAAAACTGCTATCATCTGTCTTGCCATCCTGTCATTAGTCAGGAGTGACCTTTCCGTGAAAGAACAGATTTGCTCACACATTTTAAAAAGGAAGAGAAAAAGCTGAGGAAAGAGCCTTGCAAGCAAGCAAGCAAGAACCTTTATTGGCATATTCAACAATAAGACAGTGAAAGCATGACAAAAATTTGGATACTGAACGTATAAAAGAAACTTTCAGTGGGATGCAGTCTATGTTCCCTCACAATTGTGCTGAGAAAGTCTACCATTGATTTAATAGAGGCCACCCAGTCTACTGTTAAGCTAAAAAGAATTTTATCTAAGTCCAATTTCCCCTCCAGGAAACAGCCTTGTTTACACAGACAGTCTTCTACTCCTTCAATTGTATTTTAGAAAACCCAGCTACTTTCTGAATGGTGACAGCATAGATGTGGAAAGTCAGTGTATACCTTGAATGGCAGCAGTTCTGAAAACGGTTCTCTAGAACCCTTCTGCTTCAATTCTCAGAGCCAGATTTAGCATGGAACAAGATCAAGATGGCTTCTTTGAGCAGTGATATGAAGAGGAGGATATAAAATGGGAGGCTCTAACATGTAAATTGCTAGACCAGCTCTACCATTAAACAGAATGATACATCCAGCCCCTTCAGGTGATGGATGCTGGAAGATGGCAGTAAGGGAACACTGCCCCATGAAACTTCCCCTGCATCCCTTAAGCTGGTCTTCTGCCTTCAGATGTAGTGAATGATGCACCTAAGGTGGCCATATATATATATATAAAGGATAGGTCCCTCTTGCTTCCATAATTTCTGAGGGAAAAATTTAAGCATGTGTAGCTTTTAATTCAAGCCATACCTGCTGAAATATCCCCTTCCATACAAATATTAAAGGTATAGGCACCACATCATTTTCATATGGTCATCCTATTCCCACCTCCAGTGCTGAAGAATGGCTGTTCTGAGCAGCTGTACAGTGCTGTGAGGGGCTGCTTTGCCTCTCCGCACCAGCATTATTCAAGAATTATGGAGCACATGGTCCTTACTAGAGATGGGCATGACTAGGAATTTTTTTTTCCGAGTTGTCGTTTTTCGGGGCAGGTCCATTTCGGCTCGTTTCCGTTTTTTGCAAAAATTTGAAATAATTTGTCGTTTCATTTTTCGTTTTTTCGTTTGTTGTTTCTTCCACGATTTTGCGCAATTTGACGTCCCGGTTCCGAGTCCCGACCAAGACTCCCAGTTGCGGCGCTCGGTGTTTTTGAGGGGGCGGGGAGGGGCGGGCGTAGGGTGGGCGGCGGTGGCGGGGGTCCATGGGTGGGCGGTGGCAGCGGCAGGGGAGGGGCACGCGGGCGGGCAGGTGGGCGGCGCGGGGGCGCGGGGCACGCAAATGACGCAGAGTAGGCGAAAAAGAGTTTAAAATCTGGCCTGGGTGATGGACTTGCTGCACAACAAGACTAGTGCATCCTATATAAGCAAACAAAGTGGGGCAGAAAGAATGCATTTCTTTTTTTTTTTCTCTCTTGGTCTGCTGATGCTGAACTGGCCAGCCACCCTACTTGGTCTGGCTGACGTGCCTGTTTGTTATACTTTTTTGTTGTTTGGTTTTGAATCCATCCCATCTCCCCTCCACCTCTCTCAGAGGCAGCAGGAGAAACAGACATTCCATTCCTCCCCAAATCTGGATGAGGGGTCTACTCTACTCCTCTCAAATTGGCCCCCCATCTCCAAGGTCCTTCTAGCTTCACACACTTAAGGACAAGCAATTAAGCCAAAGCCAATGCAACCCTGCTGGTCATTTAGCGGTTAGAGTCTGAGGGTTGGGTTAGGGTTATATAGCTATAAGTTAGGAATAGTTTTGGTAGGGATGGGAATGGGATAGGGCTCTGGGTTGGTCTGACTTAAGTTTTACAGCCCATAGCCAACTAGGCTATACAAGGAGGACTATCTATGGGCGACGCGTCCACAAGGCCAGAGTAAGGGCGGCCACTCCGGCCTGGCCACAAGGCAGAGTATGAGACCACAGCACAGAGCCTGAGTACGGGAGGCTCATTGCCAGCTCCAGTATAAAAAGGAGCTGAATGGCCTGACTGGAAGTAAAATGCCATTGTCCTTGGGTCACAGTGTCTTGTAGCCCAGAGGACAGAGTAAGGGAGCCCAAAAGGGCTGAGTCTGAGACCACAGGGCCTGCCAACAGGAGGCCAGCTCGATTATCCAAAGACTGCAGAATGGCAAGTAAAATGGCTGTAGACTGGAGTTTTTTCCAGCACACAAGTACAATGTCCTTCTCAGTGGGTCACAGTGTTTGGCAGCCCAGAGGACAGAGTGGCAGAGGAGGCCAATCACCTTGAGTCTGGTCTGGCACCACACTGCCTGCGAACAAGAGCCCACAGTCAGCCAGCCCTTCTCAGTGAGCCACAGTGAATTGCAGCCCAGAGGACAGAGTAGGGGAGCCCAAAAGGGCTGAGTCTAAGTGCCACAAAGACTAGTGGCCTAACCCTAAAGTCTACTCCTTTTGCAAGGGAACCCCTTTGTTTCTAGGGTCACACAGTACCCAAAAATCTACTCCTTCCGCAAGGGAAACACTTTGTCTCAACGGCAGCAGTGCCAAAGTGCCTCCAAACTCAGTCCTTTTCCAAGGCAAACACTTCATTTATTTGGGTGGGTGGGTGGTGGTCACAAAGACTAGTGGCCTTACCCTAAAGTATACTCCTTCTGCAAGGGAAACTCTTTGTTTCTAGCCCACAGTCAGCCAACCCTTCTCAGTGAGCCACAGTGAATTGCAGCCCAGAGGACAGAGTGGCAGAAACCCAAAGGCCTGAGTCTGAGCCTAGGCCACAGGGCCTGAGTAGGGGAGGATCATTGGCAGCCACTCAGCCAGCTCCAGTTGCCCAATGTGGCTGAATGGCCTGAGGACGCCAGGAAAATGCCCTTCTTTGTGAGCCACAGTGGTTTGCAGCCAATGGAACTCAGTAGCCATTCCTCGACAGACTCACAGTCAGTGACTCTGAGTATCCACCAACAAGGACCAAGGCTGGACGCTTCACAATCTGTTACGTACACATACGCAGGTATGCTTCCCTTCTTTGTGAGGCACAGTTGGCAGCCCAGTGGAAAAGCAGAGGCTACATGGCGTCTGACTCTGAGGCCTGAGTGCAGTCTGAAAAAAGGACTGCAAGCCAGAGGGTCTTCCTCCACAGCTGTGTGCTGGTTTCCCGGTAAACTCCCAGCCCAGCCATGTTCCCTTCTCAGTGAGTGACATAGCTTTGCAGCCCACGGAAGACAGTAGGCCTGAGAACCACAGACTCACAGTCTGTGTGAGTTAGAGAGTATATCCACAAGGAACCAAGCCTGGATGCTTCCTTGCTCCCTCCCTTCACAGAGAGCCACTAGCATGCCCTTCGTAGTGTGAATCACAGTTCCCACAACTCTAAGAGCCAAGCCTGGAACTATCAGGCAAACTCTACTATTTGAAATTGTAAATGGTGACAGAGTGCCACCAGCATGGCAGTAACTTGTACTACTTAGTGAGCCACAGTGAATGGCAGCCCACTGAAGACTAAGTAGCGGTCCGGAGGCTGACAACACTCCCATACAGCGGCACTACTTCCTGCAGAGGCCTGTCACTGTCCCAGGCAGAGTAGAGTCCAAGGGTGCTTTCGCATGAGGTGGCTGCGCAAGCCACTTGAGGAGAGCAAGGCAGAGTTCTGCCTAATCACAGGCCCATGGCTGTTTTCTAGCACACAAGCACAATGCCCTTCTCAGTGAGTCACAGTGTGTGCAGCCCAGAGTGAAGGGTAGTGGAGGCCAGAAGACCAGACTAGAGGGGGTTGAAGGAGAAGCACCGAATCTCCCCTCCTTCTGCCAAGGGATTTCCCAACCTGGATTGCGTGAACCCCCCCCCCATGCTGGATGACAGAGTCCCCCAGTTCTAAACAAAATAGTTGATGATTGCTTACAGTTGGTCTTGTTGTTCTCCTCAAGTGATTTTCCGCCTAGAGGCAGGGGCAGCCATGGTTGCTGCATGGGCAAGTTGAGGGGAGTGGCGACAGGGCTGAACTTGAAGCACTAACTGGACCATGCTGATAGGGTGAAGGAGAAGCGGCTGGAAGGCCTCCTCTAAGCCGGGAGTGGAGGGAGCCTGACAGGCAGGCAGGGAGAAGACACAGAGCTAGAGTGAGTCTGAGTCTTAGACCACACAGGCTTCCAAAAGGATAGCAAGCCAGACTTTCTGACTTTCTTTCCCAGCTGTGTGCTGGTAGACTTGCTCCTAACTGCTGGCATTCCATCTACTACCATGCCCTTCGTAGTGAATCACAGCAGTTCCACAACTCCAAGAGCCAAGACTGGAACTTCCTCCTGAAAGGCTCTTCTATTTCTAAGAAACAAATGATTATTGTGCAGAACTGTAGTACGCGCAAGTACATTCCACTACAGCCCTTCTTAGTGAGCCACAGTGTTCTGCAGCCCAGAGGACAGAGTAGCGGAGGCCTAAACTTTTCCCCTAACCCTAACCCTAACCCTAACCCCACCACCAACTGTTCCTGATGAGTGTTCCCATAACTCAAGTCATCATCATCATCAACCACAACCTAGAATTGCAGCCAGTAAGTTTTCTTGTCCGGCAGTCTTTGTTCCGGGGTTTGGGCAGAAATGAATATAATATGTTTAAGCAGTGAGTGCCTAGCTTGAACATCAGGTGCAGGTACTGTGTTCAGGTTAGTTGTCAAGCCAGATTAAGTCAGCTTTTCTGCATGTTATTTGCAGGAAAAGCCATTATTACATACAAGTAACATAGTATATGAGGTAAAAATGGCAGAGTAAGATCTATATACTTTAGCCAAGCCCAACAGTGTGCTACAGTACTAGTACTGTAAGTTTTCATCCCTTCTTAGTGAGCCACAGTGCATTGCACATGGGGGCCTGACTAGCACTGTCTTAATGAGTCACACAGCACAGCACCAAGATCCACACAGAGGACTTACCGACAGGAGTACTACGCACACAAGTACATTTCCCTTCTTAGTGAGCCATAGTGCATTGCACATGGGGCCTGACTCTGAGTCCACAGGGCCCGAGCAGGGGAGGATCATTGCGAGCGAGCTCCAGTACCCCAAGGAGCGGAACGGCCTGGGAACGCCAGTAAACTGTCCTTCTAAGTGAGTCACAGTGATTGCTTCTGGCTGGGGAGGCAGAGTTTCTCTCGCCAAACCAGAAGACCAATTTTGGCAACCAAGGAGAGAGAGTGAAAGCAGGAGAACTGGGCTATTTCTTTAAGGCTGTAAGGAGGAGAGCTAGCCCCCTTCTACTCAGTCTTTGAGGTAGGTTGTTGTAAAGTGCTTCCTGACCACTTTGTAAGCAGATTGGCCCCCAAACCCCAGGGAAGGGAGGGAAGCATAAGGAAGGCAGGTTTTTGGGTCTCACTCAGACCAGACATGGACAACGGAGAAAAATTGGGCCAATACAGACAGGCCCTTTCAAATGACAGTTTGAGTGTTCCTGCCTTGTTTGGAGACAGGCAAGGGCTAGAAAAATTAGGCCAATACAAACAGACCCTTTCAAATGACAGTTCGAGTGTTCCTGCCTGGTTTGGAGACAGGCAAGGGCTAGAAAAATTGGGTCAATACAGACAGACCCTTTCAAATGACACTTTGAGTGTTCCTGCCTGGTTTGGAGACAGGCAAGGGCTAGAAAAATTGGGCCAATACAGACAGACTCTTTCAAATGACACTTTGAGTGTTCCTGCCTGGTTTGGAGACAGGCAAGGGCTAGAAAAATTGGGCCAATACAGACAGACCCTTTCAAATGACACTTTGAGTGTTCCTGCCTGGTTTGGAGCCAGGCAAGGGCTATAAAAATTGGGCCACTAATAGTAGCCAGTTTGGCAGGCATTTAGGCACTCGGCAGGTAGACACAGGGCCAGGCAGGCAGGCAGGCAGGCTTGTAGCGAGGCAGGCAGGCTTGCAGGCGGGCAGAGAGGATTGCAGGCAGGAGGTTAGGTTACAGGCAGGAACTTAGTTCCTGGAGTGTTGGGGTAATCCCAAGGTGGAAAGGTTGAAGCAGATGAAAGTCAAACTTTCCACTGTCTCCGGGTCCAGGCGAGAGCAGCGCGGCCTCAGGACATCTCCCATGTGGGAGAAGACACGCTCACTCTGGACTCTGGTGGGTGGGATGGACAAGAGGTCCAACGCCAGAGTCGATAGAGCGGGCCAGAGGTCTGCCTTTCTGGCCCAGTAGTGCAGTGGGTCCGAGGTGAGGGGTTGGAGGGGCTCGGCCATGTACTCCTTCACCATGGTCAGAGCGGGGTCCGGTTCTTCTTCCTCCCTTGCCTCCACTGAGGAGGAGACTGCCGTGGCTAGAGCAGAGGCCAGGTAGTTGGCTGCTGGTACGGAACCTGGTCCCTGGGTGTAGACTCCTGGAGTACAGAAGGAAGAGGATCCTTGCGAGCATTCCTCGTCTGCATCGCTCTGGCTTCCGTGCGCCCTCGGGAATGCCTGGTCCTGACTGGAGAGAGCCCTGACTTGACGGCATAGCTCTGTCTTCCAGGAGTTGAGGTCGGCGCCATTGCTCGCCGGGGAACCTTTGACGCGAGGGTCACACAGGCATGCCATCTGGTACACCTTTTCCCTCCTCAGTGGGCCAAGGCGGGTATCCACGCCGGTCAGCAACCTGTCTGCCAAGGCCCTACTCTTTGGGAGAAGATTGTCTTCTTGCCGGAGAGTGGCTTCTAGGCGTTGGTGAAGGGCATTGACCAGGGGGAGTACGTGGCCCAGGCTGGCGTTGTAGCTGCTGAGGACGTGGGTGGTCTCCTCAAACGGCTGCAGGATATCCACCATCTGGGAGAGGGTGAGCCACTCGGTGGCACCAGTGTCCATCTCCCTCCCCTCATGCAGGACTGGGGTGGTTGACATGATGTATTCCACCACTTCCCTCTGCTCCACCAGGCGCTTGACCATTTCGTAGGTGGAGTTCCACCGGGTGGTCACGTCCTGGATCAGGACGTGCTCTGGTCGGCTCGTCTCCGCCTGCCTCTCACGCATCATCCTGGATGACTTGACGCTGCAAGAGAAGTGCCCCACGATTTTCCGGCACTTGTCCAGCGAGGCCTTGGTCTCCAGGGTCCCCTCACTCCAGGAGTCCTTTGCTGCACCCAGCCCAATGGCAGCGCCCACCACTAGATGCAGTTTGTGTGCTGCACACACAATGCCCTGGAACCCTGCCCCAACAACCGCGTTGGTCATGTTACGGCCCGCGCCAGTAACCATGAATCCACGATTGACCTGCCCCTCGGTCGCCAATCCCCACTCTCACATTGCTGCCTTGAGGACCTCTGCAATGTAGGCCCCTCTGGCATTGTCTTCCATGCTTTGTGCCTGGAGACGCACCACCCTATACCCTCTTGGGGTACTACCTTGTGGCTCCCCCTGCAGCTGTTCTTGGGATGTCCTGGGCTCCAGGACCTCCTTGGGTTGCCACCAATGAGCCGTCAGAGAGAGGTATCCGTGGTGCCCACTGGTCCAAAGGTCGGAAGTGAAGTGGATCTTCCCCCCTCTGGCCACCTGCAGCAGGGCCCGGATCCTGTCCCTGACAGACTCATAAAGGGAGGGCATCACCCGCCTGCTGAAGGTACGCCGGGATGGAGGCTTGTACCATGGAGCCACGTGCTTCATCAGGTGCCTGAAACCTGATGACTCCACAAAGGAGAGGGGCAACCCGTTCATTGCCACCATTTCACCCACCACTCGAGTGGTGGTCTCCTGTGCTTTGGCCCTATTTTGCTGGCTGACAAAAGTCCCACCCAACAGCCCCACTTCCTGTAGAGTGGCCTGCCTCTTCCCACTCACAACACTAGCGGAGCTGTGTTTTTCTTTCCCTAACCCTTCTTCCCCTCTCTTTCTCCCTGAGGAACAAGGGCCTGACAGGGTTCCAGGCAGAGTCCCAGGGTGCTTCTGCATCAGGTGGCTGCGCAACCCACTTGAGGAGAGGTGTTTGGGGTCATTCCCCCTGCGCAAGACCACCCCGCATTTCTTGCACACCGCCATCCTTGGATCTTCCGGGCTGTTCTCAAAATGCTCCCAGAGACACCTGCGTGGCTTACAAAAAGTACTGTCCCCTCTGTTATTGCCTGCCGCTGCTGTGGTGGTGGCATGGCCTGTGCCCTGCCTGGAAAGTAGAGTACTACTGCTGTCACTGGTGGTACTCTGGGTGGAAAGAGGGCTGCTCCTTCCATCACTGCCTGGAGCCTGTCTTAAGTCTGTCCCTGCCAACAGGTCCTCAGAATCTTGCATGTTTACATACAAAGAGCCCGATTCTGATTCTGATGCCATTTCAGACTCAGAGCCCTCGTCTTCTTCCTGATTAAGGGTGGGGGTGTCAGGTAACGGTGATGGGGGTTGGATCGCCTCATTCATGCTTCCCTCGGTGACAGAAGATGGCACGGTGCTGCTTGTGCCACTGGCACTGCTACTTGGGGAGGGAGTTGCACCAGTATCACTTTCTGCACTACTTCCTGTCCCTTCCCTCAGAAACGTGCCCCTATTTATCATAGTGGGGGTCCCCCTCCCCTGTCCTCTTGCTGTGCCACCCCTCCTCATTTTTCTCATTACTCAAAGTATTAGAAAAATAGATTGTCTGATTGTATATGAAGTAAGTAAGTACAAACTATTCGAAACAATTTATCCTAGATTGACTCACACACAACAACAAAGCTAGTAGTAGTAGAAGGTGTG
>JAHTLZ010000129.1:11014797-11066784 GCA_023846285.1 Phrynocephalus versicolor | reverse complement strand
AATGGGGGAAATTTCTCCATTGAAATGCATTGAGCCAATGCATTTCAATGATGACCCCGGACGAGAAGTCTTGGGGCAGCGCAGGGCAGGCAGTGGTGGGAGATCAGATCCCCCTGCCACCCCCGGTGCATGCCAGTCCGAGAAGTCTTGGGGTGCCACGGGCAGGCGGCAACGGGAGGTCAGATCCTGCAATTCCGCTGGCACTAAATGACCCAAAACCTTTTGGACCGGCGCGTGCCAGTGGCGGCAGGGAGATCTGTTTGTCCCCCCACCCTCCATGCCCCACCCGACCCGCTTCCGCATATCGAGGATTTTCAGGCATTGTGGGTTGGGTGGGTCCCTAACCCCCGCAATAGGCGGGATGTTACTGTACCCTGACTTAAGAGCAGCTCGACTTAAGAGCAAATCAACTTAAGATATGGTCTGCTCGACTTACAAATATTTGTTTTCATGTTTTCATTTTAACTTATTTTAGATAGGTACCCCGACTTAAGAGCAGTTCGACTTAAGAGCATGCATTCAAAACGGACTAAATTTGTACGCTGAGGTACCACTGTAATAAGGACACACTTTATTTTGTTTTGTTTTAAATTATAAAGAACTAAGCATGGAAGGTAATAATTCCACACTTTACTCAAGGAGCCAGATCAATTCTCTTGGTTTCAGTCAGTCCTCAGAGCTGTGTATTAAAGCAAGTGAATGAGCAAAAAGGAAGAGGAAATAATCATACCTTCAAACACAATTCCCGTTTGTTCCTTCAATCACACACAGCCTATGTCAGTCACAGCCTCCTGAAGGCTACAGACCCTGTGCTTATTTGTTCAATTTTGCAGGAGCTTCTTTGACAACCTCCCAGATTTTGCCTTGGGCATTTTCAATCCCTCTGCTTTGTTCAACCTGCAAATCCATGGAGGGATCCTTCTCAAATTAGTGACAGTTACTTAAGAGAATGGCAAGGTCTGTCTATGGCCTCCAGGTTTATCTGGCTCCCTGGATGTCATTGATAGTTCTGTAGACTCCACCTGTGAACCTGTCTGAAAAGATATTTCTCCCCCTCTGCCAATGCTTTAAACTCACCAGGCTAAATTAAATCCCCAGTGAAAGTCTAACAGGGATATACCTAGCCCAGCAGCTTTAAAAGCTGCACAAGCCTTTCATATTTTTAACAGCTTGTGCACAACCTAGGCTTTCTTTTATTCTTCCTGCATTTTCTTTTTACTCTTATCAGGGGAAATTTCTTCATTTCTCTAAGCTTTGTGGGGTGAACAGAACTGCAAACTTTTGTTCAGCAATGAATGTAGGTATGGGAAGACTTCTCATACTTTAAGGTTTAAAAAACTGTACGAAAATAGTAGTGGTGCAAGGATACAATTTACAAACGTATTCAAAAGGACAATGCAGTCTAATTTGAACCATATTATCATCTATGTCTACACCTTGATTAGGCATCTTTCAAAATACTTGTTCTCACTGAAAAACAAATAGCATATTTCACAGTCAACTGAACATGTGTTAAAATTTATGGGTTATATGCAAAATAAATATACAGTAGGCATGAGCTTTGACTTTAAAATGTATTTGGATCCAAAAGCAAATGGAAAGACAAATTATAGAGTCCCTGGAAGGAAATTCTTCTGCCCATGTGATCAGCAGTCATCTTGTGAGGGCAGTATGTTGAAGAATAGAAACTGATATTCACCTCTCTTTCATTTTCAGAAGATAGAAAGAAGTGGATGATTTTTCTTCATTTAGTAAAAGCACCCACAGATCGCAATCTAACTGACTGAATGGCTGTATATGTGAAATTTGTGCCACTGTGAAGTATTTGAGTAGACCACCATATCATTACAAAAGACAAACTTAAGCTTTCTATATTGCACAGTTCCTGGGGATGGGGAAAATGGAATATAGCAGGAGTTTTGTCTGCATGCTGGAGATCCAGCAGCAGTTGATGACACTGATTTTAATTCCCCAGGTCTGATTAATTCAGACTGAATCAATACACATGGTGTTTTCACACCACTATTGTATGATCTCTCTCTTTCTCCTCTATCTCTCAAGTACATGAGATATCCCCCATACTGGGCAGCTGTACTCATCAGAGAAAGAAGGAGCCAGCAAGAGCCTCCAAGGAATTCTGTTCTTGCTGTCCTTTTTGTTGGGCTCATGATGCCAGTAAGGCAGTGGTTCTCAACGTGTGGGTCCCCAGAATTTCCTGGACTGCAGTTCCCAGAAATCCTGGCCAGCTCAGCTAGTGATGAAGACTTCTGGGAGTTGCAGTCCAGGAACATCTGGGGATGCATGGGTTGAGAACCACTGCAGTAAGGGATCCTATATCACATCCACTTGCTGTATGGACTAACCAAAAGTGAAACTGGGCAGTTATCTACCCAGCTGGTAGGCCCCACTTGTGAATAAGAAGAAACAGAGGAATGGCAGGCTCATGCTCCTGCCCAAATTTATTTATTTATTTATTTATTTATTTATTTATTTATTTATTTATTTAGCTTGTATGCTGCCCACTACCCAAAGGTCTTTGGGCAGCTCACAATTCAGACAATTAAATCATCAAAATTGCAATAAAATTAAAGCAACAAAAACATTTAAATATATACAATACAACACATTAAAATACTACACTAGTGTTGGGGAAAATGCACCACATCACAATATTTATTTATTTATTTATTATCTATTTATTCAATTTATATATTGCCCATCTGGTGATGAGGCCAATATCTCAAATTAGTAATCTGGATGCCTTTTAGAACAATTGAATCTGTTCATAGCTTGGAGAGGACCGTGTCTTACTTACTTAAATGTCTAAAAAAATGGTTTCAACAGGAATTCAGCTTGACTATGAGTGTAATGTGTAACAAGAACAGGAGGCTGTCATTAAGTACAGTTCAGTTCCAAGAGTTGGATTGACCTCCATGATTATAAGGTTTAAGATGACAGCTAAATCAAATATCAAATAAACCATTCACCAGTCAAGCCAGGCCCAGCCAGCAGGACAGTCAGAATTCAAACCTGGTTTGCAGGAATTTCCAAGAATTCTAGGCATATGGAAGAAGCATCAGACATGTTTCAGAAAAGACTTCTGTTGGCACTGGACCTGACCATGAGGTTAGACTGTATAAGTGGCACCTTCTAGACTCTAACTGTTTTTAATTAGTTATCAGATATCTGACTATTAACATACTATTTCCGTATCTGGTATAAAAGTTAAAGTTTGGACAAATAGTCAGTGTATCTACCAGGCGCTCCTTATCCTGTGAATTCTCCCTGGTAGTTAGTAGTGGTCTGTGCCCTTTCTTTTCCTCCTAGAGAGCTAAATTTTGGAAATTCAGTGTTCTAACACAAATTGGCATCCACTAGGAACTGGGTGTCTATACAGGGCTAGCATGCTTCCTTCTATGCATGAGTGTTTTGTGGAGTTTGAAATGATGGACCAGGGTCAAAGCTGAAGCACTATGAACTCTGGGTGTGGATGGATGAGTTTGTCAGTTTTGATTTTCTCAACACTTAATTTAAAAAGTCTGCGCTTAAAAAAAAAATCAAAATCTTGAATTCTTTCTAGACTGAAAATGAAGAAATATGCGAATTCAGAGATGGTTTTATGAAAAGCAAACTCAGACAAAATGCTTCCCGATCCCTGCTAAATTGGCTGCCTAAATGACCTGTAGAACAAAGTGGATCAAACAAAGTAGATATGATAGCAAAACTGAAATATTAGATTATCCAGTGCAGACCAACAATGGAAAGTCTATTCCAAAATAGAAAAGGTTGTTAAGAAATCGTGAGATAATCTCATAACTCTTAAAATAAAATGGATTTGGGGGGCATATGATAGTGCAACTTCTAGCATTACTTTTAGATTGTGGGAAATGATTAACTACACAGTTGGTATCTGGAATCTTAATCCTTTTTCATTATTAGCTATCTGGAAGCTCTCTTCCTATGATTTGCAATTATTCCCATCTTAGACTTCCTGATTACACATCTATGAATCTCCCTATGGAATGAAGTCTTCTTAAGGATTTGCCTCTCCTAGACTTCATTTGTGGCCATACAGAATCACTTGTTTTCCAGATTAGATTAGATTGGAGACTGAACATTTAAACTGGTTAAGCGGAGTTATGTATTTTTCACTTCCAAAAAAATAAAATATTAGTTTGTCTACTGTCAATATTTTGTATTTTCCCAGAAATATGTGCAATCATAACTGTATGTGCCTTTTAGTGCCTATGGCTAGCTATTATTGTAATTTTTTTCAAAAATGCCATACGATTTTTTGTTTCTTTTAAAAATGTATTAATTACTTTTTTGACGCTATGGTGTTGGTATCTGGGAAAGTTTCAGCCACTTGGAGCCTTCTTCAGAACAGATTCTCTGGGTGCATTTTTCCCCTTAACAATAGAAGTAATGACCAAGTTCTCTAGCTTAGATAAGCAAGTGGGAGTAAAAACACATAGGTTCCTGTTGCTTCTAGCTGGCTATTAATAAGTCACCCCTGGGATTTTTTTAATATGTGCCAGATCAGCAATGTGTATCCTGGAGAATGTCTGCAATACCTTACTAATTATCCGTGAGGTACAACTGGATCTTATGTGCTTTTCATTCCACATAAATAGCTAAGCAACAAGATTTATGCCAATAAATAGCAATACATTGTACTTCATGCACTCACATGTGAATCTGCATATATAGAGAGGAAAAAGGACCACAAACCACCATTTCCAATGGAAGGAACATTGAGTCTATATAAACTTATATATTTACATTGTAACACCTGTCTTCAAATGATCTCTGAGCAATATTCGGGTACCACTCACGCAATCACTGAATCCAGTGTGCTTAAATGGCAAGGAGAGGTAACAAAACAAGTTCTGAATATTTATTGCCTAGCTGAGGACTACAAAATGAGGCAGGAACATGGGGCATATGGTAGAAAACACATACCTGGTGAATCATAGGTTTTATGGTCCTGGTTTAGCTTTGACAAGAGTGATTTGCTGAAGACATTCCAATGACCTTCCTGGACAAACAAGGCTTTGAATACAAGGATTGAAGAACATGTTTCTCTCCACTACACCATACTGGATCAATGATGGTTCAATGCAATGTCCTTCCTTCCTTCCTTCCTTCCTTCCTTCCTTCCTTCCTTCCTTCCTTCCTTCTCTTTTCTTTCTTGTATGAGAGGTATGTCTGAATGGAAATCCATCCATCCATCCATCCATCTATCCATCCACCCACCAAAAGAGCAAGCAGGCTTCCTAACTAAGGTATTTTTAAGCCACAGGTTGAATTCATGGTTAGAGATAGAATAGTCATGTTCTTCAGTTTAAAAGGGAATGAAATACATTATTTATCAGCACAGGGGATGCAGAACTAAGCCAAATAATAGGTACAGCAATTGGAAGTTGATCCAATTAGCCACACAAAGACGACAAGATTTAGATGGATCAGGTAAATCAATCGCCATTGGCCCCATCCAATGTAATTGTTTTCTTCAAGGCATATTCAATCTTAAATAAAGATGTGTCACACTGGTTGTTTAAAATGCAGACAATGATCACAAAAGTTACCATGCTGCATTTAAGTTACGACAAGCTCAACAGTGTGTGAGATTGTGTGCAAGGGGATTTTCTCAATTAAATGTGAATTTTATTGAAAATCAATAGACACTTAGATGGGTTGCCTTCCCATCTCTTACCAGTTTCAATTTGGCTAAAGTCACGAAGAAGATTCTCATTGCCTGTACTTTAAGTTTGTTCCATAACAGCAGAAAACAAAGTAGGGAATAAACCACAGCAAGATGCAAAGGAAGACTGTAGACAAGATAGCAGCCTCCGGATATTCTAGACTATAGCTCCCATGATCCCTGGCCATCCTGACTAGATTTGTTGGTGGTCACAGTTCACAACATCAGGAAGCACCACCTTGTCAATGTACAGAATATATATGCACTTGATCTTGGATAATTTCCTTTAATATGAGACAGCGAGATTCTCAAAATCTATTTTGATGGAGCAAAAGAGGAAACATAATGGTTTATGGCTGCATATCTGCCATAATTCTAACATTCATTAAATAAAGTGGAGCTGACTTAATTTGGGTCCATGACTGTATAATAAGGAAAGAAAAGTTGAGATGTCTTGACTTTTCAAGACTAATGAGATGTCTCACTTCCAGGCAAAATAGAAATGGTATTTTTTGTTTCTCTCTCTCTCTACAAATTGCACAAATTGTCAATGGAAAATGAGTGCCTTTTCCCTTTGAGAAGTAAAGAGCATCTAATCTTTAAAAATCATTGTAACAAAGCAGAAGGCACCATCATTTGTGCTATTGGGTGACTTCTGTTCAAGTATTATTTGTGCTGTTTTTCAATTTTGCTTAATGTGTGCAAAAATATTATTCTTTTGCTCATTCTCTCTTCTTCTTGACAGCATGACAAAATACCTTGCCATTTCTTGGGGAAGAAGAAGGTTTTTGCCATTCCTCATTGTTATGTGTGCAAAATAAAGATTCGCATTTTCAAGGAGGACAGGGTTCTACAAAGCATTTTCTGATTCTACCCCCACCCAAGCCTTACATTTCAACTGGACCTCTGGCAATCTCGCCACCTCTTTTCTAATTTGACTCTGATTTTTACATGGAAGTAAATACAATGCAGTAGAAATGGTATCTGGGGATGCTGTCAACCCACCTGTTGCATAGCAACAACTAAGGAAATTGCAACCCTTTCCAGCAATAAAAGGGTCCCTGCAATGGATAATTTCTTGGCTAACCAGAACATTTAAAATGGCCACCAGGGATTACAAGAGAGAGGGAGCGTCTCCCCCCCCCCCTTTATGCTTGGAACTGTAGGAACTGCTTTTGTGGATGGATTTACAGTGGTGGAGACCTGCCATAGTTGCACTGTAAAATAACAAGATTTTATTTAATTTAAGAAGGTCTAATAATTGACATATCCCCCAGTTATATTCTATCTAGTTTGCTTGGTTAGGCCTCTTTCTCGTTTCTTAAGTAATTTCATTTCATTTCATTAATAACTGATTTTTAAGTTGTTTTGTAGTGAAATGAAATGAAATATTATCCTCCCCTGGGTCCAAGAGGCACCAAAATGGCAGGGGAGCTTCCTCAGGTTCTTCCCTGGAAGTCCCCCAAATTTGGAAAGTTTTGGAAGTCAGAGGGCTTAGTTATTAAACTTCAGAGGGGAGTGCCCCTATGAAAAAAATCATTTCTAAATGAGCGAGAAAACAATAATAGCCCCTACCCAGCAGGGAAGTGATTAGTGGATTCTCACTAAATTAGAAATGATTTTTTTCCTAGGGGCACTCCCATTGGGGCTTAATAACTCAGCCCCCTAAACCCCAAACCTTTCCAAATTTTGGAAGTTTACTGGGAAGAGTCCAAACTTGCTCCCCAGTGATTTTTGTGCCAATACATGGCTGCTGTGATACCAATTTTTGAGTACATTTATGGTATCACAGGCATGGACTTTAGGAATTAATGTATTCTCGAAGGCTTTCACAGCCATGATCTGATAGCTGTTGTGAGTTTTTTGCACTCTTTGGCCATGTTCTGGAAGTCTTTGAATGTAGATCCTGATATCATCATCCTGCCGGCAGACAAAGGCAATGCCACACCAATCATGCAAAGAGAAGAATACAAGGGGGGGGGAATCAGACAACCTCTAGACCCCACCATCTACAGAAAACTGAAGCAGGGTCCCACCAACAAAATTACAAAACAAACATGCTGGTCAGGAGTTCCTTCCTCCACCACAGTGTCATTCCACAAATCTGCAATATGGAAACTCTTTCACCAAGACTATATGTACTCTCAAAAATCTACAAAGACTCAACCCCACTCAGGCCCATTTTCAGCACCATTGGCTCCCTGACATATAAACTAGCAAACAAAACAAAACACTCTTTTTCTGTTTTCTAGGAAGATCTGCTAGATGAGTGCTAAAGTGTCCTTTATCGGTACCTTGGTGATAAGGGATACTACATCAAAGCTGATCAGTCTGTCCCTGGGGTTGAGTTTTAGAGTGCTGATATTGTCTATGAAACGTCCTGACTGAGTCCTTGATGTGGGATGAAGTCTGTCCAATGTGGGCCTGTAGACAGTGGATAGGGAAGGGGGAAGAGGAGGGGTGTGTGTAAAGATGATGGGGAGGAGGATTTGTCCAGGGTCTCATGCTGCTTGTTGCTAGGTCTTGTTTTATGGCTCTGTGGTAAATTCTTCAAGAGACAGAAACCAGGCTTCACTGTCTATAGGAACTTCCAACCGGGCTGACATGCAAATACAGATACCACAGCCAATGAATATTTGGTATGGAATGTATATCGCATCACATATTATATTACACACCTCATTCTGCTGCTATATGCCTGAAGAAGTGGAGGTGTAGTCCACAAAATGTTACACTAAAATATGAACATTAGTCTTTAAGGTGCCACATGTTTTGTGTCTTTGTTTTGTTTCATTTTTCTTTGCCTTTGCCTGGAATTCTTGAAAAGACTAACACGGCTACCCTCTCCAAAACTTCTACAATTAAGTTCTGCAATCCATGTTGCCTGAGTTCGAGACCTGGCAAATTTACACAAATGTGACTTTACATGGCTGGATAGATCAGAACTTTAGGCATCAAGCCAGATATAGGGGATTCTGTTCCCCTGTGCCACCTGTGAGTAGAACCAGTCTGTGTGGTTGTGGGCAACCTGCACAGTTCCAGGATGCCTCTAGAAGAAAAGCTGAGTAAACCACTTCTGCGTACAGTGTTACCCCACCCTTTCACGGTTCATATACTGCGGTCCCACTATACTGTGGACCACAGTACCCGAAAGGGCTTGTGGGGGGTGTTAAACCTCATAGGCTGTATTCCACCACCTGTGGGGGGTGCTGGGAAGCAGCACACGAGGTTTAAATTGCTTTCAGCAAGGGAGGCAAGCACTAGCCTCCATTGCTGAATGTCCCTTTAAACCTGGTGTGCCACTCACCTGCACCCCCCCGGTGGTGCTGGGAACCAGCGTGCGAGGCTTAAAATGCCTTCAGCAATGGAGGCAAACACTTGTTATTAGAAAAAAAAATTGCTATCTGAAACACAGTTTTCAATTGAATAAATGGAAAAGTGTTTAATCTATTCCGGAGGTCCAGAAAAAAGGCCAAAAAAAAAGGCCCAAAAAAGCCTTTTTTGAGACCTCTTTACAAAATGCACTTTGAAAGTGCACTCCTCCTCCTGCCAAGGCTTCTGGGCACCTGGGCGATGGGCAATGCCGGGTGCCACCTGCCCCATCCCTCCCAGTCCTCACCTCTCATGCTTCGCCACTGGTGCTGGGCACCTGGGCAGCAGGTGAAGCCACATGCCACTGGTGCTGCCTCCTCCAATCACCCCCAGCCCCCACCTCTCTTGCCTCACTGCTGCCACCAGGATGAGTGTCAATATGGGCCGATATGTTTTTGTTTCTGCCTTTAAGAAGTGCTAAAAGATTTGCAATTATTTGTCATAATATTTCTGGATGGAGCTGGCCTGGTTTTAAAAGTTTCATTGGCGTTTTATTCTCATGACTATTTAATCTATTATTGCTCTTGTGGACTTCTGTTTTGTTTTGCTTTGTTTTTGATAACTCACCTTAGATGCCTCTGACCAAATGTGACGAGAAAGAAGTAAATTATAAATCATTCAAGCTGGTCTACTTGCTACTCATGTAGATTTTGTCTTTTTGTGGAAGGATTGTTTGGCTGAATGTTTGATGAAAACCTGTATTTGTGGCGCACTTAGCTTTTTTTCTCAACTTGGGAAATGTGTGCGTCTCCAATGAGAAACACAATCACTTCCTAAAATTGCACTGAAATCAGGTAATGCATAATTTATTGCCTAAGTTCTACCTTGAAGAAGAGTTATGCACACGGCACTTACGTTTTATGCACAGTGTTTGGCCATGAATGCAAAATGGGGATGCTGACTGTGATCTCCCTGTTTCTGGATCTGATCTATAATAGGAAGAATTATGAAGCAATGTATGTTCCAGCCAGAGTTAAGTTCTTTTTAAGTTTGTCTGATTTGAATCTGAGAGGGCTAAATATATTATTTACCAGACTATGTGTGGAACTTCCCTGGTTCTACTGGATTTTTTCTTCTTCTTCTCTCATAATTTATGATGAATTGTGTTTCTGGAAAAGGAACCACCAAATTCTTCTCAAATTGCCATTCTGGGTGAAAGGAACTGATATCTTGAGACTTCATTCTTATAATTTGGTGCCCGCATGGAGAGTTTCTAATCATCTGCTCCACCACCATTGCCATCTTAGAACTGCCAAGCTGGAAGGACCCCAATGGATCATAGAGTCTAGTCCCTCTAAAGGAGGCACAGTGGGAGTTACCCAGCAGGTCTACTCCAGTTAGCCACATCATCGCCTACATCACTTGTATGCCTTGAACCTTACAGTTTTCACCTTCCCTGTCTGTGCTTGTTCCTCATAGAGCTGTTTGAATGTCCCCCTATTTTCTCTCACTGATATAGTGACATTTGCATCTCGACCAGGTGCAAATCATTTCATTTCTCTGCATCCTGTCACAGCACTAACTTCTTGTCTAGACTGCTATTTATGGATCAGAAGAATCAAACATGACACACCTTTTTCTTTTTGAATGATCAATAGCTTTTGCACACAATCAAAGGCATTGCTGTGTCTATAGTGTATCTGAAGACTGTTGTTTTGTTCTCTGTATTTGTTGGCTTATTCTTATTAGGATTTATTAGGATTCCAGGTCATGTTTAGATAGGCCCAGAAAACCATAACAAGGAACCAGGCTTGATGTGTGCTAGGATCCCTTCCTTCTGGCCTTCAGGAAATGGGTGAAAACTGGGATTTTTAAAGAGGCTATTTGCAACATTCCTCCCTTTGATATTTTCATAGACTTGTTTATTTTTAAATGAGTTTTATTTGTCATTGCCTCTGTATACCATTGGGTTTTTTAAGTGAGTGTATGTGCTGGTGGGTTGTTACCTGCCCAGAATAGTGCTCTGCAGGATATAAATAAATAAATAAATAAATAAATAAATACATATTTGAGGTTGGTGACAGTTTTCCTTATATTTATTTGGTTGTTTTTATTTAAGAAGCAGACATTTAGCTATGATTGCCTTTGGCATTTTTGCTGCAAAATGCATACGCACAAGTAGCAAATTAAGTAGGCATGGGGAGAAGTGTATGTTTGTTTTAGCTCCAAGACTATGCTTCCTGTACATCCCTTAATATGATGATTTATTGTGGTTAAATGGTGCATCTTAATTATTTAACTTCTTTTTTACACAAACATTGAGAAGGTCAATGAGTTCACTTGGTTAGCATCATATCTAATGCTGGAAACAGAAAAAGATGCTAGATGACAGATTGGCAAAGCATTTGACATGTTCCAACACTTGTGCCAAATTTGGTCTTCACTGCCAATTTCTGTTGCACTGAGCACCAGCATTGTTATTCCATCTGTGGTGTATGCTAGTGCAGGTCTGTACAACAGGTAGACCACGGGCTACCAGTAGCACGCGAAGGGTTCAAAAGTAGCCTGCTGGCCATCAATAAAAAAAGTGAGGGGATAAGTTCTCCATCCTCCCTCCCCCACCCCAAGGACCACTACTGCCCCAGCAAAATTCTGGGTCTGCCAGCCCACTATCTCAGCCAAGCAGGGCAGTTCAAGGGCAATGGTGCAGTCCCCTGCTCCCCCACTGGCCAGATGATTGGCACTCAACTGTCTTGTGACCAGTTGAGTTGCTGGTGTGGAGCAGAGGAAGGGGACAGTGAGAGGCAGTGTTGTGGGTGTGCTCACCTCCTTTGCATGGTGATGTCTCCCTTCTTCTCCCCCCTGGAGAATTCCTTCCTCCCACCCTTCCCACCTCTTCCTACTCCTCCTCCCAGCCCCACACCTGCCTTACGGAGAACATGACCAACCATTGCTGCTGTTCCTCCTGCTCCCCCTTTTTACCAGTCCCTCCTCCTTGCCTCATCATGGCAATGTGATTGCCCCGCTGCTGGCTTGGCCTGACCCAGCTGTGTGGCAAACATGGCAGATATGAGTGAGAGCTGTGGGCAGGAGTAGCAGTGGCAGCAAGGGGGCTGGGAGGGAGAAGGGGGAAGAGGAGGAGGAGGAGGAGGAGGAGAATCAAGTCAGGCCCCAGATAGGTTGGGAGGAAAAGTGCACCTTTTTTTAAAAAAAGTCTTCTAGCAGCCCAGGCAAGTGGCAGTGGTGGATCTGCCACCACTGCTTGCCAGGAGTGCTCACAAGCATGCACATGCCTCCCTTGCACCTGCTCGAGCCAGGTGCAAGGGAGGCATGGTCATGGTCATTTGGGTTGTCCCTTGGCTCAAGTGGGTGCAAGGGAAGTGTGTGCATGGTCTGCCTTCCCATAGGAATGCATTGAAACATGTTCCCTCCAGAACAGATTAATTGATTTTCAATGTCTTCCTATGGGAAACCGCTGCTCTACTTACCGTTTGTTTTTGTTTTTGTTTTTGTTTTACTTATTATCATGTGCTCAGAATGGATAAAATTCATAAGTAGAGATTTTAGTGTAGTAGTCGTTAGGCACTTTCGGCTGGAAAAAGTAGACCTCGGCCTGTTCAAAGTTGGACAGCCCTGGTCAGGGGCACTTTCCCTGACTGGCTGGAGCCACCCCCTCAGTCCAGCATTCCAGTAGGGTTTTCCCCAGGCTGTGCTTCCTCCCTATTGTTCCTGACTCACCGGCTCCTGGTTCCAGCGGCAGCAGAGATGGCAGAGGTGGGAGCTGGGGGGGATGGGGGGAGGAAGCAGGAAGCTTTGCAGCTTTGCCCACCACCCGGGCAACACGTGGTGGCGAGGCAGGGAGGTTGGGGCCAGAGGGAATAAGGGGAGGAAGTGGGAGGCCATGGGGCTTTGCCTGCCACCTGGGTGATGAGCAGTGGCAAGGCAGGGAGGTTGGGACTGGAGGAGAATAGGGGAGGAAATGGGAAGCTGGCTTGGCTTTGCCCGCCGCCCAGGTGACAAGTGGTGGCAAGGCAGGGCGGTCGGGGCCAGGGGGAATGGGGGGAGGAAGTGGGAGGCCGCGGAGCTTTTCCTGCCACCTGGTTGATGAGCAGTGGTGAGGCAGGGAGGTCGGGGCTGGGGAAAATGGTGGAAGGAAGCAGAAAGCCACATGGCTGTGCCCGCCACCTGGGCAACCAGCGGTGGTGAGGCAGGGAGGTCAGGGCCAGGGGGAATGGGGGAGGTAGCGGGAAGCTGTGCAGCTTTGCCTGCCACCTGGACAATGAGCAGTGGCAAGGCAGGGAGGTCGAAGCTGGGAGGAATGGGGGAGGAAGTGGCAAAGCCGCATGGCTTTTCCCACCGCTCGGATGAGGTGGTGGCAGCAGTGAGGCAAGAGAGGTGGGAGCTGGGGGCGATTGGGGGAGGCAGCACCAATGGCATGTGGCTTCATCTGCTGCCCAGGTGCCCAGCAGCAGTGGCGAAATATGAGAGGTGAGGACTGGGAGGGATGGGGCAGGTGGCACCCGGCATTGCCCGTCGCCCAGGTGCCCAGAAGCCTTGGCAGGAGGAGGAGTACACTTTCAAAGAGGTCTCAAAAAAGACTTTTTTTTTTTGGCCTTTTTTCTGGACCTCCGGAACAGATTAAACAGTTTTCCATTTATTCAATGGGAAACTGTGTTTCAGATAGCAATTTTTTTCTGATAACAAATTGCCTTGGGGAACCAATTATATTTGTTATCAGAGGTACCACTGTACATGAAATTTGTTTTCTGATTGTTGTGTTCCAGATCTTATACTTTAACCTTTGAGGCCTGTCTGTTGTGTCCTCAGCCCAGAAGCTGTGCCTACTGCTTTCAGGGTTCTGAAACAGATATTTGATTTCACTGCTTTCTGGATCTTTAGACATACTTCTTTCCTTGTTCCACAGCAGCATCACAAGAGGGTCAACACAAGAATCAGCAAAGCAGCAACTCAAGAAATACAGCAGCAAGCATTTTTCCATATCTCACAGTAGCTTTGGTGGTGTGGCACCGGCCACACTGGCGGATAGTGCGTGGAATTGGGCACTAGGTGAGCCCCAAATGTTGGCCAACCAGTTGCTGACCCCCAGACACTGCAGAGATCACAGAGCCTGGGGCAAAGTGGTGGTCGGTGCTTGGGGGGAAAAAAGCTGAGATGCACTGGCCCCAAGCCAGCAAATCAAAAAGCCCTTGCCACAGGGGCAAGGATCCACTGCTGCCGCCACTGCCACTAGTGGTAAGGTTCAGATCAGTTCGGGTTCATACAATTTTTATAAAAAATATTTATACGAACCTGAACCAAACCAAGGGTGGGCCCGAAACAGACGAACCCGAACCATGGATTTTCTGTTTCGTACCCACCTCCAGGTATAAACATTCCAAATAATTATGAAATATTTGAAGAAGGATTTTTAACATGTACCAGGTAATTATAAATAAGCTTGCTGCCTTATGAAAAATCAGGCTGTCGTAGTGTGATCTAATTGCAGCACATAAAATCAAAGATTGATTCTCTATTTATGAAATTGCCGGTAAAGATAAATGAGAATGAGTTTAATAATGTGCAAAATATAATTAATAAATTATGTAACGGGGAGAAAAAAAATCAAGGATTACTAAAATGGGATAATACATATCTAAAAAAACATGTAGGGACTTCCCAACATAATATAATATAATATAATATAGATAACTAATTGAAGCATATGCCAGGTATTATATTTCATCCTAATATGAATAAGGAAAAGCACCAGTTACAAATGAATGTCTTAAATACGTCATTTTACAAAATAACAAAGATAGTAAAAAGAAAAATAAATCATGTAAAAATTATTATTTGTTTACAATAATATTGTCCCTCTTAATTATAAATTTCCTTTTCCAAGGAAAAAGGTGGGGTAAAAATATTCAAAATAATAAAATAAATAATAAATAAACTATTCTGTCTCTCCATATTCTGTCCTAATGGTAGCTTCTTGTCCATATTAGAAATTACGTGCCAGAACAATCGAACACTGAGTCCCACCTATTTCTTTAAGAACAAATCAAGCCACAGTTTCTCATGATCTATGTAGTCAAATGCTTTCCTGTAGTCTATAAAGCATAGCTTGATTTTCTTCTGAAATTCTTTGGTGCTGTCAAGTAGACTACAGATATTTGCAATATGATCTCAAGTTCCTTTTCCTTTTCCAAATCCAGTTTGGACATCAGGCATTTATTGGCATTGTAATGTAACATCTTGATCATCACTTTGCTTGCAGTTGAAGTAATAGTCCTGTAGTTATTACACTCCTTGAACTCTCCTCACTTTCCAGAATTGTAGTTTTTTTGTCATAGGATTCATCCTCCTCAAAGAAGTGTGTCATCTTGTATCTATCCTGCATAGGTCTTCAGTATACTGTTTCCACCTTCTCTTTATTTTCTCCAAGTTAGATAGTGTAATTCTCTCTTGGTCATTCAGCATTTCTAATCTAGGCCTGAATTTCCCTTTGATGTCTCGAATATTCTGGAGGAAATTCCCCCCCCCCTTTTTTCCTCCTATATTTCAAAACATGGAGAAACAGATAGAGCCGTATAAGACAAATTTATCTATAATGTGTACAAGTGATGGTCTTTCTTTGTTGGTGTCCTCCCCACTTCCATTCTATATTTGTTACATTTAAAATGTAAATGTAAGTTTTGTTCCATCTCACCCACCCTTGTATATTCTCACAACTACTGCATTTAGTACATTAAAATCATTTAAGAGGCTACATTAAAAGTGTCTCCGCTTTATATGGAGACGAATTTTGTACACAAATGTAGCCATTAGAGTTCTTTCATCCCCTAAACACAAATACATCATAATAAAGTGAAGCAATATTCCAACCTTGAGCAATTCAACAGCTTATTACCATCTGTCACATATGAATTGCAAATTATACTCAAGTTTCCAACACACTGCTGCATAATTTAATCTCTTTAGGAGAAGGAATACAATTTGCTCAGCTGTTAATAATACTAATGTAGTTTTCACCCACTATCCAGATAGTTGATGTATGATAACATCATACAACTGGGCCACATATTACAGAGTGGGGATAATTTTCAAATCACATCATTGTGAATTTACATTATTTTCATTGGACATATTTCACATATTCAGATGCCAGACATAGCCAATGTATGGAATAAAAAAATATGAACTTCCATGTGGGCATCAGTTCTTTATGAACCCAAGCAGTGAAATAAAGCTACTCTTTAAACAGAGTTCACATGTTTTGTGTTGAAGGTGGCAAGGGGCAATTCTGTTTACTCCAGCAAAAATGCATGTAATTCCATGAGAAGATTTAGATGGTGAACAACCCTCATTATATTTCTTATATCCTTGTATGCCTTTCCACATTTTTCTTCTTGATCCTGTCTACATGAAGTCAGAGGAGACCTATTTATTGCCTTATTTCTTGAGAGGTAAAGGGAGAGCCATGATTTCCTGCATCTTCCCCCATAGGTTGTGAGTACACTGTTGAATTAAACTGGGAGCTAGTTTGGCTTTTTAGCCATCAATCTAATGTCACATGTTTTGATGTCAGTATGTGAATCCTAGCAGAACAATATTTACCCCATTTGTACGTTAGGTGATATATTGGCACTTTGGGGCTCTGGGTCCTGGATTTCTCTGTTTTTCCTCTACAATGGGAATGTAATTCTTCACTCAGTCACACCATGTGCCTTTCTCGAGGCAGAGCTTGCTTGCCTTGAAACAGCTAATGCCAGACTCAGCTTTTATTCAGCAAAGCCAGCATCAACAACCTGCAACACATATGTACCACAACTACTCAAACAGCTGTTTTAACATAAAGATGAGGGAGGGACTACCACTCCAAACCTTCTGAAATTATAAGGTGATCAGAGTTTGATAGAAGTAGACAAAGTTTTAAGTGAAAATAGCAGCTTTCCTTGGATCACTTCCACAATCCCTTGGGACAAAATGGTATATAAATAATCAAATATTTAATGTAAATTTTAGCAGCTGTTAACAGCAGAATTCTCCTCCTGCTGACAGCTGAAGAAGACCTACCTTTTTAGACAGGCTTTTAATAATTAAGTATTGCATGCTGGTTTTTAGCCTCTAAGGTTGTTTTTAAAATTCTAAATGTTTTTGATCATTTAATATATATTTAATTATTATTATGACTTAGTTCCTTTTTAATATATAATTTATTGTGTTTCTAATTCTACTTGCTTAAGCACTGCTGGTAACATTAAGTCCCCTCATTGGGAGAAAGGCAGTCTCTACAAACAAAATGAAATGAAATGGAAATTTTCATTCTGTTCCATTTTGTTTTTTGTTTTCCCAATGCATTCCTATGGGAAAAAAGCCTGCGGTTCTGTTCCCCCCAACATGCCGGGTGCTGGAAACTGGGGGATTTTTAAACATTTTCTTGCTGCCCCAAGCACCGATCAGCTGTATCAGGCTTGGGGCAGCAAAAAAAGAAAAAAAAATTTAAAAATCCCATTGGGGGGGGGAGGGGGATTTTAAAACATTTTTCTTTTTTCTTTTTTTCTTTTTTTGCCGCCCCAAGTGCCGATCAGCTGTAGCGTAGGCTTGGGGGTAGCAAAAAAAAGTTTAAAACTCCCTCCTTTCCCTCGCCTGATTTGGGGGGTGGGAGGAGGATGACACTCCAGTAATACATTCTTCTTGTCAAAGGAGTTGGTAAATCTCCGCAACATACAGAGTTTTGTACATGAGTCTAATGACATGAATGTGATGTGGCATAAAGCTGGTGACTTTAAGCACAAAGCTTTCCGCTTTTGCCTGCTGTAAAAGCAGGAAAAGAGAAAGAAAGTTGTGCCTTCCCGGCTTCTCTCTTCAGAAACTAGCTGCTTTTGGCTTTTCCTGATGGTGAGGGGAAAGGAGGGTTTTTTAAACTTTTTTTGCTGCCCCAAGTCCGTGCTACAGTTGATTGGCGCTTGGGGTAGGAAAAGAAAAAAGAAACAAGAAATGTTTTAAAATCCCTCCTTTTCTCATTGGGTGGGGGAAAGGAGGGGCCTTTAAACTTTTTTTTTTTGGCTGACCCAAGCCCACACTACAGCTGATCGGCACTTGGGGTGGCAAAAAAAAGGTTTAAAAATTCCACCTTTTCCTGCGCCCGATCAAGTTACACAAGTACCACACACAGTACATTAAAAGAAAGCAAAACAAAACAAAAAATAAAATGAATTCATTTCAAATGAAACAAATTGAAATTGAACTGAATGAAACAAAAAATGAAATGAAATGCTATTTGCTCACTACCTGGGGCTCAATTCCAGGTAGCAGGCTCAAGGTTCACTCAGCCTCCCATCCTTACAAGATTGATAAAATGAGTACCCTGCTTTTGGTGTGTGGGTGTAGCCTGCATAATTACTTGTATACTCCCTAGCACTATTGGGTGGTATAAAAGCAGCACACTTTGCTTTTGCTTTAAAAAGGATACTAAATTTATGTATGTATGAATGAATGAATGAATGAAGAAACATGTGAACTTATAAAAACATAAAATACAAACTGATGTACATGCTGGGCAGTTGAAAGTCAAGGTACAGTCTACTGCTTCACAACTGACAATGTGGCCAAATGGCTTATCTTATAAATTGAGGTATGCATGAATTCTGAAACAGAATATGACTTGGAGATAAGAAGAATGAAATGTATGATAGATCAGCCATTCTCAGCAGGGGTCATAAGGTCTCCTGGAAGGGGTTGGCACATTTGAAGGGGGGCACAAACTAAAAGCAATTCTTTACACCCCACCTTATCAGGTTTGTTAGGGGAGCTATACCTGTCAAGATATGTAAAAGTTGATAAAACATATGTTATGTATATTTAACAGAATGTGTAAAGAGAATTGTAAAATGGAGGCAGTTAGATTCTGCTGTGTCATGATGGTAATCCACAAGTGTTAGAGATAAGTAATCACAGGCATGTTAAGTGATGAAGTGCAGGTGGAACTGATTGTAACATCATGATTTGTAATGGTTAGATCAGATTGCATCAGATTGTTAATTAGTGATTGCATCAGATCTTATGAGTGCTGATTTGTATAAATAGCACTAGCTTGCCATTTGTATTTTGGGGACTGTTATGGTGAGAACAGTTTACCCCACACTCTGTTTGTCTGTTTGTTATATTGTATATAATGCTTGGTTGTTATGCTGTGTATATTTTGCTGTATATAATATATATGAGTTTTTTACTCTATTCATTGTCATTGTTTTCCTGTTAGCCTAACTCTGCAACCCTTTATATCAATACTGACATTTTATCTACGTTACTGCTGCACTGCTCTGTGGCAAACACATTTATGTATTATATATGTAACTGCCCATCCAGCATTATAGTCTGCTGACAATACCATCCTTATTCAACTTATATTTCTTTCCTATCCTTTTTATAATGTTGGCCAAAAGAAGGTTGGGAATGGATGGGTTAGAGGACACTTCAGTAATACAATTTTCTTCTCAAAGGTGGTGGCAAGTCACTGCATCAAAGTTTAGTACATGAGTCTGGCATAATGATGGCCTCTCCCAGAGGTTCCATGTGGTATTTATTCAGTCTACACCTCATTAATCTCCACCAATCCAGATGAGGAAGTTTCTGTGCTGAACTTTTATCTGGGCCAGATAATGAACTGGCTGAGGGCTAATAAATTGAAACTCCATCTAGACAGGATGGGAAGTGCTTTTAATGGGTGCTTCACTGGACAGGTTAGAAGGCCATATTCCTGTCCTGGACAGGGTTGCACTTCCCCTAAGGGACAAGGTCCGCAGCTTGGGTAGGGGTGCTCCTGGAACCCCGGTCTAACTCTGGAAGCCCAGGTGGTGGGCTCTGGAAGCCAGGGGTGCCTTCCTTCATCTGTGGAAAATATACCAGCTCCGCCCTTACCTAGAGGAGCAGTTACACATGCACTGGTAACATCCTATATTGGTTATGGCAATGCGCTCTATGTGGGACAGCCTTTGAAGACAGTTCGACAATTGCAACTGGTTCAGAATTATGTGGCGTGGCTAGTAAGTGGTGGAGCCACCAGGGATCACATCACACAAATTCTGCATAACCTGCATTGGTTACCAGTTTCTGCTCGAGCCCAATTCAATGTGCTTGTTTTGACCTATAAAGCCCTAAATGGCTTAGGACCTAGATATCCAAAGGACCACCTCCTTCCATATGAACCTACCCAGTAATTAAGATTGAACCAGGGGGGGGATCTTGAAAGAGCCATCCCCCAAGGAGGTGAGAGTGATGGCTTGTAGACATAGGGTCTTCTCGGCAGCTGACCACATGCTATGGAATGCCCTCCTGGAGTGAGAGCTGCCTGGCGACAACATTAATGACATTTCGGCTCCAGGTAAAAGCCTTCCTGTTCCAGAAGTTTTTGAATTGATACAATAGAGATTGTGGGTCCTCTGATGGCAATTTTAGTGTAATGATTTTAGTGTAAGGTTTTTATTATTGTTTTATTTATTGATATTTTATGTTTTAAGTGTTTTAATTCTTTTGATTGTAAGCCGCCCAGAGACGTTTCGGTAGTGGGCGGCATATAAATTGTAAATAAATAAATAAATAAATAAATAAATAAATAAATAAATAAATAAAGCTGGTGACATTGAACACAACGCTTCCTGCTTTTGCATGCTGTAAAAGCAGAAAAAGAGAAAGTTGTGTCTTCCTGACTTCTTTCTTCAGGAACTAACTGCTTTTGGCTTTTCCTCAAGCTGTCACTGACTACAAGGCAGCAACACTGGGGGAGACAGAAGCAAAGCCAACATCTTATATTTGCCAAGATATCAGCTCTATTTGGCTATTCCTCTTTCTGAACTGACTTGTGCCAACTGGCTGTTGAAATCATAATGCTAATGGGCTGCTCCCCTCTATTCTTCTTTCTTTTTCTGTTGCGTTCCAGACAATACGCCTGAGGGCAGGGGCTGCCTTCTCTCCTTATCTATCCAGAAGCTGCTCTAGGGGCCTTGCTCTGGCTGAAGAGTGGGATAGAAATGCTTTGAATAAATAAACATGGATTTCCACAGGAACAGATCTGAGAAACAACTGTGAGATTCTTTACATGGCCCAAATGCATCCAGATTCCTGAGAAGCAATTGAGGGAGGGAATAGATGTGGAAATATAAGAAAGGATAGAATTCCTATACTGCTGGAAAAGGGATAATCAGCATTTTCTCACATTTTAAGTACTGGGGACTTTGACAAATTTCTGGGGCAGGAACCAAACATGCAGAAACCCTATGCCAAGATATTCTGTAGAAGTGTTTATTCTGCAATGTCAAACACCTCATCCTGCAGACTTCATTTGAATTTTTTTTTTACCCAAAGCAAACTAGATTCACAATAAAAGGAAGGCATATCGTTGAAATAGCCTGTCGGAATAAACATCTCAAACATTCTGCCTTCACGGACTAAAAATATAGAAAACCTGAATGCTTCTCTATTGCGTAGGCTTCTAAATGGATTACACCTTCTCACAGCCACTTGCATAAGCAGCTGAATGTCCTAATGCATGCATGAAGTACAAATCCTGTTCTATCTTTGGGCTGGTCAAAAAGAGGAGAGAAAAACTGGTAAGTGAGGGGACCCGCACAGTCCTAAATGAGAGCATAAATGAAACGGCCACCAGCTTCTACTGACTGATTTTCAAGTTATCACTTCACACCTGGCTGGTACAGATGTTGTGTTCAGAAGCAATGACAGCCCAAGAGATCTGTGTATACAAATGTATCACTGAGAGGATTCTGGGTGGCCTGTGTTATCTTACTTCTCTGAATGGACCAATTCATACTAAGCCCTCTCTAGGGCTCCCTATGGATACTTAATATAATTCCTTCTCTGCAAATTCTGATATGAATTGACTGGATTTACATATCGAAGCCAAGGCAAAGGATGGAAATTATTTTTGCAGCAGAGCCAGTCTTGGATAAAAAAAAAGTTGCATCAGACTATATAGAGAAATTCACAGTTCCCTATATACAATTCATTTAGATTTATCTGTTTCAAGAAAATTACATTCTAAATTGCATATTTTTAAAAAGTATACACAGTAATGAACATTTTCATAGCATTTGAATATGTTTGAAAATATTTTCTCATGAAAAATGCCTTTTCCAAAGCATTTTATATCAGATATTATATATTTGATTCTAAAGTATGTACATTCCTGTACATCCTTAAGTCAAGAAGATTGGAGATATTTGAAAGCCATGACTCTGGAAAACATGGGTTAGTCCACTTTGCTTTGAAATAATGATGGGACAAAATGTTCAGGCATCCCTGCCTTCAACACCTCTAACTTCTCTGACACCACTGTTATTGTACCAAAGAATGCAAATGCAAATATTTTGGCCAAGAATATTTGATATTTAACATATCTCTTGGGAAAATCATTAAATCAGTGAGAAAATTAATTGCATTTATTATTTAATCCATGGATAATTTTCATGCACATGTTACACAGACACACATGGCGAGATAATCCTTGGGTTAGAGAATCCAAGACCTCTATTTTGAGGCCATACAAAATCTGCTTATAGAAGGAAACTTTAACTGATTGGACAGCCCTCCCCCTTTTGCTCTGCAGTGCACCTCACACATAATAGAATTGCTTTCTCAGTATCCTTTGCTAATTGACAGAGCACTGTTGGTGCACAGGGCTTTGCTATTGTTTCAGCTAAGCTTTGGTCATGTGAGATTTATATACACAGGAATGGGATAGAGGAATGGGAAGACAATCTGTTAATCTTTCTTGTGGTACAAAGTACTCACAAAGCTCTTCTCCCTCACCATATTTCAAATGCATCATCCCCCCCTCCCCGGTCAGCTTTCTTTTCTCTTCAGGCTTCACATTTGTTCATCGTAATCCATAATACCACAGTATGGATATTCTTGGCCTTGGTTTCCTGTGACATGATCTTTAATTTTATTATCTTTCTGATTGCTTCTAATTATGGTACTAATTGCCCTTCTGAATCTCAGTCTTCTGATTTCTTGGTTGCAGTATCCATTTGGACTAGTGATTGAACCAAATTAGGGCCTTTTTACATGACCCCTAAGATCCGCTGGTCCCTTAAATTCGGACCAGAGATCTTGGAGGTTGTTGCTGTTGCTGCTGCGTCCCCACCCCCTCCGGAGAGAAAAAAAGGAACAAAAGAAGGCAGCCTTACCTCCGTGCCGGTGGAAGCTGCTTCCAGCCCCGTCGCGTCATGATTCCTGCAGGGCTTTTTTACACGACCCCTAAATTCCTGCTCTTAAAGGGGCGGGAGGCAAAAAACAACAACAAAAAGAAGCAAGAAGAGCCCGGCAGATCCGGATCAAGATCTTTCACCCTCCAAGAGCAGGTACCTGAAAGGTGCGCTGGGACGCGCTTAGGTGGGCGGGGTCGCACTTAATTGTCTGCAAACTCCGGAGCTGGTGGGGAAACATTTTTAAGCTCCGGAGCTTGCAGTCATTTGCGGCGGAGTTTAGGGGTCGTGTATAAATGCCCTTAGATAAACTCTTTAAGAATTTTAAATTCTTTGCTCTCAACATCAATGGTGTGTAGTTCTTCTAAGGTTATGGTTTTTGTCTTCATGTTCAACTGCAGTCCTGCATTGGTACTTTTTTCTTTCATTTTTATCAGAAGTTGTTTCAAGTCATTTCTGGTTTCTGCTAGTAAGGTAGTGACACCTGTAGATCTTAAATTTTTGCTGCTTTTTCCATCAGTTTTGCTCTTCCTTCATCTGAATACAATCTCATTTTCCATATGAAATGTTCTGCATTCAGGTTGAAAAGATAAGGGGATAAAATATACTCTTATCTGCCACCCTTGAAAACCATTCTCTCTCCATATTCTGTTCTAATGGTTGCTTCTTATCAACAACACAAGATATACATCAGAACAATCAAGTTCTGGGGCATAACTATTTCTTTCAGAACAACCCATAATTTCTCATTACCTACTTAGTTAAAGGGTATGAAGTATATAAAGCATAGACTGATCTTCTGAAATTATTTTGTTCTCATAAGTAGCCAGTGGACATTTGCTATCATCTCAAGTGCCTCTTCCTTTCTGGGATCCAGTTTGAATATATCAGGCATTTTTCACTCTACATAAAGTCAAACATCTTTGTTCCAACACACACACACACACAAACACACACAGAGAGAGAGAGAGAGAGAGAGAGCATCTGGTTGCTTGCATAGGAAATTGAAAAGGGTCTTGGAGATATATCTTGAATATTTCCAATCTGTGGGCCACTATTTTGTTTTCCATTTTAATCCACAATAAATGTTAACAATTCATTTTTAAAGGTTAATCCAAGTTATTCTCCCTGTAAGTTTATTTCCTAACCTTGCATGACTACCTGCTTGGTACTGTGAAAATGTTGCCAATGTTCCAAGTACAGTTCCTGTGTGTATTAGGCTTCGATGACTAGTCCCTCTGTCTTAGGTTTTGGACCTCATATCTCAGGGGATACGACATTAACAATATGCTAAGCCTATGTCCAATGGGAGGGGGCTTCAGAATCTGCTGGAAGCTTCACATGGATGGAACCAAGCTGGTTTCCCTTGGGAGTGAGTTCTACTATCAAGGTTCCACTGTGGAGAAAGATAAACAAACAAAACCCTATAACATGTGGTTAGGAATTTTAATTTTCTGTAAGGTGGAACACCAAATAGGACCTCCATTGAAGATCTGAAATGTTGGTTAAGTCATATTTATTGATTGATTCATTTTGTATCATTTGTAGGCTATCTTTCTCCCTTTGAGGGAAACCAAGCTTCATAATATTACAATAAGCTAGATATGTACCTTTGTAATCAGAAATATTTGGAAGTAACTGTATGATCTCATATTTGGATAGCTCTGAATTCATCCAAATATGAATTTGCTAGCTTTTAATACCTTTAATCTAATTCATAACATTTGGAGTCCCCTTTACTCCTATAGGTAAGGGGGAGGGGGAAATAGGTTGCTATTTGATAGAAGAAAAAGTGAAAGTGAAACCTATTTCTCAGACATCCTTGTAATTTTTTGAGAAATGGAACTTTTACTCTGCCACAAAGAATAGTGGGGACAGAGAATTATGTCTGTTGATTAGGATTGTCCCAGTTTTCCTAAGGCGGGGGTGAGGTGAAATGAAAACTTGGATATACAATAATACCTCTCTGCACCAAGAAGCAGGCATGGGTAATAGTATGTATTTTTTCACACACAATGGTTCTTTCAAATTGAAATGTGAGTACAACAGTTTATAAAGCTCCCAAACATATGCTCCGGTTCAAGCCTACACTGCAACAATTTCTCTCTTGTTCCTTTTATGAATCCTCAGTTATGGTGATTATGTGGAAAGAATTGTATGGAACTCCAGACATTGCATCCAATATCTATACCATGCAACTTCATAATATAACTCCCCCCAAAAATGAGCCCTGTACAGAGCATCACTATCATTAATGGAAGCTGTCCTTCAAGTAAATACAGTAACCCCCACCTATCGTGGGGGTTAAGGACTCACCTGACCTGTGATGCCTGAAAATTCGTGATATGCAGAAGCGGGGTGGGGGCATGGTCGGAGGGCAATCTGATCCCCCTGCCGCCGCCAGCACATGCCGGTCTGAGAAGTCTTGGGGCAGCGAGTGGGGGTGGCAGCAGGGGGATCTGACCTCTTGCCGGCGCCCGCCGCGCTGCCCTGAGACTTCTCATCCGGGGCCATCTCCATTGAAATGCATTGCCAATGCATTTCAGTGGAGAAAAATTTCCCCATTGGAATACATTAGCTCAATGCATTCCAATGGGGAAAATTTCTCAATTGAAATGCATTGGCATAAACATATATTAAACATATGTTTAATATAGTGTATCCGACCGACAATATTATCAAGATCATGGCCAAGATGTTGGGACATGCCTCCCCCCCGGGAGTCGGTGGACTCATTGCCCGAAGAAGACATCGGAGTGAAGAGGGGGAGAACAAATTATAAATGTCTTGGGATTTTGTTGGGAATGTGGGGAAGAAAGGATAAAGGGAAGGGGGTAATGGCATGTTTTGGTTTTTTATTTGTTATTATTATTTGTTTATATGCACTAAACTCTGGAATGTTAAATTTGAAACTAATTGCTTATAATGGTTAAACAACTTAAGATAACATCTTGGAATGTGAAAGGCCTAGGCTCTAATATAAAGAGGGATAAAGTTCAAGTAAAATTGAACAAAACTCAGGCTGATATTGTCTTTTTACAAGAAACTCATCAGAACAAGGATGGGATGAATGAACTCAAATGTAAATGGGTTGATGTGTATGAAAAATCATTTGGCACGTCTAAGTCAAGAGGGGTAGCTATATTGATTTCCAAGAGAAATGAATTCGAAATTCTTAAAGCGGATAAGGATGACCAAGGTAGGATGTTGATAATTCAAGGGAAATTAAAAGGAGAGAATTGCGCCCTTGTGAACTTGTATGTGCCAAATGAAAATCAAGAATTTTTTCTGAGGAATGTCTTGGAGAAATTAGACAACATAAGGAAAGGATATGTTATAATGGCAGGAGACTTCAATTTGGTTATGGATATTAGTAAAGATAGGTCCAAAAGTTGGAAAGCAGAGACAGGTGGAGTTCAAACAATATTGGATAAACTTATTTTAAAAAAACAGACTTTAGAGATGTTTGGAGGGAATTATGAGGAGATGAAAGAAAATATTCTTTTTATTCCCCTGTATATAAATCCTTTTCTAGAATAGATTACATATTTGTGTCTAAAGATTTATTATCCAGAGTAAATAACGTAGGAATAGATATAATACAAATCCCATGGAATTTTTCCTGGGGTCTGATTATAAAGAAGCAAAAAGATGGAGGATTGATGAAAGGATCTATTTACATAAGTCGATAATAGATAAAATGTATAAAAATTTAGAAGAAACTTGGAAGATAAACGAAGTAGGAGGAGGTGAAACAAGTATAATTTGGGACACAATGAAGGCAGTAGCAAGAGGGTATGCATGGAAAGAGGCTTACATTTTAAAGCAAAATGCATTTAAAAAATTCAATTTTTTTCCCGCCATCATTACTGATTGAGGATCGGTTTCATTACTGACCATTGGAGTCATTGCCCAGAATTTTCACCTCTCCGGCGATTGGGATGCTTAGAATTTTAACCTTAGAATTTTATTTGTTTCGAGTCTCACTGTTGTTAGTCATTTGTATTACGTATTATTGTTTATTTGGCTTTGCCGTTGCTGTTAGCCACTTAGAGTTCTGTACAGAAGATAAGCGGGATACAAATATAATAAATAAATAAATAAATAAATAAATAAATAAATAAATAAATATTAAAAAACTAGAAACTATATTTATCTCAACTAGAGATAATAGAGCATTATTGGAGTTACAAGCTAAAAGAAGGGAATTAGAAGGTATCCATTTAGAAAGAGTGCAATGAAATTTAATATATCTAAAGAGAGAATATTATGAGCATAATTATAAAAACTCCAAATTGCTAGCAAGAATGACACAAATTAAGAAAAATTAAAAAAATGATAGGGGTAATACAGGATCAAAGGGGTAAAAGATGTAATAAAATGAAGGATAAGCTAGAGGCATTCCAAGAGTATTATACAAATCTTTACACAATAACCCATCTACAAGTAGAATTTATGAGTTTGTAAAGGAAAATACTACAATAAAAATTCAAAATGAAGATAGTGCGATGATGGATCAATTAATAACAGATGAAGAGATTGAGAGAATTATAAATAAATTGAAGATAGGTAAAACACCGGGAATAGATGGAATTGGACCAGAATTTTATAAAGTATTTAAGAAATTATTAATACCTAAAATGAAAGAATTATTTAATAAGATTATTAAAGGAGGGGGAATTCCTCAATCTTGTAAAGAATCAATAATAGTACTGATTTTAAAGCCAAATAAAGATCCAACATTTATGGATTCATGTAGACCAATTTCGTTGATTAATCAGGATGCAAAAATATTTACAGCAATTATGGCTAACAGAGTAAATAGTTTTGTAGGGAAATATATAAATAAAGATCAGAATGGCTTTGTTAGAGGCAGACATATGGCAGATTTAGTTAGAAGAGTTATGAATAACATGTATTTAGCAAATAGTAAAAATTGGAAGGTAGGAATAATCTCATTAGACATTTTTAAAGCCTTTGATACAGTTGAATGGAGTACCTTAAAGATTCTAATTAATCAGTTAGGTTTTAGTGTTCAATTTAGTAATATAATAAATCAGTTGTATTCTTATAATAAGGCTAGAGTTTTAGTGAATGATGGAATAACAAAAAGTATTACCCTGGGCTGAGGAACTAGACAAGGTTGCTCATTATCTCCAGTTTTGTTTATACTTATAATGGAAATGTTGGCTAATGCAATAAGGAGGGATAAAGAACTAGAAGAAGTTGAAGAGGGGAAGTCAAATAAAATTAATTTATTTGCTGATGATACATACATTATTAGTGATTAAAAACCCATTGATTGATATTTACCAATTACAGAAGCATTTAAAGGTGTTTGAAGAAGCAACAGGATTAAAGGTTAATTGGAACAAATCAGAATGTATGTTGTTAAATTATAGTGAAGAAGAGAAAAAATTATTTAGGGAAGTATTTAAAGGTAAAGTAATAAATAGCATTAATTATTTGGGGATAAAATTAACATGGAGCTTACAAGATATGATTAAGATAAACATTGAGAAAGTTAAGAAGGAGATCACTGAACAAATAAAAGAATATAAAAATTAAGGATTTCTTTGTTTGGAAGGATTTCAGTATGTAAAATGAAAATTATCCCCAAATTAAACTTTTTATTTTGGATGTTACCTATAAAATGGGATGAAAGTGAACTTAAAGGGATCCAGGGTAAAATTGATATGTTTTGCAATTACAATAAAAAAGCCAGGATCAATAAGAGTTTATGGTATATACCACAAAAAGAAAGTGGTTTAGGGTTACCTAATGTTAAGCTATATTACATAGCCAATCAATTAAGACATATTCCAGACTTAATAATAGGAAATGATAATTTAATTTGGAGAGACTTAGAAATTACACAAAAAGAGATTTTTTTTTTTTAAGGAAGACATTAAAGTTCAGGTGAAAATGATAAATAACCCATTTTTGAAAAATACTATGGAATGTTGGAGGAAGTTTAGGGAGATTTTAAGCCCATTAGTTTCACATTTGACACGTATAACAGAGATTGAGAATTTCCCAGAAAATCTAAAAGCAAAGTTAAACATGCTACTGAATGTTAAAAATGTTATATACTTGCGGGATTGGTTAAAGCAAATGCAGAGTAGACAAAGCATAAAGGAAAACTTGGGAGGAAATATTTCCTGGTTGAACATTATACAACTGGAAAAATGGACTAAAGAATGGATAACTAAAGTAGGGGAATGTAGAAAACTGACCAGATTTGAAGAAATTATAGATAGAAGAAATAAGACTGAGTATAAAGAACAGAGGAAAGGAATTGTAAGTGAAATATATAAAATATTAATTCAGGAGGATAATAAAAAAGTAATAAGTTAACAGAGATTTGGCAAGAAGATATTAATAAAGAGATAAAAAGGAAGAATGGGGGGAAATGTGGAATAAAAGAATAGTGAAGAATATGTCAGGGAGAATTAAAGAAAACTGTATATTGGAGATGGTATATAATACCTGTGAAGCTAAATATAATAAATAAAGAAATATCTCTAATATGCTGGAAATGTAAATAAGATAAAGGAACATATTTACATATGTGGTGGACATGTGAGAAAAGGAAATTTGAATGGAATTTGGTTTTTAATGAAATGCAAGAAATATTAGGGAAAAAGATTCCAATGTCCCCCCATCTGGTATTGTTAAATATAGTTGCAGATACACAACTGAAGAAAGAGGAGGGGGAATTGGTAATTATAATGGTTACGGCCGCAAGACTGATTTTTGCTAAATATTGGAAATCTAATAATTAGTAATGGAAGAATGGTATAAGGAGTTATGGAATCTAGCTATTAATGATAAATTGACTTGTGAAATTAAAATTAGGAAAGGGCTGACCAAGTCTAATGGCTTTAACAGAATATGGGATAAATTGCTGGTATATGTATTTCAAAAAGGTAAAGGGTACACACCTGGAGAAGACTCAATGTATTTCTGGAGAGAAATGGGTCAGTCAATAACATGAAAGATGTAATTTTGTTTAAGTCCCGACAGGGGGTGGGTAGCACTGCGTTTTCTGTTATACTTCTGTTATATTGTTGTGTGTTATTTTCTCTTCCTTATGTTATTTTGCTGTTTATCTGTTTTTTTTTATAAATTTGTAATAAAAACAGAAATGCATTGGCAATGCATTTCAATGGAGATTGCGGGGCAGCGTGATTGCCGCCCGCCGCCACCCCAGCAGCCCCAAGGCTTCTGGAGGAGTGAGGGGCGGCGCGGGGCAATGCGATCGCCCCTGGTGCCCCTCCCACGCCGCCCCAAGACTTCTTGTCCAGGGCCGTCTCCACTGAAATGCATTGCCAATGAATTTCAGTGGAGAAAATTTTCCCCATTGGAAAACATTGGCTCAATGCCCGAGGCTTTGGAGGAGCCATTGGCCCCGAGGCTTCTAAAGGATCCAGTGGCCCCGAGGCTTCTCGGAGGAGCCAGCGCCCCTGAGGCTTCTCAGAGAAGTGGGGGGTGGCACAGGGCAATGCGATCGCCCCCGACGCCCCTCCTGCGTGGCCCGAGGCGCAGGTACTGCGATCCCGTGATATAGTGGGATGCAGTACCTGAACCGTGAAATGGTGTGGGGGGGGGGGTGACTGTACACAGCTGATGTGGGGGAGGAGGAGACTTGACAGGACCCAGGTTGGCATTGTTTCAGAAGCATGGGACACTAAAATTGCCTCTTCTCCTCTAGCTAAATTTGCCCTGCCTGTTACTGGAGCTAGTGGTGATGACAAGTCAGCAATCCCTGTTACGAACATGCAGTAAAACAGTGAATCTCCCTTGAGGTTAATAATCTGGATTTTGGACCATTCTGAATAGTGTGTAATGGAGGTTCACATGACTAAGTGTGTGCCCTTCAGGAAGTTGCTCAAGTATGGGCAGGACTTAGCCACCTCTCCGATAGAAGCATGCTCAGCCATTCAAAAACTCAGCACAGGACGTTGCTGGTGGCAAATGAAGTGGCTACTGTGGGAGCAAGAGGCTTCCTTACTATGAAGCGTCGAAGTCATCAGAGGGCAGATGGTGAGCCAGCAGCCATAGGAAGCAGGGGAGTTGATGGGCAAACACCAAGAGAGGACAACAAATGCCAGACTCGCACCTCAAAAACAAGATATGAGCTACCCTGGAGGAACTTGGAGGGGTGCAGGAAAAGGCTTTCTCCCATTTGCCCTTCCACTTCCTCTCTCATCTAAGAAGATTGCTTGTCTGGCAAGTGTCATCTTGCGAAGAACTTTAAGAATGACCTCCTGGCAAAGCACATCTTTTGCCATATTTGGACTTTTGGGACATGCTTTGAAAAAGAGTGTATTGCACTCGAAAGCTTGCAATGATTTTTTTTTAAAAAAATATTTGTGGCTTATAAAGGTATTGCCTGTGGCCAAGTTTTGCATTTGTCTCCTATGGAAAATGACAGCTTTGGATGACCAGCCATTCTTTCTAGTGGAGAAATTACTTTCCATGGGTTAGTGGCAGAACTGACACCCCATTGCTTATCTACTATCCCAAAAGAATCTTATCAATTTCCCTCTGATATTTGAAGCAAGGGACGTAAGCTCTCTTTCATAATGGACCAAAAAAGCTGCTTTCACATTCGTGTCTACCCTATGGTATGTCTAGAAATTAAGTTTGGAGGAAAGGGAGAAAGAGAGCCAGGAATAGTCCCAGCATATAAGCACAGCACATTTCAAGAAAATTTAAGCAAGGATAATGAAAAGTCAGGCATTTCTAAATGCCAAATTAAATTTGGGGAAATCACCACTTCATTATAACAAAAGCATGCATACAATTTGGACACTTCTCCATAGCACGGATATGTTGTAAACTAAAACCTAGCTATTTCCATGCATGCATCCCAGTTACTAGTAAAGTGCTGTATGTTTTGTGATTCTGATTTTACATAGCATATCATGGACTGTAGGAGGAGAAGACAAGATAAACATAGTTGGCTAAAATTATAGCATGGCAGAGATTTATAGAAAGGTGGTGAGTTGCCTATTCTAGGGCTGTTTCCCGGTTGTTGTACTGTACTCAGATTATTGAGGTTACAGCTGGAGAATGAGTTCTGCATCACTGAAGGATCTGTTTACTACTAAGGTTTTAATATAATTACATTTGGGAGGGCATCTTATCTTTGTAGGAACAGTTTTTGGAGTAGCTTGTCCAAAACTTCATAAAAATCAAGAACTCTGCTCAGTGAATTATAGTGACGCAAAACTGATGATAATCCCTTGATTCTAAAACGGGGGTGGGAAGGAGGGGGAGGAGCGGGAGATTCCAAGGAAATGTGTGATTCTGTGATTATTTTTTTTTACCATCCTTCACATTATATTATTCGTTCTGTAATTTCCAAGTTAAGTTATATTGTTATTGCAACCAAAAACAAAAACCTGTTGGTGAATATGTTAAATTGAAAATGAGTTTACAAATTCTGATGGCTATGTTTATTTTTAACATGAAAAACAATTAATTGATGTCGCTTAGAGTATGTGAAGTGAGGAAGAAGGAAGCTTGGAGAGGTATGAGGATTACAAAAAACTCCAAAAGGGGAAGAATGCTAAAATGTTAAAGAACTGCTGCAGAAAATGAGTCTCATTAATTAATTCATTTAAAATGTTTTTACAGTGCCTTTCTCCTTAGAAAGGACCCAAGGCAGTTTACATCATTGAAAGACAGTCTGCAGAGCTGGTAATAGTGAGTACAGTCAGGGCTGGTGCTAGGCGAGGAGCGGGGGGGGAGCAGGTGGCGGCGGCGGTGGCGGTGGCAGGGGGCAGGCGGGTGGTGGTGGCAGGGGGGATGGGGTGGGGCAGTGGGTGGGCGGCGGCAGCAGTGGGGGCAGGGTAGTGGTGGGGGCGGGGCGGCAGGGGGGAGGCGAATGATGGGGGACAGCAATGGGCGTGGGGGGCGGATGGCAAAAGGTGGCGGGGGGACAGACGGTGGTGGCCAGTGGCGGGGGGCAGCAGGGGGCAGCAGGCTGGCCAGTGCCCCCTCTCCATTTTGGCACCCTAGACAACTGCCTAGTTCACCTTAATGGACGCGCCGGCCCTGAGTACAGTGCACCATACTAAAACAGGCTAAAACAAATATTACATTAAAAATGACAAACAAAAGCAACACCAACACATATCTGAAGCAGTAAAGTACAGCAAACCTCACTCAAGGAACTTGTTTTATAGATACTCTTGTTGTGAGTGTTGGCTGCATGTTCTATATTTAAGCAAAACACTTAAAACAGTGGGCCTCTAAGTTTGCGGTCTTATAGTACCTGAAACCGTTTTATGGGGGCCACTATGCCTAGAAGAAAGATAATTTTTTCTCTTCCTAAGTTTAGTTCTGTCTGATAAATTTTGTTTACATCTCAGCATTTAAAAGTGTAATTAGTAAATGTGAAGAAAATATATTGCAGCTTTAAATGAACCAGCTGCTAAAAGGAAATGAAAAAGACTTACGTCTTTAAAAATAAATAAAGAACATTTTACTTTGCAAGTACTTTAAAACCAAACTTTAACTATTTAAAACCATTAGGCTACAACAGTGCCAATAACCAGGGGTCCTAAATAACATCTAGGCCACTCCATTAGCAGAAGCAGATTGGAAACGTGACAGTTATTGAACACTCTAAAGGTTCACAGTATGTGATCTAAATTTTTCTAAAGTGCATGAACTGTCATTTTAGGGCACTTTGAGAACATTCCATTTGACCAATTGCATTGAAGCCTACCCTGCAATTTTATCGATCAGTTGCATTTGCTTATTAGAAGCTGCTACTTTCTCCCCTATCCCTACCCCACTTTCTATTTTTAAACTTGAGATAGCTTAAAACAGAAATGATCAGACTGGTTTTTTTCAATAGTTTTACAATGTTTTCAATTTTCAAAATCCTGGCTGTCTACTGTGATGTTCCGTCCCAAGGATACAATAAGCTTTATATTAATTATCACACTCGAGAGTCAGATGTCAGATAGATGTATCTGTGTACTTGGTCTCTGTGTCAGTTTGTACACATAATATGTTGTGAACAGAGTGATGAGTTAGGAGTCTGGGTTTCATTCTTCACTGGGCCATGGAAACTCACTGAAGAAGTAGAACTGGTAAAACCATTCTGTAAACATTTCACTTCCCTTGAAAGTCCTGTTAGGGTATCTATAAGTTGGCCCCGTCTTGAGAGAAAAGCAGGTGACATACTCTGCAGATAGCCTTGGACACCTCTCTAGTATCTTCACCTTAGACCTAGTCATTATTCTTTAGTAGAGATGGGCACGACCAGAAATTTTTTTTTCGAGTTGTCGTTTGTCGGGACAGATCCATTTCGGGTCATTTCCGTTTGTCGCAAAATTTTTCAAAAATTTGTTGTTTCATCATGTCGTTTGTCGTTTGTCGTTTTCACCGCGATTTAGCGCGATTTGACTTCCCAGAGCATGGGGTTAGGGGGTAAGGGCTAGGCTTAGGGTAATGGTTAAGGTTAGGGTGGGTTAGTGGGCTGCACCTCTGGGTGCCTCTGGCCCACTAAGAACACAGAGTACTGGCGTATGGGTTAGGGTTAGGGTTAGGGTTAGGGTTGGTGGGCTTTTTATGCCCTCTCTGGCACATCCAGATGTCTCAGCAAAACCTGGCCATGTGATTGGTGGAATGGCTCCAAAAATTTTCATGGTCCCATCCCATGGCCAGCCCATCATTGTGCGTGCACAGGTGTAAAAAAAAAATAAAATAAAATAAAATAAAATAAAATCAATGGAGATGTTTTATTGCAAGAAAAACCCACTGCTGCTACTGAAAAAAATTCAAGCATTTAAAATAGCTAATTTTCGCATGTTTCTGTGGTGCTTTGGTGGGTTTTTGGACCACGATTTCAAAAAAAAATTGCGGTCGCCATTTTGGATCCCCCTGCACCGCATGGCAAATGGAGACGACGAGGATGCCCCCCCCCAGCCTGGTACCAGAGCAGCCCAGGACAGGAGGGGGGAGGCTGGGGACCCCCCACCCCAGAAACCACCCCTCTGGTAGGTGCCCTCAGACAGGCATATTTTTGCCTGCTTTTTTGGCTGGGAATCGGGGTTTTTTTAATTTTCAAAACTTTTTTTCTGTGCCGCTTGGCATCGCGCGATCGCCGCGCGATGCCATGAACGACAATGACAAATCAGACCCAATTTATCGTTTATCGATTCGAGTTCGAGTTCTGACAGCTTAATTGTCATTACCGTTTCCGTTACATAACGGAAACGAAGAACGGAAACGGAAACGAGAATTTCGCCAAGTCGTGCCCATGTCTATTTTTTAGGGCCACTAAGAAAGGCTTTAACCTAAAGGGCAATCATTCCCACAAATCTGTACCAAGTATTTGGGGCTTTGTCCTTTTTAATATCCCAAACTCTCTTTTCTTGCCCCCAAATGATATTTCGTAGAATAATAGAATCATAGAGTTGGAAGAGACCTCAAAGGCCATCTAGTCCAACTCCCTGCCATGCAGGAACCCCCATCACAGGATGCCTGACAGACAGCCATTCAGCCTTTGCTTAAAAACCTCCAAAGAAGGAGACTCCGCCACCCTTTGTGGCAGTATATTCCATTGCTGAACAGCTCTAACTGTCATGGAATTTTTCTAATGTTTAAATTAAATCTCTTTTCCTCTAGTTTGCAACAATTGCCCCACATCCTAGTCTCTGAATTTATTTCATGTGGGTAAAAAAAATTCCTTTGATATTGTCTAGCCTTGCATGCCATGGTTACAATGTTCCTGTGTGTCAATGCCTTAATATCTTGCAAGTTACTCATAAAATTAAGCAATAAGGACAGTTTGGTTGTGAATGTTTGAAAGGAAAAGTAGATTATTGAAGATATCAGATAAAGAATGCAGATCATGGAATCACAGAATTATGAAGTTTGAAGGGCCCTACAAGGCCATCAAGTCCAAACTTCGATTCCATGAAAGAAAAGAAATTAAAGGATATGTGCCAGGTGGCTGAACAAATTTCTTTTGAATGCCTCCAGTGATGGCGCATTCGCCAACTCTTGAGTTAATTGGTTCCATTGCCATAGAGCTCTAGTGAAGCAGATGTAAAGTAGTAATACATTCTTTTGCATTTGTATTCAGAATATCTAGTTTCACAGACTCTCTATACAGCACACTCACTGTAAAATTTCTTTCAACTCTTTATCACAGACCCCCTTGTTAACTCTATCATCAATTCTTAAAAATAAACCTATAACTTACTGTCAGAACAGATGGTTAATAACTGCCTCTTGAAAACAGATTGACTGGCTCACGGCACAATTCCAATTACACAGACTAATCAACATTCACCCCTGCACTCAACATTCTATCATTCATCATCCAATCATACTACCATTGTACACATACCTACATGTATGTTATCCAGGTGTTGATCATACAAATAATTTACCATTTTAAAACAACAACCCAGACCTGCTGATTAGAATAGCATAGTCAGAATCTCTGCACAAGGCCAGTGAGCCAGAGCATGTCAAAGAAGGACCAGATGCTGTTTGATTTATGAATGTAGCCAGACACAGTTTGGAAGGTTATGAGAAAGTTGAGGGCCCTCAGTTCAAGGGCATCAGAGGTCTAAGGGAAAACAAGTTTTTTTCTCAAACTAACTTTAAAAATGATGTGCAACTGGATTTGAAGATGGTTCAGAGGCTTCATCTGCTGTAAAATTACTGTTTATTTATTCATTAGTGTGCCAAGTCAGGATCCTAAGATACCATTTTAAAGGCCTGAAGAATACTTCCAAACCCAAACATTCTTGATGAGACAGGCTGTCTTGCCCTGTCAGGAAAGTACCCATCTTCCCTTCAACATGCGATAGTGGCAAGGAGTGTTATTTTCCCTCTGAAGTGTCTGCAATTTCAAACATATATTTGGACAAAACTTGTGCCTTCCTCCCTTTGAAGCAAATTACAATCACACAGCAAGTGAGAAGAAACAGCTGAGGGATCAAAAAGATAGAAAACAAACATAAAAAATAAAATAAAATAAAATAAAATAAAACCAATGGAGATGTTTTATTGCAAGAAAAACCCACTGCTGCTACTGAAAAATATTCAAACATTTAAAATAGCTAATTTTCGCATGTTTCTGTGGTGCTTTGGTGGGTTTTTGGACCACGATTTCAAAAAAAAAAATGTGGTCGCCATTTTGGATCCCCCTGCACCGCATGGCAAATGGAGACGACGAGGATGCCCCCCCCCCAGCCTGGTTCCAGAGCAGCCCAGGACAGGAGGGGGGAGGCTGGGGACCCCCCACCCCAGAAACCACCCCTCTGGTAGGTGCCCTCAGACAGGCATATTTTTGCCTGCTTTTTTGGCCGGGAATCGGGGTTTTTTTAATTTTCAAAACTTTTTTTCTGTGCCGCTTGGCACAGAAAAAAGTCCATTAGAAGTCCATTCAACAAGGCAGCAGCTCTTGTAAATATGTCCAATTTGTCTATATACATAATTTTCAATAAACAAGAAAACTAACAAATATAAAACATTCTTGCAAATGAGTGAAGTTATTGGTAGAACCAACCAGAATCTATCTGACAATTGATTCATAAGAGACCCCTCTCATTATTTACCAATTTCACCTTAATACATCTTTGGTAGAAAACCTGCTCATAGGGCGCTTTTACACGACCCCTAAGATCTGCTGTTTCCTTAAATTCGGACCAGAGATCTTGAGGGTTTGTCGCTCTCCCTGCGTTCCCACCCCCTCCGCACTTCCTTGTTCTGTCTGCATGAGGGGAGGGAGAAAAAAAGGGAGAAAAGAATGCACTCTTACCTCCGGAGTGCCGGTGGAAGTTGCTCCGACCCCCATTACTTCCTGGTTCCTCTTAAAGGGGCGGGAGGCAAAAAAAACCAACAACAAAAAGAAGCGAGGAGAGCCCAGCACTCTCCGCATCAAAATTTTTCACTCGCCCAGAGCAGGTACTTGAAAGGTGGGCTGGGTCGTGCTTAGGTGGGCGGGGTCGCACTTAATTTTCTGTTAGCTCCAGAGCTGGTAGGGAAACATTTTTAAGCTCCGGAGCTGGGAGCCATTTGCAGCGGAGCTTAGGGGTCGTGTATAAACGCCCATAGTTCCATGGTCAATGTCTGAGGAGCACAGACCCAAGTGAGGGCTTTTCTAGGTTTAGTAAACTGGCTTTCCCAGTTTAGGAAAGTATGCCCGCATCAGGTACTCTCAGTAGTTCAATTTCATCAGTCATTTAAGGCACAGGTCATCACAGAGACCCTTTGAGATTGTTGCTGAAGATACTTAAGTGTCAAGGTATAATTTGCAAGCTGAAACAAAACAAGGCTTGTGGCAATCAACAGCCATGTTGAGCAAGTGTGTGAACTACTGAGTAACTGTGCTTAACAAAAAAAAGGAAGGGTAACACATATGTATTAAGGTTAAAGTAAATGATGTAATGCTTTGCGATTGGCTGAGGCTTGTATATAGTGAAAACCCATGTGTAATGTTTTTTGGGGAATTCTCTTCTTTACTTTGTCATGCTGTCAGATTGACCTACTGGAAATATACCTATGGTGATGGTGAGCTCTGCTTTAGTGTCTTTATTTTTCTGCTGAGCCAAATATGCTCAAAAGCCTACTCCAACATTAAGTCTCCTGGTTTCTTCAAAGGTGTGTATTATTTATTATGCACTGGTTGGATCTGACAACATGGCAATATTTAAATAGGATTGTTTTTAATAGTGCTTGCCTTCAATTAATATCCAATTAATAAAATTCAATTAATAAATGCAAATAAAATTTACTCGCTGAAGTACTAGCTACAGACATAACGTTTTCCCTATTTCATTAGTATGAAATGACAGATAAATTTGCACCAGCACTTTGAAAACTTGTCTTGGTACAGGGATGAATAAGGCAGTGGTATCTTTTGGACAAGGAGGAATCTCCCCTGGAAATACTAGCAGTTCTGCACTGCTCCTCCTCTCACAAAGCTATCTATAGGTTTAGTACAACAACATTTGAAAAGCTGCAACTGTTGTGATGTGTGAATCCCTGATAATTGCTTTGTTTTACATTCCAGTCTTCTGCAAAAAGAAATGCATACAGGAGGAGGTAGAGTAAGGGTGGGAGCACACAATACTGACACAGGGACAGCCTATCCATTTTCTTTTTCTTGCTAGGGGAAATATGAAAAAGTTTGAGAAATACCGGGGGGAAGGGGGAGGGCGGCCTAGCGGGCGCCTCCTTCCAGCCGGGACAGCGCCGCTCCATCCTGCGCAGGCACCGCCGAGCCGCGAGCCGCCGCCGCCGCCGCGCGCCCCCTCCCCACCAGCCCTGTCTCTTCTTCTTTCTTGGGCATAGAGCCTGCGAGCTGAGAGCAGCGATGAGAGCACCGTGGGGCATGGGCCGAGTTCTTGCCCGTCCCTGCTGAGTCAGCATCATCCAACAGAGCAAGGGGAGGGGAGGGCGAGCACCCAGACCAGCCAGGGTTGCACCGGTCCCTTGACTTCACCCAGCGCTCCCTGCCTGGCTTTCCTCGTCCACCCCAGCAGTGATGCCCCTCACAAAGAGAGAGACACATACACACGCGTAAACACACACACACACACACACACACACACACTGCTCCTGGCCTGAGCGTGACGCTGGGGCTCCGGAGGCCGGCAAGGGAGAGGAACACGCAAGTTGAAGCCGCAGGGCGCACGGGCGGTGTGGGAGGGGATGAGGTGCAGTTGTGGGGAGGGGGAAGGAAAAGAGAGACGAAAAGGGGGAAGGAGAAGAGACGGAAGCTTTGCTGTGGGTGCCTAGCCAAGCCGAGTGGGCTGACCTAGCCCCAGAGACTGCCTGCACCCATGTTGGACAGGGAGGGGGAGGGGTGATGGAATTTTTTTTCGTTGTATGGATTTTCCGTTATACGAGCTGTACGCTATACAAGGGTCCACTGTACTTCTTTATCCAGCGTGTTGTTTGTGGAACTCCCTGCCACAGGATGTGGTGATGGCATCTGGACTGGATGTATTCAAAAACGAATTAGACAGATTCCTGGAGGAAAAGCCCATCACAGGTTACCATGATGGAGATGTGTAATCTGCAGACTTAAAATCGGGGTACTTCAAGGGCCAGATGCAGGGGAGTGGTATCAGGAGACAGATATGTAGTCTCATGTGCTCCCAGACACAATTGGTGGGGCCACTGTGAGATACAGGACAATGGACTAAATGGACCTTTGGCCTGATCCAGCATGTCTCTTCTTATGTTCTTATGTTAAACACATTTTTTCTAAGGCCCCACCCACCCAATATTTCTTGTTAGCTTGAGGGGAAAGAATGATAGTGGCAGGCAATTTTTTTCCATTTTTATCTATTCCAGAAGCATGCTCATAAACCAAAATACTCATGTATCAAAGCAAATTTCCCCATAGGAAATAATGGAAATTTACCTGATCCATTCTGGTGTCCCAGTTTCCACTACAGTGGTACCTTGTATAAAGGAATTAATTTGTTCCAAATGAAATTATGTTAAGCAAATTTTCCTTTGCTTTGGTTGGGAGCCACAGAGGCCTCCAGAGCTAGCACTGCCCAGGGTGTGCTGCAGAGGCTGAATCCAGGCAGTGCTGGGCCCGGAGTGCACTGCAGAGGCCACAGATGGGTGACATTTGGCCTGGGGCGCACTGCAGAAGTTACAGAGGGGTAGCGACAGACTTGGAGTGAGTTCTGGAGCCTGCAGCCAGACAGTGCTGGGCCCAGGGTGTAGCGTGGAGGCCATGGATGGGTGGTGTGGGCTCGGGGAGGCCCAGCACATCCACACTGCATGGCCTGGAAGTCACTTCTACATAAGAACATAAGAACATAAGAACATAAGAACATAAGAAGAGCCATGCTGGATCAGGCCAAAGGCCCATCTAGTCCAGCTTCCTGTATCTCACAGCGGCCCCACCAGGTGCGTTTGGGAGTGCATGAGACTAGATATCTGTCTCCTGATACCACTCCCCTGCATCTGGCCCTTGAAGTAACCCGGTTTAAAGCCTGGAGACTCCACATCTCCATCATGGTTTGTAACCTGTGATGGACTTTTCCTCCAGGAATCTGTCCAATCCCCTTTTGAAGGCATCCAGGCCAGATGCCATCACCACATCCTGTGGCAGGGAGTTCCATAGACTTACAACGCGCTGGGTGAAAAAATATTTTCTTTTGTCTGTTCTTACTCTCCCAGCCCTCAATTTGAGTGTATGTCCCCTAGTTCTGGTATTTTGGGAGAGAGAGAAGAGCTTCCCTCTATCCACTTTACTCATACCCTGCATTATTTTGTACGTCTCAATCATATCCCCCCTCAAGCGCCTTTTTTCCAGACTAAAGAGGCCCAAATGTTTTAGCCTTTCTTCATAAGGGAGGTGCTCCAGCCCGGTAATCATTTTAGTCGCTCTCTTCTGCACCTTTTCCAGTTCCACTATGTCTTTCTTGAGATGCGGTGACCAGAATTGTACACAATACTCCAGGTGGGGCCTTACTATTGTTTTGTATAATGGCATTATAATGTTGGCTGTTTTATTTTCAATCCCCTTTTTGATAATCCCTAGCATGGAATTGGCCTTCTTTACGGCTGCCACACATTGGGGAGACACCTTCATGGAGCTGTCCACCAACACACCAAGATCTCTTTCCTGATCCGTCACGGATAACTCAGAGCCCATGAGTTGATAAACGAAGTTTGGGTTTTTTGCCCCAATATGCATTACTTTACATTTGGTTACATTAAAACGCATTTGCCATTTCTCAGCCCACTCCCCAAGTTTGGAGAGATCCTTCTGGAGCTCTTCACAATCTTCTCTGGTATTTACCACACGAAAAAGTTTTGTGTCATCTGCAAACTTGGCCACCTCACTGTTTATCCCTGTCTCCAGGTCATTTATGAACAGATTGAAAAGCACCGGTCCCAGGACAGAGCCCTGGGGCACACCGCTTTTCACTTCTCTCCATTGCGAAAATTTCCCATTGACACCTACTCTTTGTTTCCGGGATTTCAACCAGTTCTCAATCCATAAGAGGACCTGCCCTCTTATCCCCTGACTGTGCAATTTTCTCAGCAGCCTTTGGTGAGGGACTGTGTCAAAAGCTTTTTGAAAATCCAGATAGACTATATCAACCGGTTCACCCAAATCCACGTGCCTGTTGACCTTTTCAAAAAATTCTAAGAGGTTTGTCAGACAAGATTTACCCTTACAGAAGCCATGCTGATTTTCTCTCAGCAAGGTTTGTTCTTTTATGTGTTTTAAGATTTTCTCTTGGATGAGGCTTTCCACCATCTTCCCTGGGACAGATGTAAGGCTAACCGGCCTGTAGTTTCCCGGGTCCCCCCTCCTTCCTTTTTTAAAAATTGGTGTGACATCTGCTATCCTCCAGTCCCCCGGCACTGTGGCCGTTTTAAGAGACAAGTTGCATATAACCGTTAAGAGATCTGCAATTTCATTTCTCAGTTCCCTAATAACCCTTGGGTGGATGCCATCTGGGCCCGGTGACTTGTTAATCCTCAATTTATCAATTAGTCCTAAAACCTCCTCTCTTTTAACCTGTATTTGATTTAATTCTTTAGTCAAGAGGGGCGGCTGAGGCAGCGGAATCCGCTCAAGGTCCTCTGTCGTGAAGACAGACGCAAAGAACTCATTCAATTTCTCTGCAATGTCCAAGTCTTCCTTAACCTCCCCTTTTCCTCCCTCACCATCCAGAGGGCCAACTGGTTCTCTGGCAGGTTTTTTACTTCTAACATATTTAAAGAAGCTTTTATTATTACCCTTTATATTGCTAGCCATTCGTTCCTCAAAGTCTTTCTTTGCCTCCCTTATCATCTTCTTACATTTCTTTTGCCAGAGTTTGTGTTCCTTTTTATTATCCTCATTTGGGGAGGATTTCCATTTACAGAAGGACCTCTCCTTGTGCTTTAGAGCCTCTCTAACTCCACTCGTTAACCATGCCGGTGCCCTCTTGGACTTAAATGAGCTCTTCTTTCTTTGTGGTATGCACTTGTGCTGGGCCTCTATTATTGTTGTTTTAAACAGGCTCCATGCACTCTGAAGAGATTGGATTCTTTTAACCTTCCCCTTCAGTTTCTCTCTAACTATTTTCCTCATCTGAGGGAAGTTTGCCCTTCGAAAATCAAGGGTTTTTATGTCTGATTTGGTTGACACTCTTCCTCCGACATGCATGGCAAAGGTAATTGCAGCATGGTCACTGTTCCCCAGAGGCTCAGTGACATTCACACCCCTGACCAGGTCCTGAGTATCACACAATATTAGATCCAGAGTTGCCTGTTCTCGGGTGGGCTCCGTGACAAGTTGCTCTAAGGCACAGTCATTCAGCAAGTCGAGAAACCCAATTTCTCTTTCTTGCCCGGAGCTCGCATTGGCCCAGTCAATGTGGGGATAATTGAAGTCCCCCATGATTACTATCCTATCCCTCTTAGCCACCTCCATGATTTCTCTCCTCATTTCAAGGTCCCCCTCAAGGTTTTGATCTGGTGGACGATAGAATACTCCAACGATCACATCACTCCTTGGACCTGGTAGTTTAACCCACAGTGATTCTATGGTGGAGTCAGACCCTCTGTCCATCTCCATTCTGCTGGATTTTACCCCTTCTTTGACATAGATGGCCACTCCTCCTCCAACCCGCCCCTCTCTATCCCTTCTATAGAGTTTATAGCCTGGGATTGCTGTATCCCACTGGTTCTCCACATTCCACCAGGTTTCTGTTATGGCTATTATATCTATGTTATCCCTAGCTGCTAAATGTTCAAGTTCTCCCATCTTTGCTCGGAGGCTTCGAGCATTGGCGTAGAAGCACCTGTACAGTGGGTCCCGCAACAACAGCTGCTGCCTTGTTCTTTCTCCCGCACAGCTTTTATTATCAGTAGACAAACTGTCATATTCCGTTATTCTCCCAGTGCTAATACCTGCTACGCCATCTCTATGTGATTCTCTACCTTCTTCAACCTCATTCCCCGAGGATGATGTGTTCCGAACCGGATGCCACTCAGCTCCTGTCGGCTTTCCCCCAGTTATTAGTTTAAAAGCTGCTCTGCTGCCCTTTTGAGGTTGAGTGCCAGCAATCTGGTCCCATCCTGATTCAAGTGCAACCCATCCCTCCTGAACAGGTTTGGCTTGTCCCAAAATGTTCTCCAGTTCCTGACAAATCTAAAGCCCTCCTCTCGACACCATCGCCTCATCCACGCATTGAGGCTTCTGAGTTCTGCCTGCCTGGCGGGTCCTGCCCGAGGAACAGGTAGCACCTCTGAAAATGCTACCTTGGAAGCCCGGGACTTCAATCTTCTACCTAACAACCTGAATTTGGCTTCCAAGACTGACCGCTTTGCCTTCTAGTCAGCGCTGGCCTGGCCAAATGTCCCAGAGGCCCATTCCGGGCAACACCAGGTAAATGGAGAGCATTGGAGGTCTCTTCTGGTCCACCAGAACTCACTTCTGGTCCATGCAGAAGCTAAGGAAGCCCCCTCCATGCCCACCACACAGCCTGGAGTCCGTTCTGGGAAGAGATCCAGAGGCCCCACATAAGCCCACCACACTGACTGGCACAAGCTTTGGAGGCCCATTTCAGGCAGCACAGGGCCTGTGCTGAGGTGAACCTTGCACTCAAACTGGAGCAAGGCTTGCAAACCGAGGCAAAGTTTTACTAAAATTTTTGCTTGGTTTGCAAAATGCTCATCATCCAAGGTGCTCATAAACCAAGGTACCACTGTACCTACTTTGAGATCTATGCAGAAGGGAAGTACATTTATAATGCTAATCACAACATCATTGACTGCAATGTGAATTGCATTAAAATGAAGATGATTTCATTTCAAACAGATTACATCACTAGAATCAAACCCAATCTGAAGGAATTAAAATTTTTGATGGCAGACAGATTAAGAATTCACATAACAATATCTTTTGTATCTGAATAAAGTACTTGAGAAAGAGTAAAAATTTATTCTGTTCCTCCTCTCTCTTTCTTTTCATATATCAATATTTTGTTCAGTCCTGAATGGTTTAATAAAGAAATTGAGCAACTCAGTTCCATGAATGACTTACAGACTACTGGAATTCATTATTATTTTTCTGTTATTTAAATAGATTGTTCATAGCCTTTCATCCCATCCTATTACTTGATGCAGTTCTTTTTTGTTAAGGCTTCATTTTCAATAAAGATTTTTGTTTTAAAAATGTACTGCTTACTTATAGACCATTTGTAAAAAGGCTGTAATGCTGGAAGAATTATCTTCTACATGCTTCATAATTAACATAAATTATCTTCTACATGCTTCATAGTAAATATAAATGATACAATCTAACATGGACAGACTTAAAAATAAATATGTGCAATCAGGGCTGATGCTAGGTTTTTTGTGCCCTAGGCGAGGGGCAGGGGGTGGGGCAGGGGGCGGGGGGGTGGGCAGGGTGGTGGCAGGTGGGTGGTGGGGTGGTGGGGTGTGGGGGGGCAGGGTGGCAGGGGGCAGCGGATGGCAACGGGCGTGGGGGGTGGCGACAGGTGCAGGGGTGGCGGGTGGGTGGTGGTGGGCAGCGATGGGCAGATGGGTGGCTGGCGGGTGGTGGGGGGACGGACGGCGGTGGCCAGTGGTGGGGGGCAGGGGGCGGCAGCCTGTCCAACGCCCTCTCTCCATTTTGGTGCCCTAGGCAACTGCCTAGTTCGCCTTAATGGGAGCGCCGGCCCTGTGTGCAATAGGTCAGCTGTTATAGCTCGCTGGGGTGGAGCAGAGGCCAGAACTTTCAGTACCCACTATGCTTTTAGGGTAGAGCCCAGTGAAGACCACATATATCAATGGATTATCTCAGAGGGTCACATAATCTGCCATATAGGTTCTACTGGAGTCATGTTTTTAAAAAGAAATTCACTTCCTCTCCCATCTTTCACCAAGAAACAGAGAAACTGTTCAGTAGGCTGATATTCTGAAGTGGCTTACTTATTAAGCCACATCATAATATCAGCAAAACCAAAACAGGATTGCTAGAGCTTTGAAATGTCATTCAGATATGAGAATTGTGCCACATGTCTTGCTCCACTAGCAGAGTTTCACCATGCAGAGCTCCATTGCCCTCCCCAGACAAAAGATTGTGAGATGTGTTTGCACATCTCATGTGACCTGGGGAAGGAGGGGGAGGGGCATAGTAGATATTTAGCTGCCCAGAGACCATTTGGTAGTAGGGTGTCTCACTCACCCACACTTTTAGCAAGTGTGAGTCTAATTGGTCACCTGAGGGGTCTGGATAGCAATGTTTGCCTTGCTTTCCAGAGTTAAACAAACAGGAGCAGGATTTTTTTTTGCCTATTCCACACTGGCAGATGGTTTGGGTTATTGGATTAGGTCATAGCTAAATAGGACACACTGGCAGGTAGTGCAGAAGGCATAAGGATTGGTGAGTCCTAGTTGAGCTAAAAGAGTCTCTAGCCTCTCTATCCCCATGATGTTATGGACTAGGGATGGGCACCTTATGAAAAACCACATGCTGTTTCCTCATTTTGTAAACTTACAGAACAGTAAAAAACAAAACAAAACAGCGTGCCATCAAGAAATGAAATGAAATACCTCTTTTTGTGCCAGAAATGAAACAATTTGTCCTAGTGGCAAGAGTCCTCTTTGATCCAGCTGTCTTGAGAACAGAAGGTTTATTTTTAAACTGATTGATTTGTTTTTCTTCCTTCTCTCCCCGTGCTTCAGCTGTTGAGTTAGCTTATCTCCAATCTTGATCTGCCTGCAGCTAGCCAGGAGCTGAGCTCTGCTGCTGCTTCCTGTCTGTGGGCTGTGGACATGGTAGTCTTAGGACCACTTTCCCTTTCCTTCCCTGCACTGGCTGTGCCTGTTTCTTCAAGATGATTTATTAAACTGAATGTTTTCCTTTCCTGATTATGTCGGACCATGGAGGGTTTTTTAATGTTTTTTCTTCCTCCCCTCCCCCCTGATCAGCGGATGAGCTTGTCTCTCTGATCTCTCCATGCAGCAGCTAGCCATTAGGTTTCCTGCTTGTTTATAGAGGGTTCTTTGTTTAGAAGCAAATTGATTGGAAGGTTTAAGGAGGGTCTTTGATTTATGGCAGTGGTCTCACTATTAAATTATAAAAGGGAAAGCTCCCCATTATTTATAACCTTACAAATTGTTTCATTTCATTTTGTTTTGTAATGAAAATTCTTTTAAAAATCAGTTAATAAAAAAATATGAAGGCCAAAATGAAATGAAACACTATATTTCCGTTTTGTGCCCATATCTCCTATGGACCACAAGACTACCATGTTTGAGGGAGGATGTGCTGATCATCCCAGGTCTAGAGCCACTGAATAGTGGGGCTCAGTGATCTGGAGGTAGCACAGTGAGTTTCCAGCTGCAGCCACCCTGTCTTCAGGAATGCACTAGAGTGGGCAGACAGTTCAACCATATAAGAAAGCTGGTTTCGCTGGAGCACTTATCATATTGTCTTGCTGTGCTGTAGGCAGAACCAGAAGTCTAACCTTGTGCTTCTTGAAAGCACGCAGATTCTCTGAATGATAAACCATCAGAAGCTTCAGATCCCCACTGGCATTGGCACAGAACAGAAGGGTGAGACGGTCCTTCATTGGCTTGTGGCAAGGTATTATAGCCTCCTCCTGTGTGATGAAGGTCTTCTTCAGCATCCGTTTCCAGAACAGGCCAGTTTCATCACAAATCTTCGACCTGCTCTGGAAGGTAGCCCTCTGAAGTTATGGTTTCCAAAAACTCCATGGGGAATTCTTCAGCTGCAGGCAGATTAGAACTTGCAGCCTCTCTGTGCCGGACCACAATATGGATGCCTAATCTCATTTTGAATTTGTCAAAACACTTGCAGCTTGCCTTGAACTCTTCATATGAAGTTCCTGGCTGTTGGGCAATCAGGTCAGCGTGTGAGGCCTTGACCTTGGCACAGATGACTGCCTCAGTCACAGTGTCACCTGCATGCTCTTCTAGTAGATCCACAGAAGCAGCAGCCTCCCAACCTCATCCATTTTATAGCAGGCCAGTCCTTTGTAATGTTCATGACACACATTTATTTATTTATTTATTTATTTATTTATTTATTTATTTATTTATTATATTTATGTACTGCCCCATCTTCCGAGATGGATCTCGGGGCAGTGTACACTAAAATAAGAATAAAACAACAGCAAACGAGCATAAAAATCAGAGGTACCAGTAAAAATAGGAGGGTACATACCCTCCACTGAGAATGGCGTGGGCAGCACAGGGAAAAGAAAAAAAAGGGGGAATTAAACAAAAAGGTCGCCATATGCCTCCTTGAAGAGATGGGTTTTCAAGGCTTTTTAAAAGAATATTCTTCTCTTTGTCTTTGAGGATGGTTCTGATAGTGAAAACACCCTTCCCATATTTTTTTTTGCAAGGTCTGTCACATGCATGCCTTCCTCATGCTTGCGAATGATTTCCTTCTTGACACAAGATCAGCTCCCTCTTCCACTTCCCAACCTCTGTTGCCTTCTTTGGTGCTATGACACCACAATCACAAGGAAGAAAACAACAATACCATGAGGTTCCTGAAATCCAAAGAGCAGAAACTGAAAAAAACGAAATTTAAACATGCACGCACAGAAATCCACAACACAACTTCGTGGCCACCCTGAAAACCAATGAGCAGAAATAATAATAATAATAAAAGAAATTTAAACATTCATGCACAAAAATCCACAACCTCATAGCCACTCTGAAATCTAAAGAACAGAAACTGAAAAAAGAAATTTAAACATGTTCAGAAACCCAAAACACAACTTCAGGGCCACTCTCTTTCTTTCTCTCTCTCAAACACTGCTCCACACCTTGTCACTTGAAGGCTCATGCAACCCACAGAGGTCTGGAAGCATAGCACTGGTGTTTTAAAACATCCCAGATGCAATGTGCCCATGGAGAAGCATTTTTCAGGAAAAAATTGTAAGGATAAAATAATTGACCTTTTTTCGTAAGTCAAATTTCCATGTGCCAATGGATTTCTTTTTGTAAGTCAAAATTTTCAGTTGTCGAAGCATTCATGACTCAAGGTACCACTGTATGAGTATTTTGGTTTACAAGCATGCTTCCAGAATGGATCAAGGTACCATTGTAGCATATTAAAACTGACAAAAAGAAAAAGAAAAAGTAAAGCTATGTTCACAATTAAAGATGGGCAGGAAATGAAAAACCAAATGCTGCTTCATTGTTTCATCATTTATTTATTTATTTATTGTTGTATTTATATCCCGCTTATCTTCTACGTGTAGAACTCTAAGCGGCTAACAGGGCAATCAACTGCCAAACCAACAAACAATACAATACAGCAAGTAATAAACAAAATCAACATATAACAATAAAGACAGACACAGCATATAAAATCCTCCTGCATCCCAGCATGCCGGAGAGGCAAATCCTAATACGTTAAAATTAGACGAACCTAGATCGGCAGTCGGAAATGGATAAAATCAATAACGATGGCAGGGCAAAAAACAAACAAACAAACAAAAAAACTAGAACTCGCCAAAGGCCTCTCGGAACAAAAAAGTTTTCAAAGCTTTCCGAAAGGCCTGCAGGGACTCTGCAGAGCGCACTTCACTGGGGATGGAGTTCCATAAGGAAGGGGCTGCCACTGAGAAGGCCCGGTTCTGAGTGATCGTTTTCCGGGCCTCCCGTGGAGTGGCAACCCGCAGCAAGTGCGCTCGCACCTGCCGAACAGGACGGGCCGAGGTGGATCGCTGGACGATACGCTCTGTCAGGTAGTCCGGTCTTAAGCCATGGAGGGTTTTATAAACTAAAACCAAGACCTTGAATCTAATCCGGGCTGCAATGGGCAACCAGTGCAGGCAGGCCAGGACTGGGGTGATGTGGTCATAACGACGCACACCAGCCACCAGCCTGGCCACCGCATTCTGTACCCACTGCAGACGCCGGAGAAGAGTCAAGGGTAACCCCATGTAGAGGGCGTTGCAGTAGTCCAGTCTCGAGATCACCAGTGCTTGGACCACTGTTCTCAGAGAGTCAACATCCAGGTACGGGCGAATCTGGGCGATCTGGCGGAGATGATAGTAGGCGGCCCTGGTCACCGACGCCACCTGGGCCTCCATGGTCAGCGCCGGGTCCAGGACCACGCCCAGATTCCGCACCCTCTCCACTGGCTGGAGGGAACCCCCCCCCCAGACAGGGTAGAGGGCCACCGTACCCAGATGGTGAACTCCCAAAGAACATAACCTCCATCTTCTCTGGGTTGAGCTTAAGCCTGTTCGCCCCGGTCCAAGCCAGCATGGCCTCCTGGCACTCATCAAGGATCCTCACAGCTTCCATTGCAGAGGTGGAAAAGGAGAGATAGAGCTGCGTGTCATCAGCGTACTGATGACAGCAGACTCCAAATCTCCTAATGACCCCAGCCAGCGGCCTTACGTAGATGTTAAACAGCATAAGGGACAGTGACGACCCCTGTGGAACCCCACAAGGGAGTATCCAAGGAGCCGACAACTCCCCCCCCCCATGCTGAATGTACTGAGGATGGCCCTCCAGGAAGGATCGGAGCTAACTGCGAGCAGTGCCTCCGATTCCAACCTCAGAGAACCAATCCAACAGGATACCATGGTCGACGGTATCAAAGGCCGCTAACAAATCCAGGAGAACCAACAGGGTAGAGCAACCCCTGTCGGCCGCCCGGATTAGGTCATCTTGCAGCGCAACCAAAGCTGTTTCAGTCACCTGACGAGGCCTGAACCCGGACTGGCAAGGATCGAGGCACTGCTGATCCTCCAGGTACGACTGCAGCCGGACCGCCGCCACCCTCTCGATCACCTTACCCATAAACGGGATGTTAGCGATAGGACGATAATTAGCTAAGTCGTCCGGACAAAGGCCTGGTTTTTTGAGGATGAGCTTTACCACCGTCTCCTTCAGACGGGAGGGAAAAACCTACTCGCTGAAGGAGGCGGTGGCGATGACCGAAGCCCATTCGGCCATGGTCCCGCTGGCAGCTTTTATGAGCCAGGCAGGGCAGGGATCAAAAGGAGTGGACGCCGGCCGGCAGTGAGCCATAGCCTTAGAGGCCTCGACAGCAGAAACAGGCCCAAGCACATCCAAACGAGGCGACGAAGGCGGACCAGCAACTGGGGATGCCGGGACAGTGCAAGTGCAACTGGAGTCAAAGCCGGCCTGGATGGCCTCTATTTTTGATCGAAAAAAGGCTGCAAAATTCTCACTACTGAAATCAGTAGGAGGAGGCCTAGCCAGACTAGGATTGGTGAGGTCCCGAACCACCCGGAAGAGCTCCGCCTGGCGGTTTAGGCCTCACCAATTCTCAGGGAGAAAAAAGATCTTATGAATAGAGGTGGGCACGAAACAGAAAACCCATAGTTCTGGTTTGTCTGGTTTGGGCCCACCCTTGGTTTGGCTCGGGATTGGGTTAGTACAAATTTTAAAAAATTCGTACGAATTATAACCGATCCGAACTGGTTCGGGTCGACTTACCGGGTGGCAGTGGGGGTGGTGAGGGCGATCCTGGCCCTGGTGGCAAGGGCTTTTTGAGGTGCTGGCCTCAAGCCAGTGCCTCAGGGTGTTTGTTGTTGTTGTTGTTGTTTTCTTTAAGCACCAACCGTGCAGCCACTGGGGCCAGGTCAGCGCTGATTATTTTTTATTTTTTTCCTTTATTCTAGAGCGCCAACGCAGCCACCTATGGAGACAGGTCACCACTCCTTTATTATTATTATTATTATTATTATTATTATTATTATTATTATTATT
>JAHTLZ010000129.1:10997907-11013460 GCA_023846285.1 Phrynocephalus versicolor | reverse complement strand
GAGAGAGAGAGAGAGAGAGAGAGAGAGAGAGAGAGAGAGAGAGAGAGTATACACGTATGTCTACATGTATATTTAAACTTCTGTGATCCACTGAGGTTATCTTTTGAGTCCCAGTGCCTTCTGGTCAGGAAAGGAAACTGCTGAGCGCAGCAGTGAGTGAAGGTCTCATGCTGAGAGAAGCTGCCTACCTTGGAATAACATGTGTTTAAAAATACCTTCTGCTCCAGGTAACTTCATCTGTGCAGTCCAATAAGCTTCAGCTGCTTTCAAGGACAATGCTCATGATCTCAAGCTGTCTAAAAGGGAGATTGCAGGTTTAGCTTAAGAGGCAGATTTTTTTAAACACATAAAATCAAAAGAAAACCAGTACATTCATATTTAGGAACCTCGTGACAAAATATCTGACTCTCAAACACAACCATGGAAATGCCTTGAGAGGTTTTACAGTTCACTCCTGCATATAGTTTGATGTTAACTGAGTCTGAGATTTACTACGTATGTGTTGTCAAGTCAATTCCAACTTAAGGTAACTGTTGCAGGATTCCTAAGGTAGGTAAGGGACTTTAAGGAGTAGTTTTTACAAGTGTCACACACCCCCTTGTGAGTTTGTATATTATCCAGTAGAGATGAGTGGAAACTGCTGGTTTAGCAGCTGCATAGCTGTTCCACAGTGTGTTGCCCCACCCACTCTGGTGGACGCCCACTCAGAGGCAGCACCTGGAGAAGGCAGGGCAGGGAAGCCAAGACACCACCTCTGAGTGGGTGCTTGGTGGAAGTGGCTGAAAAGGCACCTGAGGGGGGATATGATTGAGATGTACAAAATAATGCAGGGCATGAATAAAGTGGATAGATGGACACTCTTCTCCCTCTCACAAAATACCAGAACTAGGGGACGTCCACTCAAATTGAGGGCTGGGAGAGTGAAAACAGACAAAAGATTTTTTTTCACCCAGCATGTTGTTAGTCTGTGGAACTCCCTGCCACAGCATGTGGTGATGGCATCTGGCCTGGTGTGGCAGTCTCTGTTCTGAACTTGTGCTTGGACTCAATAATGGACTGGATGAGGGTCCATAAACTGAAGCTCAATCCAGACAAGTCGGAAGTGTTGTTGGTGGGTGCTCTGCCTGACAGATTAGAGGGCCATTCCCCTGTCCTGGATGGGGTTGCACTCCCCCTAAGGGACAGGGTCCGCAGCTTGGGGGTACTTCTGGACCCAGGTCTTACCCTGGAAGCCCAGGTGGATTCGGTGGCCAGGGGTGCCTTCTTACAGCTGCGGAGAATATATCAACTTCACCCTTACCTGGATGAGCAAAGCCTTGCAACAGTCACACATGCACTGGTAACAACCAAATTGGACTACTGTAATGCACTTTATGTGGGGCTGCCTTTGAAGACGGTCCGGCGACTGCAACTGGTACAGAACCGTGCCACACGGTTAGTGAGTGCTGTTGCCGTGCAGACTCATATTACGCCAGTTTTAAAAAATTTACACTGGCTGCCAATTGCTGCCTGGGCCCAATTCAAAGTGTTAACCCTTACATATAAAGTCCTAAATGGCTTAGGACCTGGCTACCTAAAGGACCGCCTTCTTCCATATGAGCCTGCCCGTACTTTAAGATCAGGCCAGGAGGCCCTGCTGAAAGTGCCATCCCTCAAAGAGATAAGGCGGGTGGCATGTCGAAGCAGGGCCTTCTCGGCGGTTGCCCCCCAACTCTGGAATGCCCTCCCTATGGAGATCCACCTGGCGCCAACACTTCTGGCTTTTCGGCACCAGGCAAAGACCTTCCTGTTTGGCCAGCATTTTAAGTAGATTACTCAGTTGGACACATGAGCAGCAGAGTTGTATAATCTATAATTGGTATTGTATGTTGTTTTAATTGTATTGTATTGTATAGTTTTAATAATTTTATTGTTTTATAGTTTTTAATACTTATTGTATGCTGCCCAGAGACCTCTTGGTAGTGGGGCGGCTAAAAAAATCTTGTTAATAAATAATAAATAAATAAAAGGGGATTGGACAGATTCCTGCAGGAAAAGTCTATCACGATGGAGATGTGTAATCTCCAGGCTTAAAAGTGAGGTACTTCATGGGCCAGATGCAGGGGAGTGGTATCAGGAGACAGTCTTGTGCACTCCTGGACACATTTGGTGGGGCCACTGTCAGATACAGGAAGGTGGACTAGATGGGCCTTTGGCCTGATCCAGCATGACACTTCTTATGTTCTTATGTTCTTAAAGTTGTGTGTCCATCAGCCAAATTGGCACAAATTCCTGAATTGTTCACTTGAGTTCATATCTCTAGTACCCATTGTAAACTTGCCTCAATCAATCCCCCTTTTCAACAGAGCCTTATGATTGCTTGTGTGCACATCGTCTTACAGCCCAGAACTGGAAATCCTTTACAGCATGGTTGTTTTCCATGTAATGACTGACCAGACAGGCTTCCTACTCTTTTACATTGACTAGATGCTTCCCTATATGTACTTCCAGAGGCTTTGATGGGTTTCCTTTATAGAGCTTGTTATAGTTGTAATCAAAAGGATTTGCAGTTTTGGGCTATAGATGCTGTATTCTGAAACTGGGTACACTGGCCCCCAAAGGTATAAATGAAGAAATAGATTTTCTCCCTCTTCTTTACCACCATGGATTTTTCATAGGTTCTCCCATGAGGCAGATTAATCAGTGTGACGCTGAACAACACTTGTGGGGGAAAATAACATCCATAAATAGGGGATTTTTCTCCATGGTGTCATAACTAGTCTGGTGGAACTGAGTACAGACCAAATAAAAGATCTAAAATAAAATCTATGGTATGTATTAAACATAATGGCTGCATTTGTCAATTAAATACAATAATAGACTTAATGATTTTTCTCATTTTAACTATATCTAGATTAAAAGAGGGAACAAGTTTCGTATTTTATTTTGCTTTGCAAAAATGGGATCACCAAACTTGGCCATGAAATGAACCATGAACGAGCCTTGTTAATTTGTTTTTTTGCCTTGGGGTTAATTTCATCCCCATTTCTGGTTATCAATGATTTGATGGAAGAAGGGGTAAAAAGCATGTTCTTTATAGGATTTTAAACTTGAAGACTTGAATAGTTGTTTTTCCTCAGTATTAGAGATGGGCACGACCAGAAAAAATGATGTTTCGAGTTGTCGTTTGTTGGAACGGGTCCGTTTTGGGTCGTTTCCGTGTGTCGCGATAATTTTCAAAAAATTGTCGTTTCCGTTTGTCGTTTGTCGTTAGGGTTAGGGTTAGGGTTAGGGTTAGGGTTGGGGTTAGGGTAAGTGGGCTCTGGGAGACACCTTTCTGGGTGCCTCTGCTCTGACCCACTAAGAAGGGAAGCGTACTGGCGTACAGGTTAGGGGTAGAGGTAGGGGTAGGGTTAGGGTAAGTGGGCTCTGGGCTGCACCTCTCTGGGTGCCCCTGACCCACTAAGAAGGACAGTGTACTGGCATATGGGTTAGGGTTAGGGTTAGGGTTAGGGTTAGTGGGCTTTTTATGTCCTCTGGCACATCCAGAAGTCTCAGTCAAAACCTGGCCATGCGATTGGTGGAATTGCTCCAAAAATTTGCATGGTCCCATCCCGTGGCCAGCCCATCATTGCGCAGGTGTAAAAAAATAAAAATAAAAATAAAATAAAATAAAATCAATGGAGACGTTTTATTGCAAGAAAAACCCATGCTGGTACTAAAAACTTTCAGGCAGTTAAAATAACTAATTTTCAAATGTTTCTGTTGTGCTTTAGTGGGTTTTTTGACCACAATTTAAAAATAAATATTGCAGTCACCATTTTGGATCCCCCCCGCACCGCATGGCATAGAGACGACGAGGATAACACCCCCCAGCCTGTTGCAAGCAGCCCAGGAAAGGAGATGGGGGCGAGGCTGGGGATGCCCCCCAGAAACTACCTCTCTGGTAGGTGTCCTCACTCAGTCAGGCATATTTTCGTCTGCCTTTTTGGCCGGGAATCGGGGTTGATTTTTTACTTTTAAAAACTTTTTTCCTGTGCTGCTTGTAGGCAATAGTATCGCACAAGCCCGCGATGCCATTAACGACAACGACAAACCCGACCAAATTTTTCTTTTTTCGGGTCGGGTTCGAGCTGGAGCGGAGTAATTTTCGTTACTGTTATTGTTATGTAATAATAACGATAACCGAAAATGAAAATGAGAATTTCGCCACTCCTTGCCCATGTCTACTCATTATCTTTGTCCTCATGGATGTCGGAGCAATGAGATTCTATTGGCCATTTTACCCATTTGAAGAGCATAATTAGAGAAAGAGTGGCAGTATTTGTATTAGTCGCATCTACAAGCATCTACAATCCATTCTGCTTGTTTCGATGAATAGTATGAAAACATGAAATTCAACAATGTATTTAATTTGAAAACAATATATATTTGCTTTATTTATGGGTTGCAGTGACTCCAGAGAGTGCAAGGCAGTATACACAAGCTGCCTTGTGTAAAGGAATATTTCTACAAATAAAACCCAAAATGTATATTTGCAACTTTAGTTCAGTATTTGGAACTGTGAGACTGCATAGGCTGCCAGGATGACCTTGATATAGCTCAAAATGTCACTATAGCACTGAAAGTCGCTGATAAGAGAATGGGGCATTTGGAGAAAATGGATAAGTGTAACCCCTATGAAATACTGGTTTAGCCTAAATGGGTGAGACTAAGAAAGAAAAGGGCTGTGAGTAAGATATGTCGAATCAGAAAAACTGGGAGAACTGAAAAAGCCAGAGATGCTATTGAGAGTTGGTTTTGAAGTTTCCGCTTGTAAAGTTGACTTTTCTATATACTGGCTCTCCAGTCCAGCTGAAGATGTCTTGGATTTTATCTGAAATTAAATTCAAAGGGACTGTTGAACTTCACAGTTTACAAGCAAATCCTGTTTTGCTGCTGGTATAATTAGTCATATCCTTGAGCAGATGCAATAATTGAAACATCTGGGCCTGCATTTCCATGAGAAATGTCCTTGGAAGAATGCCCTAAATGCCACTATCACATTGAGAAGAGGTTGTTGTTGTTGTTGTTGTTGTTGTTGTTGTTGTTGCTGCTGCTGCTGCTGCTGCTGCTGCTTGTTCTGATGTTAGAGGAGGCCAGCTAATGCATCCTGTTCTTAAGGTTCTTGTTGATAAATTTTGGTTGAGATGCTTTAGGGCAGAAATATGGGGATAAAAAGTCAAGACCAGTTAGTAGGTTGTGCAGAATAGAATAAATTCATGAGGCAGACATGGGGTCTTCATTCCCATCACCACCTGGGAGTCCTTTGGATCATTTTAGGGCTGATGTGGCCCTCCCTTCAATTACGGCCATAAGTGATTTAGCCTATTTCAGATATTGGCATTGGCTGAATAGTATGAAGGACCACACCATACTCTTGCTGGATGGAACAATTGCAGATGGGAGAAGAGAAACAATGGTGCCAAGATAAGTTTACTGCCTTTCTGTAGGAAGTTTTCTTTGACTCAGAACTGGGTCTTTGATTCTCATGTCAGCCAAGATGGGGCTGCCATTGTCTGCTCACAAGTTTCTATTTTGTACCCACAACTTCAAGTTAATCATGCAAGGCCATGTTGTTTTGTGCCACTATCCTTCTTCCCACAGCTCCATAGAGCTTTTACAGATCTCAAATTCCAACGGATGATGCCTACTATTGAAGGATGGTACTGAGGAACCCAAGTTTCAGAACAAACAAAAATAGTGAAGAAATAAATCACTATTTAATTTTCTGCTCCTTTTATAGGCATCCTAGAAAAAAAAAATGTCAACGGTCACCCAGTCATTTGTCAACTGCACCTCCAAGGACGTGGGAGTATGCTTGTTCACTGATTATCAGTGAACTTGCATTGGCTGCCAAGAAGGTGTGCTCTTGTTTTGTCAAGGATCATCATACTTGTATAACTGCCACAAACACATGCAGTAAGTTGGTTTGTTTAGAAGGACACTATAATTGAATGGAAACCAACATCCTGATGAGCTACAATTGCCTGTTGTTTAAACCTGGAGAAATATTTTCCATTTTATATATATTATATATTGTGAAGGCCTTTGGTTACTAAAGGCCTTTAGTAACAATGAAGTATGTATAGAGTATTGGTGCTGTAGCCTTAGGTGCACAAATTGTAGGATTTTGTTACTGTCACAATCCCCAATACTGTCTTTTATATAACAGTGAATAAGAAAAGACTCATTTTGTGAAATTGTGTTTGCAAGGTTTAGAAATACTTATCTAAGTAAGCAAATAGCCCCATAGAACTTAGAAGTGTCACATGAGCACTTCCTCATACTACGGGGGCCTGTCTCCTAATCACAGACTCAGACATAAGCACTAAGGGAAGATTGTTTCTTGCAAATCTGCCTTGCAATATCCTGATCTAAATTTGTCTTGCTTTCCCTCACAATGTTTTCTAATTAACTTCAATATACCTCTTCATATGATTTAGTTTGATTTTTTAGGTTTGGTAACAAACCTCTATAAATGAAAAAAAGTCTCACAGGACTGAGTAGAATATGTTCATCAACAATATTGGTCTCAATGTATTTTCCAGCTTCCTCAATATATTTGACAAAAACAATGTTGTTGTTGTTTTTAAAAAAAACCTTTCTCAGTGTTTATTGCTAAAAAACATCATGGTATTATTCATTTCTCTCTTCCTTCAGAGGCTGTTTTTCCAGTTGATTAAGGGACGGTCTTTCGTGGGAACACATGGAGCAATAAACTTATTTTGTACTTGATTAAATGTCAAAGAGCAGTAGAATTGTGACTGCTTAAAAGATAACTTGCCTTGGATTCCATCAGCCATGCCGGCTCTAATTGTAAATTATGATTTTAGTTTATGTTTGTTTAGACAACTAGAAGCTTTATTACATCATGGCTGACAAATGAAGCCAGTGTTTTGCTGGCACTTTGACTATTTTGCTGATTTACTCATTCAATATTACCTTTATATTTCAATTAAATCCACTGATGTTAAAACAAAGCCTGTCTCCCCACTCACAAACCTGACCCACTGAAGTGAGTATTATTTTATTCATTCAAGCAAGCCTGAAGGCCTAGTGTTTTTTAAACACTGAAAACAATGCAAGTAGAAAAGAGTAGTAAAGAAAGCAATACCAGAACATAGGATTCTGCCCTTAAAAGTTAGAGCATGACACTAGACAGTTCAAGTTGTACAGGGAGCATTATTTTCTGTTCTTGAAGAGTGAGGACTCAACTCATGTGAAAAGCAGTAAGTTGGGGCTGATACATTACCATAGAGTACATTAAACCCTTGGAGCACCCAGGTGTCACCATAGAATCCTAGAGTTATTGGACTATTTCTTTGGGATGCTGATATGTATGCATTTCTTTCATGCTATGAACTTCATTTCCATCTTCTCCAATACACCTTTAGGGTAGGTGGGGTACAGCCAGTAACTGATGATAACTTACAGGTAAAGAAAGATTCCAGAACATGGTACCTTATTGGTTTTACTAAAATTGCAGCCCTATAGCCCAGAGGTTCCCAACCTTTGATCCGCAAATGTCCTTGGACCACAACTCCGAGAAATTCTGGCTAAGAACATTTGGGGACTCAAGGTTGGGAAGCTCTGCTATAACCACTCTGACTTACTTTGGAAGGGACCTCTACTTGGCAGGAGACCTAACTAAACAGGTTTAATATAAGCCACTTACCCAACTTTTTGCACCTAGCTGCTAAAGTTTTCACCAGGAGTATCAATCCTCTGAAAACCACACAGGCATATGCCACTCCAAGAGTCTTGTCACCTGAAGCCAGGACCATGCCGATAAGTTATCATGCCTTGGCCTCACCCATTGCCCCACTGTTTGGGAATATTTCTTACCATCATGGGTGTCCAAAGTTCCTGCTTGGTGTCCTTATATCACCTGGTTCCAATCCCAATGCCCAAGCTGCCTGTAGAGATGTGATAATGTGTCAAAGCTTAAAGATACTGCATATATACTACCACAGAGCTTTCAAAGCACTTTCTGGATGGTTTGCAATTAGAGATGCCTGCCATTTTTTTTAAAAAAATGGGGAAACAAACAACAAATTTATGGATTTTTTATTATGAATCAATGAATTGATTTGTCAATTCATTTTTTCCTTAAAATCCTACAATATCCCCTCCAAGTCACCTAGAGTATCCAAAATTGCTTTTTCCAGTTCTCTTCTGCAATCTCTCCTAGTATGGCAAAGATTGAATTTTAGATATCTGAGTTAAATACCACCCCCCAAAAGCGCCCTTAGGAAACTCAATCCTCACCAAATTTGAAGAGATTGTAGAGGGGTCAGAGGGAGCTTCTCTCTTCGAGAGTATGTAATTCAGATATCAAAAACTCAATCTTCACCACACTTGGAAGGATTGTAGAGAAGAGTCAGGGACACCCTCCCTGCCTCTGGTGTCTCTGGGTGAATTGGAGGCCATTTTATAGCCTGCCGAATCAAGACATCAACAATCACTAAAAGTCACTAATTTGTATTTGTCAGGGGTGTCAGTTCATACAAATATGAATTGAATCAGCAAATTTTGAATGAATTTTGCAATTCATTTTAAAATTTGTGCTTCTCTCTATTTTCACTTTAATTATGCAGGATACTAGTGAACAGGAGTACCATTTACCAACCACAGAAGGATGGAAGGATGAGTGAGTATCAACCTGGCTACCTGGGATTGAGCCTGTGTCACAAGAAGAGTTCTGGCTGCAGTACCTCAGTTTAACTGTTGCCCCCAAAGCTCATTCTGCTGGTCCAGCAGTTATAAAATTTAAATTCCCACCCTCTTTAGCCTAGATAGCTGACAGGAGGCTATATGTGGCTGGCCAATGGGAGGCCAATAGAGGAAGGAGTCTCCCTGACATGCCCATCCTTGACATGAGACCTGCTCAGCACATCCATATGTGCACTGCTATGACTGTCCTTGCCCTTCAACACCTTTTTCCTTCCTGAAGGGCTGCTGTTCTGCCAGCAGTATGATGTTGTAGCTCTATTTCTCTGTGACTTTTGGGTAGTAGGCGGTATATAAATAAATAAATAAATAAATAAATAAATAAATAAATAAATAAATAATCCTATTGCTGTGAATGCGAAAATTCAATCAGCATTCATAGACTGGGACAGAAGGGATTTTGGTCAGGGCAGTGAAAGTTGCAGAGCTGAATTGTATGTTTCATTTTAATCATTCTTTATTCAAGACACCAGGAAAAAGACCGCAGCAGCTTCCTAAGGAAATCACCAGGAAGGGAGCGACTTTAATTCGCAATGGGCTTCTCTTTCATTTCTTCTAAAAAGTTATTTCATGCTGACAGAGTAAATGAGAAGATTTCTCCTCGTTATGTGAAAACACATTTTGACAATATTGGAAACCTTTTCAGCATTTTTGAATTTAAAATATGCATTAACTACTGCTTTTTTTTTGCATAGACTAGCAAAAGTAGTAGAACTGGATATGTTTAGAACTGGATGGGTTGTTTATATCTTTGTGATTACTCATCCAGTCCTGTTGTGCTTTCTGTGTGCACATGCATGTTAGCTTCATGAAAGGAAAAGCTGTTTGTATTGTTTAATCATTTTTTTGACAAAGGGAAAGAAGCCCCAAGGAGAATGTGCTTGATGTCTTGATTTTAATTCAGAGGGCAAGATTTCACATTGTAATTGGGAATCCTTGATATACTGTCTTGCTATGTCCACTGATTCCAATCAGACTGAGAAAATGACAAGATTTCATCACATCTCTATCTTCTCCTGACCTCCAAACTGAATGTACAATATTGAGTTGAATATTGAATATTTCTTTAGCACAGGCAATGAAGCAATGTGTCCCACCAGTCCAGATGCACTAGCTGTGCTCGTGGGGTGCAGGGAAGAATGGAAAGAATGATCACCAGATTCACTGTTCATAGTAATTTAGGTGGTCTTGACATGCCCAGATATTTCAACAAGGTATTTTAAAGCTGTGCAAGATTCTTGCCCTTCAGCAGAAGCTGGACAAAGAACTATTTTTTTCTTCCTCTAAGGGGCTCAGTAATTTGTGTAAAATGTCTCTGGTGTCCTTTCTTTTGAGGAGCAAAAATATTCACACTCATACACACTACATTGAAAGCACAGAAGGACTAGTTGATTGTCAAGAAAGACGTAAAGAAACATATGGTTCTTTAAATTCATAAACAATTTAGCAGTCATTCTAATTTGCGGCCATTAACTGATCTCTCTCTCTCTCTCTCTCTCTCTGGTAGCTGCATAGTTTTGTGCAAAAGAGGGGAGGGGGAATGGACAGTTTTCCACAAAATATCGATCTTGCCATTATGAGTGCTGTATCAAGACCAGTATGAAATCCCATGCCTTTTTCACAGTAAAGACAGGAATGTTGTAGTTCTTTGTAGGGATGGGCACAAAATGAAAATATTATGTTTTGTTTTGTTTTCTCTCCCCCCCCCAACATTTTTGTTTCATTTCATACAATTTTTTTCAAAACAAAATCGTACAAAACGAACCACTAATGAAGTGGTTTGTTTGTGTGTTGGGAGGTGGAAAGTAGCGGAGGAACAAAAAGTTTTTTTAAAGCCCCAGCCTTTAAAAAAAAAACACCCTTTTCCCTCCCCCAAGCCCCGCCTGCCAGTTGATCGGTGCTGGAATAGGGGAGTATTTTCCCCACCACAGCACACCAATCACCTGGCAGGTGCGGCTTGGGGAAGGAAAAAAAGTTTTTTTTAATAAGCTCAGAGCTTTTATTAAAAAAAAAAAAACTTTTTCCTCTCCCAAGCAGCTTACAGACGGAATGAAATGGTTGATTTCAAAAAGTAAAAACATCATTTTGTTTCGTCTGTAACAAAATGCTGCTTCCTTGAGTCGTCTTGTTTCATTTCATTTTGTTACCTAACAACACGACGGAACAGCATTTTGTTTTTCGTTTTGTGTCCATCCCTAGTTCTTTGTCTTAAGAACTGAGGGTCAGCAAGTGAGGATGTACATAGCTGTCTCCTGTAGGATTTTTCTGCTCCCTCCTTACATGTTCTTTCAGGAGTGATTGCCTCACTCTGCCTCATGGTAGGGGCGGCCCTGCAAGTTTTTGTGATGTGGAATGTAAGTATGAGAAGTGCCACTGTAAATAAGCAGTATGATATTGGCTATGATGCTGAAATAGCATGATAGATATGATATTGAAAGCAACTTGGTAAGAAGTTCCATGGGGAGAATTTGACTTCTTCCCAGTTGTATTATTGTCATAGCTGCTTAATCTGAGATTGCAAATTGTGAGGAAAATATGAAAATTTAATTTAATGTTTTAATGCTTTACACAATATCCCATGAGAGAGAAAGGAGAAAAATGTATTTGCTGTTTGTAGAGGATGGCATACCTTGACCACTTTAATGCTGAACACATTGCTTATCCATAAGCAAGTCAAAAATCAGCACTTCCACCAATACACTTGATAGCCCTGCACTTTCTGCTGACATTTCTACATTGTAGCAGATGGCTTAAAATTTAAATCAAAAGAATTTTTCCTAATCAACAAAAATTGTTGGCTATGAATCTTATACTAATTGTGCACAGAGACTCGGAGAGAAAAAGAGGGAAAGAGACATTTTGGTACAAACCCTCTCCTTCATACATGAACCTGTTTTTTTTTTTGTTTTTTTGTTTTTGTGTGTGGAATCTTTCCATTTTCTTTCTTGGTAATTTCTACTGGCAAATGTGCAGGATTTGAGGCCTCTCAACAGCTCTCAAGAGTCTCTCTGGGAAGCATTGTACTTTGCCTTGCAAACTCATACATTACCAAGGCTTATGGGGCAATGTGGAGAGATGTACCTCACATAACATCATGTACATGTTTTAAAATGCTGTCAGCATTGCCACTGGAAGAAGGAATCAAAGAGGACTAAGCCCATTGCATGTTTCAAAATGCAAATTGTGAAAAATGTGGACAGGGAGAAAATGCTTACACACATTATTTCTTAGAGGAGAAATGTGTATACTTGCTTGATGTATGCAAAATACAGACACTAGATTAAATGTATTCCTAAAATGCAAGAAATTCCATACAATTAAAAACAACCCTCTTATAAAATACAATGCAAAGGAAATGTTTTAGAGTTTTGAAGAAATGCAATAAAATTTCAACAGGGAGATTGGCTCAAAGTTCTGCTTTCCAAAGCCAAATTTGTTTTTGGTGATGGTGGTACATGCAGATTCTGATTCCAACATTGTTGTTATTCTTTGCATGAGCAGTATACTGACCCTTCCTGAAATGTGTAACCTTTGCAAACAGTATACAGTAGGGCCCCTGTATCCACTGATTCATTATCCACTGATTCAATTATCCACGGTTGGCAGAGGAAAATAAATAAATAATTCAGCAGCTGCAAAGCAAGCTACTGTCATAAACAGCAACTGTAAAGCAAGCTACTGTTGCAAAACAGCAGCTGTAAAGCAAGTTACTATCACAAAACAGCAGTTTTGCGGACATTTTGGCATTCTCTTTTATCAACGGTTTTCATTATCCATGGGACGGCTTGGAACCAATCCCCAGCAGATACTGGGATCCTACTGGAATACAGAATAACAGTATAGTCATATAGAAGGAAAAGATTAATAATTCAGTTTTCAGTATGTCCCACTGAGTTCAATGGAAGTTGCTCCCATGTAGGGACAATGGAGGAGAAGAACTCCCTATGGGGAGTTTCATTTGAGCTCCTAACTTCTTCAGCTCCTTGATGCAGAAGAGGGGAAGAAGCAACTGCAACATGTCTCTGCCTCTTCCAGCTGCTCTGTAGTGGTGCAGTAGAATGTAGGATCATTCCAAACCAAAAAAAAAAAAAAAAAAAAAAACCCCATGAACCCCAGGCATGAGCCCCCATGGATCCCCATGATGTTTATATACAGGATTGTCTCAAATAAAACAAAACCATGGATGCCAGGCATGCTTTGGGTTGGGCAGATATGAGAGCTATGTTTTGATGGTGGTTTGGTGAGGATCATATATTTAAAAAATCATATGAAATCAAGATATCCTTATTTTCTCTCCCCCCCTTCCCTTCATCTTCTCCTCCTCTAACCTCTGTCCTTCCCTTCCCACAACCCCCAAGGAATGACTCTATGCCAAGTGGAAGCCTTGTTTGCAGTGGCTGGGAAACCAAGGGCCTTCCTCGTACCCACCTCTTCTCTCTCCCCAGCAAAGGAGAGACCCAGCATATGCTCTTGGAGAACAAGCACAGCAACATAGAAATGGAGAACACTATTCCCCTACAGAGGAGTACATATTGAGCAGGTCCATTTACAGCACACCCACCTCAAAATAAACCCATCTCCTACCAGAGGAGCAGAAAAACTTGTTCCTCTGTCATATGACTCCATGTATGTGCATGTGTTGCATGAATACCTTAATTTAAATCAATGTAAAACATGCCAAGCTCGATTTAAATTTGGGCTATTTTTTAAAGTAGTGGGATCATGCTCTAAGACAAGTACACAAATCTTTCTGGGGTGGGGAGTGATCTTTGAAGATGTCTTCCTTCCAAGCCCAGTAAGAAAGGGACATGCTCAGTTGGCAGAGGGCACCAACTAATCATTGGGGCAATCGGAGATAGAAACCCTCCACACACAAACATGTTGTTGAATGCTTCCACTTGTTTATTCTTATAGTGCTGATATCTATAGCCTCTGTGTGTGTGGGGGGGTGCGTGCATACCCCCTCCCCACACACACACACAGATACAGAGAGAGAGAGAGAGAGAGAGAGAGAGAGAGAGAGAGAGAGAGAGAGAGAGAGGCACCTCTACTTACAAATTTAATCCATTCTGAATGCATGCTCATGTTGAACAACTCTTAAGTAGAGGTACTATATTTTAAAAAATAAAAAATAATAAAAAATAAAAAATAAAAAATGTAAGTAGAGCAAACCACATCTAAAATGTTAAAACGCCAATGGTTTTCTGCTCTTAAGTCAAATCACTCTTAATTAGAGCTGCTCTTAAGTACTCTTAAGTACGTCTCTCTCTCTCTCTCTCTCTCTCTGTGAGAAACATTCCTAAACTGTAAATATTGTTGTTGTTTTCTCTCATCAACGAACATATCTACTTGCCTTCTATCCTTTTAAAAAATTGACTTAAAGCCATACCTTTCAGCATCTATATGTCTTAAGTGGCAATCTTATATACACACTTACTTGGAAATGAGTCTCACTACACTCCAAAGATCGTACTTTTGAGCAGACATATATAGGATTTTTTTGGAAGGTGGTAATTGAAAGAATTCAATAATGAGTTTTACCCTATGTTGTTGGGATGGCTGTTTCTCAGCCTTCTTCTTGTTGCTTGTTTGTCCCAGTGAATTGAAGTGGATTTTCACTCTATAGAAATGACAGGAGATCAATAAAACCACAAATTTAGAGACTGTAGAATATGATCCTTCTGAAGAAGAAATATTGACATTCTTTCTGACAGCTGGCTGCTGTACTAATGGTCGTTGTAAAACATTTCAAAGTGAGAACAAGAATCAGAGCACATGCACTAAGTTTATTGGAACAGAAGGGGGAAAAATATGAAATTGCTCTTGCAGCAAACAAGCTTCCTAAGAACTTAGGAAGACACTTCCAAAGCCACCCAGTGGGATTAAAATGTATCTGAAAAGAGCATGAAGTTCATTTTTAACAATTCTGCTGCAATAATGAATGCAAACTGTTCAGACTGATGGGCCACCGAGTTGTTCTCAAAAAAAGATGTAGGATTTCAGTGCTTTTATCAGAACCCTGAGTGTGTTGGAAATAGGGAAGGTTGAATCCGCATTTTCAGGTACATGTATACGCATACATGCCCCTTTGTACAGTCAGTTCTCTGGCTGCTGCACAATGGATGAAATCTAATATATATCTGCACAAAATAAGGTCTGGATGAATTTAATGGTGTTTGTAAGAATGTTTGGGGTTTAATAAACAATAGGAGTGCTACTCCATCTTCAGATATGGATGGAAGTACGACTGGAAATGGCCATGTGGCATTTACAACCCATGCAGAAGTTGATTGCTTGGGACATGTGGCAATGGAGCTGCCACCCTATTTGATGGGGGACAGGATGGATAAGATTCATGTCCTGTGCATGCACAACAAGGAATTGGTGCAATTTTAAATTGAATCTTATTATCCCTTTTCATCTAGCAGTTGTGCAGGCTTGTGCTCACACCACGAGACCTCTGAGCACCTCTCCTAAATCGTGAAGCCATTCCTCTTTTAATAAGAACATGCCTCAAATTAGTCATGCTCAGGGTTGGAACAGTGTATCGTAGGTGCATACAGGATGGCCAGTTGGGATGACAGTTACGGTCATACAATGCCTAAACCCTGGGATTAGATAACAATGGAAAAAGAGGGAAGAAGGCTCCACTCTGTCCTGTGCCAATTTCCTCCTTGGGGGTGCAGTTACAACTGTGTCAGTGTGTTTGTGTCTGTGATTCCTAATGTTTTTTTGAAATATTTTCCTTCTTAAAAGAGAGAGAGAGAGAGAGAGAGAGAGAGAGAGAGAGAGAGAGAGAGAG
>JAHTLZ010000129.1:10981481-10995784 GCA_023846285.1 Phrynocephalus versicolor | reverse complement strand
CACACACACACACACACACACACACACACACACACACACACACACACTTTTGTGCTGAGCGAGTGATCCCTATTGCTATTTGGTATTGGGGAGGAGATAGACTTAAAGCACGGAGCAAAATCAAAATGCACCTTCTTCTAGCAGCACTCATCTTGTTTCCCCAACTGGAGATGTGAGAAAACTTGGCAGTTCTCTGAGATGTCAGTTCCTTGGAACCTCAGCTGGTGGAGCATTTAAATGCTAAAGCACATGTTTTGGAGGCAAATGATCATGAAATCATAAAAACTTGGAAAGGACCTATAGAGGGCTAGAATACAAATCAAATCTGCCAGGTGGTGGTCTAAATTTTTCTTGAATGCCTCCAGAGTTGGAGCACTCACCACCTCTCTAGGTAATTGGTTCCATTGCCATACTGCTCCAACATTTAAGAGATAATCCCATATATTCAACTGGTATCTGGCTTCCTCTAATGTCAGCCCTACGCTCTCCTTCCTTTGCTTTTATCCAAGAAGAAAACACTAGGACAGGGGAGGCTTATATCCATGGTTCTCTGATGGTCAGGATTTCTGGAAGTTGTAGCCATCTAGGGTGCCCATGCAGAGGAATGAAGGGGACCCAAGTTTAAGAACCACTGTCCTATAGAAATGGTTGCCCAACACATTAACTTCAGTCATGTCTCATGGCCTGTAGGGGGATCAATGTAGGGCTAATATCTTTGGAATACCCACCTAGTACCTACCACCAGACAGGACAGTTGATAAGCACTGGGCAGGTCAGGATATGGTTAGTGGGCTGCATTTGACTTGGTGGGCCACAAGTAGTGAGAGTCTGAAGTAAGTCAAATACAGAAAAACAAGCATATGAAAGCAGCAGGTTGCAAACATCATTTGATCAGTATGAGGAGCTTCCCGGAGAAAATACAGCCTCAGGTGGATTGTGGAGGGTTTGGGGCCTATAAAGCATTTGGCAGCAGTCATCATACCGAGGAGAATGGAAATATAACAGTGCCTAGAATCCAATTGGCATTTGCATAAGGTTTGTTTTGCTTGCTGTGGCAAATTGATGAGGCATTGGGGTGGATCTCAATATCACTCCTGGGTACACGACCAGGCACACAATGAATAAATGTCCCAGTGTGTTGCCAATTATGCACAATTAGCCACTGCAAATTATGCAGACCTTATGTGCACATCAACAGGATTCTGGCTAGTATTCTGTAAAACATTCATTAATATAGGCTTAGGAGTTGTTTTTAATTTTCACAGTCCTGTTCAGAATGAAAACGCCATTCTTTTTTTTCCTCCAAAGATAGCAGACATAATATCTTCTTTTCATTTTCATCCTACTGTGGCTGGTTTTTAGTGCATAAGCTCAGGTTTGGTGACAAGCTTTGTCCACCTGTTCCTTTTCTTCATATCTATGTTCCTAGAAATCTGCTCTCAAGGAGATGCTCTGGGATGTCGTGATATTCCAGAGGTCAGAAGAGGAGATGCTGAAAATCTCCTCCCCAGGCTGAGAGTGACAGCAGGACCACCTCTGCAGTGAAATGGCTCCAGGTTAATAGAAAAGCACTTGGCTTGCATTCAGAAGTCCCTATTAGCTAGAGCTTCTGAATGTCTGATTCAAAATGGAAGGTCTGCCAAAACAGATCTTCACTTAGCTAATAAAGAGCCACAGACAACCACAGCTACATAGCACTGTAGAAACAGAACTAAGTGAGTTCCTATACAACATGCATAGGTTAAGAGAAAATATAAATTGCTAGGCAACACTCCATGTTTATATGGAAAGATGTCAATTAGTACTATACCTGGATGGCCTCTGCTGAAACATATTCCAATCACTCTAAATTTTTGGGAACAAGACTGTACTTGAGTGCAACTGGTCTGATGGGAGAGACTGCTATCGCTGTTCTAGCAGGTCTCAGGTCAAATCCCAAGCTGTAAAACTGCTGTCTGGTATCCCAGTCAGTGTCATAGACTTGCTAACTTAATGGTCTGACTTAACATGAGGCTAACTCCTATATTCCCCACATGTTCAGGAATATTTTGTGCATCCACTTTTCTTCTGCAGTGCTGGGAGGAAGCTCAAGAATAGTGCTCTCAGTTTGAGCAACCAACCCTAAAATACAGGACTTGTAAAGGAAGGAAATGACCACACAATCCAAAGCTTGCCTTACTATCCCCCATTGGGTTTGTATCATATATTTGTGGCCACATGATGCACAGCTATCAGTTTACCATTTACCTAGTGAGTGTTTCAACTGCAGATCATTTCTTGACCAGAAGCTTCTACATTTTTCGTTGTGGATCTTTTAAAAAAACATGTGTTGCTGTCTACTTGAATAGTCTTATCACACCATTTTTTTAAATCTACTGTCACCATGTTTTTTTAAAAAAGGTCATTCAAAGAGAAAGATAGGTTTATTGATTACAAATGTATGAATAAATTAACAGTGAAAACATGTTCTTTAAATAAGCATAAAACAACTACTTAGATTATTCATGCATGCCCTTTTAACGTTTTGTTAATTTTTAAAAAATTATTCCATGACATTCATGTCAATGCATCAGTCAACATCGGTCAAATGTTGTTGACAAGAAGGTCTAGGCTGCATATTGAACTGGAAGGAAATGACTCAGCAACCCACAAACACACTGGGATGCACATCCTGGAATAAATGCCATGGGAAGCACAATAGGAACACAATTAAAAGCCATGTGACCACAGGGTGACATTTCATTGGTGTGACTGTGGCCAGAGATTCCTCTGAGGGGGCCAAGTAAAAATGCAAGCCCTGCTGGTTTGGCTGGAATTCTCCCAGCCTTAATTCTTTGGCATATATCCACATTTTCCACCCTCCAGAGCCCTCCCTTTTTGGATAGGCGGGATTGCTTCTTGTTGCCTGACACCAACTTGGCGGTACTGCAGGCTGAGAAGTTCTGTTTAAATCATGCAGACATAAATATAATCTCTGAATTATCCCAGAAAGGATTATGAAGGTGCTCAAGTAGTTATGTGGGCATACCTACCATCATAACTTTGTTTTTAACCGCAATTTTATTGCTGTTGTTGTTGCTGCTGCTGCTGCTCCTGTGGCTACCACTCATTTTAGATTGCTTCAGTCCTTCCGCAATTACATGCCAGCAGTTATTACAGACATTGCTAAAGTAATTGAAAACTCAAGTGAAGAAATATGCCAGTAATTTTGTTTATTTAAGTGAAAATGTATTCACATTCACTCCATTTGTGGAGATCCTTAACATTTGAAAAGACCACTGATAATTTTATGTTTAAAAATGCATGTTTAGTTTATACGTACAGTGAAAAATGTTCTGGATAGGAAACAGATGGAAAGGGACACCTTTTTTAATCTTTATTTTTTTGCTGAATCAGATCTAATGGCTAATTTTGATTCAGAAGACTGTCATCTGGCCTTCTCTGCCAAAAAATGCTGACAATAAGATTTTTCCGTCCACAGTGCATTCCACATGAATGAATATGTGCTGCAAGAGGCTGCAACTTTCCCTCTGTGTGAGCATGTGGAGGATAAGATCTTTCAGGCAGAATAGCCTACTGCCAAAAGAACCCTCCCTACTTTAAATCACTATCTTATGCCTGTGTATTCAGAAATCAGCTCATCTCAGTCCAATGGAAATTTCTCCCAAAACATAGATTTGGATCTTTGTCTCTATACTTTATTTTGATGTGGATCTTCAAATACTATTCTGCCTTCATCAGGCAAAATGTATTTTTCATCGGATTTCGTTTCGTTTCGCAAAATGGGCTAGTTATTTTGCAGGCCACTCCATTTCCCCCCCACAACAACATTCTCCCCTCACCACAAAAACCTCAGATTTAAACTTAGAAAATTTAAGGTTACCAGATTAGGCAGCAGGAGGTTGATTTGACAATGCAGATGGTCAATATGCAAAGTGAAGATTTTGCACTAATACTTATACCATGTGAACATGCAAAGTTACTAAATTCTCCAGATCAGTTCTCCTACAGGTTTGCTTGTAAGCCCTACAGACTTACTTGACTGTCATGGAATTGTTCCAAGCAGGGATAAACCAGTCATTCTTTTAATTTACCAGAATGATGCTACATCAGGGATAATATAGAAGGGAAGGCATGAATAGTGGATAGAGATGCACATGACCCACTGTTTCTGTGGTTTGTTCTGGTTCCTTTATCACCCAAACAGGTGTTCAGCACTCCAACCCATGTCTCCTCTGGTGGGTGCCCACCCAGAGTCAGTGTCCAGAGTGGGCAGGGCAGCGAAGGCAGGAATGAGCAAATGCTGAACGATGTAGGATTTGAAGGGCTGAGTATCTATTCAGTTGATAAATGAACCAACATAAACTGCCAACCTGGCACTTCATACCCATTTCAAGTAGTGAACATTTTGATACAGTAACCCCCTGCCTATCATGGGGATTAGGGACCCGATCCTACTCGCGATAATTGAAAATCTGTGATATGAGGATTCTGGGTCGGGTGGGGCCTGTGGGGCCAATATGGGGCCTCCTACACTTATTTGGGGCATGGTGCTGCCCTGAACAGGCCTCCAATGGACTTCTGGGGCCTTTTGGAGGCCTCAAAAGTGCTTTCCAGTGATCCAGAAGTGACTTCTTCTTTACCGGAAGTCACTTCCAGTTTGCCAGAAAGCACTTCTGGGGCCTGCGACAGGCAACAGAAGCCTGTTGGAGGCTTGTTCGGGGCAGTGTCAGGCCTGGGGTAAGTACAGGAGGTCCATCCACCTTACCCTAGGGGGCCTTTGTTTCATATACTGTGGTCCCACGATATACCGGTTTTATGGCTCTGGGAGCCATATCGGAGCCATGAAACTTATATGAGCCATAAAATTATACTTTATAGCTCTACAGACCCTGGCCTAATCTTCCTACCATATCTACTAATCAACTCTCCCTCCTCTTCCCCCCTCCTCTCCCCCTCCCCAATCCACCTGCCAACTCTATATACTACAGCCAATGAATCTCTGGTATGAAATGTATATTCCATCCCATATTATATTGCACACCTCAGTCTGATGCTAGATGTCTGAAGAAGTGGATGTGTCCACGAAACATCACATTAAAATATGAAAGTTAGTTTTTAAGGTGCCACATGTTTTGTGCTTTTTGTTTTTTCTTCTTCGATTTTTCCCTGAAATTTATGCATATTAAAGCAAACATGGATTATCAGCATGAAATTACTGGTAAGGTTATGGTTGCTTGCTGGGTTGTGCTCATTTTCGCATGCCCAGGATTAACAAGTAGCACCAGGCACCTGAATAATCAGCTGCAATTAATAATGGCCACTAGGAATGGGCACAAAACTGAATAATTGCATTTTGTTTCATTCTCCCCCCCCCGTATTTCCTTTCCTTTCATTTCATACGATTCCCCCCAAAATTCCTACAAAGTGATTTTTTACAAAATGAAACGTGGGGGGGCCCTGGAAGCCTCCTTCCTGGGAAGCCTACCCCCTCCTCCTGCTCCGGGGCCCCTACTTACCCCACTTCCTGGGCTCTCATGCTGGCGGTAGCCTTTGGTGGTGGTGGAGGCGGCGGCGGCGGCGGCGGTGTGGTGTACCACCATGCCACTTGCCCTCTTGGGCCAGCCAGAACCTTCAGCGGCTGTGGGATGATCTACCACCAGGCCGCTCAGCCTCCCCAGATGGCCAGGGCCTTCAGCGGCCACAGGGTGGTCTACTGCCAGACCGCTGAACTTCCCCAGCTGGCCAGTGCCTTCATCAGCTGCGTAGCAGTCTACTGCCAGGCCACTCAGCCTCTGAGGCCAACTGGGGCATGTGGCGGCAGCAGCAGCAGAGGAGGAGGAGGGCCAATGAAGGAGGAAGAGGAAGGGTGATGCAGCAGCAGCGATGAAGGAAGAGGAGGAGACAGAGGACCAGGCTGGCCTGCTGGGCCCGCTCTCACCCTCTCCAGCCTGGCTAGATGGTCTCAGCAGTGGCAGCGGTGGCGGCAGCGGCAGGACACCAGCTGCAGGTAAGGCATCAGTTTACAGATGGAATGAAGGCAAGATGCCAGCTCATTTCAATGGAAAAAAAAAACACCACCATATCATTTCAGCTGTAACAAAATGCTGCTTCCTCATTTCGTTTCATTTTGTTTCATTTTGTTTTGTTACGTAATGACATGATGAAACAGCATTTCATTTTTCTCTTTGTGACCATCCCTAATGGCCACTTCACTGGTACCACCTGTATGTATGTAAAACCCTAACAAGATTCTGGGCATTATTTGAGCAAATATGATTCCTTTGGACAAACACACAACTCTCCTTTCTTGCATTGAGGTGTATGTTGTGTTTGTACTATTTTGGACAAAATTTGCAGATTCAGCACTTTCCTTCTCTTCTGGAGGGCATGGAAAAAAAACATCTCAGTGTCCCACAGATTGGTGTGGGACAAATTGGTAATTTTGTAGTTCCTTGTATGCAAACAAGCACGGGTTTAGATCATAGTAATGTGTCACCACAGACATCCAACAATAAATCTAAAGTATGTTTGATACTGTGATAAAAGGCAGTAGGTACCACCAAGTATAAGATGGAGAACTACTTCCTGGAAACAAACAGGATTGAATTAAGTGAGGCATGCTACTGAATGTACTTGCATAAAACTGTAGCCCTGTCTTACTAACACAAATATACCTTTAAGCTCTGCTCTTGTTTTGCCTATGAGAAGGCAAAATGCTATTCAAAGCTCGGAATGTATGATGCATGGAACAAAGGGAGATTCTGGGTATATCAGAACAAAAATAAAGAAGCAAGGGGAAAGTGAACATAAATCTAGAATGATTCCAACCACCAATGATGTCCTTAAAGTTTTCACCATTAAAATTGTCTGCGGTGAGAATCTGGCTCCATATTTCTATTTTAAAAAGTCACTCGGCTTAGCCAGTCATGCATTTGCAAGCAATTTCTAGCACTTTAAAACAATGTCAGATCTATCCATCTTTTTCAAGAAGCAGCTCAAGTGAAACAAACAGTCATACTCAGAAATATCCGAGTGCCTGTGCCATTCTGTTTCTTTGAAAAGACAAATTAACCGTGGATTTCATAAAACAGTACAGTACATTCTTTCCCATTCGTCTCTGGCTCCCTGAGACATTTCCCGCTGATATCCTGCTTCAGAGTTGGAGCAAGACAATGGATGTAATCTTGTTTCGCTTGCTCGTTTGCTCCGATAACAAGATTAGTGGCTGGTATTACTCTGAGGCATAAACAGAACTGTTGAAAGCAATCAGGCAATTACTGCGTGCTTACTTAACCTACTTGCAGACAGCGTTCTTTAAACATGTTATAACTAAAAGGGAAATATGCTGCGTTTGGAATATCCTTTTCCCCTCCCACCTCACTAACCAATTTATGGATAATTACATTGAGAATGACAAATATGAGGGTCTGCCAGCATTCACCACATGTGCTGCTAGAAAGCTTTCCAAATCAGAGTGTGAGGCAATAATGTCATTTTTAAGGCATTATTTCCTCTCAGCAGAGAGTAAGCTTCATCAGCCACTGTTAACTTCATTTCCATAGCCAGGGTCTTCATCCCAAAGTCATTTTGGAAATGAAATCACAGACAACTGGATTTTATGAAAGTTAAGGACCAAAAAATTCTTTATAGACTCAGGAGCTCTTTTTTTGGCATAGAGTAATATGAACGAAAAAACAAAACAAACAAGCAAATAAAAACAGAAAGGCACAATCTCAAGAAAGCCATAGCTTATAAAAATGGAGATCCAAACAAATTATTTGAATTCTGAGAACAAATAATGCGGATATGAGTTATTTCCATATAAAACTAGAAAAAATTTGCTCAAGTTAAAAATCTGAAGTCTTACCCAGTAACCCTTCTACTTTTCTGGAGGCTGAGTCCTGGCAACTGGACTTCTTTTCTTGGGAGACTGAAACATTTTGTTACTCATCCAAGCAGCTGCATCAGTCTGAGGAAAGTTAGTAGCTAGTCCTCCAATTTATAGTTCACCTTGATTTCACATCACCCTGGTCTGAATAGGCTCACTTGGTGGGCAATGGCCTGAACAGGCTATTTAGGTGGTTTGCTTCACATACAAGAGTTCCCCAGATAAGGAAGGGAGAAACCAGTTGCAATGCTAGAAGTCCTTTGGGGGTTTCCTTTTGTTTATAATATTTCCCCAGATCCAGAAAAGGGAGAAGACTGCTCAACAGAATTCCACCCATCTGGTGGGCAAGCAGAGGCCCCCATGCCTCTTTGGATGGATGAAGGGATGGCAGGTGGTAGCAAGTACTAAAATAAGATACCAATAAGTTCTCTATCGGCTGGCACTTACTAAAATGAGATATCTGGAAGCTTTTCATATATGCAGTCCAGAGAATCCTCTACCACATCTCAAAAGCATTGAGGGAGCCATTTTGTGTACCCGCCTGGGGGAGGCAATGACAGAGAGCCTCAACTGTGGCCCAATTGGGCCAGGAGGAGCTTATCTTAAAAAGAAGTTCCTAATGGTCATTTTGCCTCTCCATCGTCAATCGTCATCCCACCCACCCTCCCTCTATTGAGAACGAGTTCTTCTGGTCGGTTCAGGGCTGGATGGGAATTTTTGACCTGTCCCTAATTGGCTGGAAATGGAGCAGATGCGTTTTCACCCATCCCATTCTTAATGGTTGTTTTCTGGGTTTGGCATGGTGTTTTTATGCTTTGGCCACAATGGTGGGTAGTGGTGGAAGATTAATGGACACTTGAGATAGGGTGCTAGTCAGTCCCACCTCTCAGCACTGGAGGCCTTGAGGACTTGGCCCTGAGAGCAGGGAAAGGCACCCACAGATAGCAATCACCCAGAGCCAGGAGCCTCGGGTGGTTGGGATCTGCTGGTTATTTCGCAGAATTTATTCCATCTTCTAACTGGGTCCATTTGGAGCAGGGCTGGCCTCAGATGGATCAGCCTTCCATCATTCTGTTGCCCCCCTGTTGTTTTGGTTTATCACAGTGTTAATAAAGTGTGGCTCATTTTTGATCCAAGCTCTGTCTTGCCTCTTTACTCTGGGCTGGGTGGCCATAAGCTTTATAAGCCTTCAGATGCTTTACACAGCCAAATGTCTAATGTATTCAAATTTTACATGCTTAATCCCTTGGCACACACTGATAAAAGGGAAAACAGCAGACCAATTTCCAGGGTTGTGAGGCACACTGGAAATTTTACCCCCTTTTGCCTTGAAAATAGGTCTGGATGGAAAGCCTTAACAATGGTGCTTCTTCTCAGTGTTTCCTTTGAGAATTCAATGACTTTATACTCACATGAAATGGATAGGTATCTCCTTTTCATATGCTGCAGAAAATACTGATCCCAAACATGTATCTCCCCCAAAATAACAGGGGTAGCTTCCTCAAGCTTTCCTCTGTAACTCCCTGAAATCTGGAAAGATTTGGAGGTCTGAGTGAGGACTGACTAATTAAGGTCCAAAGGGGGTGCCTCTAGGAAAAATTAGAATCAATGGGAAGCTGCGGCAACACTATCACTCACCCAATCAGCTTCCAAATCCAATTAGAAAGAATTTTCCTTAGGTGGGGGGAGATACATGGCTGGGATCATTATTTTCTATAGCATAGAAAAATATTTGAAAAATATTCAGTGGAAAACTGCTGATCCTGCACATGCAAATGGCAGGCTTAGCTTCTCCAAGCAATTTTAGGGGACCCTTTAAAATTTGGAAAATTTAGGGTTTCTTGGGTAGAGATATTAAACTCCAAAGGAGGTGGGGTGCTTAATGAAAGGCATGTTTCCAGCATGCTTTACCAATTATAGGGTTCATTTACAGCTTCCCTTCAGTGTGCTGATCCATACTCCTTCAATTAAGAATACGTACCCCCCTGCAGCCCCTTTGGAGCTTAATAACTCATTTTCTGAAACTCAAAACTTTCCATATTTCAAGGGGTTACAGGGATGAGTTTGAGGAAGCTCCCCTGCTTATTTATTTATTTATTCATTTATTTATTTATTACCTTTTATACCACCCAATTTCCCAAATAGGGACTCTGGGCGGTTTACACAAAAGCAAATACTCAATGATTAAAAGCAAACAAAACAATAAACAGCAAATAACAAATGAATTGTTTCATTTTAGAGGGGGGAATGGCAGGTTTTTTTCATTTTGTAACAAAATGCTGGCTGGCATTTCCTTTCATTTTGAAATGTTTCATAACCTTACATCACAACATAACAGTGTATCATTTGTCATAAGGTGCCCATCCCTAATACAATTTAGAGATTTGCATTTTTGTTTCTATTCTCCTACTATTGTACAGTGTTACAGCTATTAGGTGAAGAAAGGCACTGGGTTTCTCACTGTGTTTCTCTTGTATCATCATGTTTGCTACTTCTTCTGAAAAAAAAAAGAGGAAAGAAATAAATAAAATGGTAAATCTGGGAATGATGTTATGCCTATTTCAGCCAGATGATAGTCCCAGCTCCTAGACATACCACCTGCCATGTCCTGCTGCCTGAGCAAGTTGTATCATAGTAATGGCTGGGCCTTTCTCATCACTTGAAGAGGAGGAATGGTTGCTTCATTGGCCTATGGCCGATGACAATGAGGAGATTTGACCAGGGCATATAAACGCGGAGGTGCCTGCAGCTCAGTGTCATGGCAGGTGTCAAGTCATGTCCATGTTGCCTAGCAACCAGGGAATAAGATGATGAAGGTAGAAAGAACAGGAAAAGGAAATGAGAGATTAGAAGTCACAGGATGGTCAGAGGGTGTCAGGGAAGTGCTTCAAAGAACACACACACACACACACACACACACACAGAGAGAGAGAGAGAGAGAGAGAGAGAGAGATCTGTACCAGCAGAGACTCTCGTTGTCTTCCAAGGTTTCTTTTTATTAGCACCTCTAACATAACTGATTACATCATTTCTTTGTTGCGCAGCAAGAAATTCTTCAAATATAGTCACAGAGCCATTACATGGGAGGTCTAAATTATTATGCACTTCTACGTGTACAAGACAACTATGTGTATTGTTCTAATTGGGAAGCTTTAGCTTGGTGATAAGAGATATTGTTCTAATTGGCAAGCTTAACTGATTAATAAGAGAAATAAAGGGGGAAGAAGTAAGGGAAGACTACTATGCTGACGTGATCTGCCTGCTGTTGCAGACAAACTCGAACCTTTGCCATCAGGAAGCTGTTGCCTCAATGTAATGGTGCTGGTTATGCCAAGTCCAGGAGCCCTATTCCTACAAGAGGGGACTAAAAGATGTTCAGGGATGGAAGGATCCTAGGAGAGAAATTGAGCTGCATTCACAGGTCACAAGGAAGTCACAGCTGGAAACAGAAGGGCTAAAAGTTAGACTGTGGAGTGTCCTCTGCTTATGGCATCCAGAAGTGTGTCTGTGGAAAGGCCATGGTCCTGTATTTTGTCACCAGCTCTGATGGAACTAACCTATGTGATCAGAGTGGCCTAAAACAAATGGGACCACATATCTCCATCTTGTGAAGCTTCTTGGTTATAAGGCTCAGGTGCTGTAGCTCACATTTGCAGTTGGAAATAGGCAAGCCAAAAGCCTTCAGAAAGCATGAGATCTGTCAGGTGAGAGCAGGAAGAGTCTTTAAGTTAGCCACTGGGATGTGTAGTCCATCTCTGTGACAGGCACAAGGAGAGGTGTACAATGAAGGGAAAGGAGGAGAAAGAAAGCATGGTATGAAGACACTGACCTCCTCTTAGGAAGAGGAAGCCTCAAGGCTGTGTGTGGGATTTCTGATAGCAAATAAAGGCTGATCCAAGTTACCTAAACAACCTTGTGTCACTGTGACTCTTGGTAGCTAAGAAGGCCCATGTCCTGGTGGGAGCCAACTGGCTAGCACTGAAATTCCAATATTAAAATTGATGCCATGGTTCTGGAAGAGGAAGGATTCACATGTTGACCATATATAGGAATTTCTCTCACACTCTTTATGTGAGGAAACTGAGTAAAGCTGGAGAACAAGTCCTATGTTAAAATCTCACCGGGAATGTCAGTGTGGTGTAGTGGATAGAGTGATAGACTAGGACTCAGATGTGTTTGAATACCTGTTCAGCCACAGAAACTCAGTGGGGAGTGGAACTGGTAAAACAATTCATGTAGTGAAATTATTCATCTTGAAAAATCCTGACAGGGTCACTGTAAATTGATTCTTGATGGCACCTAACACACACACACAAAGTGTTAACCTCTGGACTTTTGAAGCACTGGCACTTATATTTATGAACAAAGTTCTTGCTCCTCTTCTGTGTTTAAAAGAATCTATGCAACAGGGAAAGCAGTATTTCTTTTTTATTTCTCACTACCTTTAAAAAGCCAGAATTGCAGGTGACCACTAAAATAACACACTGTTCAGCAGAATTGTTTATATCTTTACTTACTGGCTCTATGGCTAACATGTTGTTAAAGAAGAGGCCTTTACTTTCTCCTATTGTGGGTATATAATGTTATCTTCATTGCACAAAAAAAACAAGAAATTTATGGTGTATGGCCGGCATTACTGCTTACTTTGCTGCACAGCCCTGAGCAAACTTCATAGCCCCATTGCACCATTAGAAAGCGGGACTGGGAAACCATTTCTGAATACTCGATATCTAGAAAACCCTGCAAGTCAGGATCAATTGGGCAACACAATAATTATTCCATCATATGGAAGGCAGATTTATGAATCATACAAACACACCTAGTAGATAAAAATTTATCCATAGTAGTTCTTACTGCCGCCTTATAATCCTATCTGATTAAGTGCCTGTCTGATAGTGTAGTCTTACTCCTTTCTTTAAGTCCAATTTCTGTTTCTGAGTTCAAGGACCTCAGACTTAGGCTTATGGCTCTGCTGTTGCAATGCTGACCAGTCTTTTGTCAGTGAGTGTCCAAGGCTGGAATCACTACCTAGCAAAGTACAAAATGTGCTGCCCAACAACTATATTCAGTAATATTTCCCATCCTCCCTGCCACTGACACTTCCATCTGGGGAACATACAAATTGTACTCCAACTCATCTGAAGTATAGCAGGTTGTGGTATGGTGAACTACCTTATAAAAAGAGTGGATTATTCTCATTCTTAGAGAAACTGCTCCAGAATATAAAATATAGGTAGAAGAGGAACTGAATGGGAGAAAAAGAACAACAAATTCTTGAAATGTCAATTTGCCACTCCTTTCACTATGACTTCCCTGGAAATTGGGTACAAGATAGCAATTTCAGGCTCGGCTGCAAAAATGAAGGTTAACAAGCCCTGCAAAATCTGTCTAACAGGCATCCCTAATCCAGTCTTGAAAGAACATAATTGGTAGCAGTATACAAATGGTAGATTGCTGAATTCTAACATGAATCATTGGGGGGTGGGTAAACAAAAATGATGAAAATCGATGACTGTGACTCAATGAGGCACGCATTTGAGCATGTGTGTTTAAAAGCAAAATTCGTGGGAAATCTGTTGTGAATTATTCAAATTAAAGCAGACTAAAAAGCAATCTGGACCTCCATCCCCATGTTTGTGGGAACTTTGTCTTATGCTGAAGGTCAACACATTTGTGGAGCCAATAAAGGGCTCCCAGTTTTTCAGGGACATCAGGCTGATCCGGAATCACAAAACCACCAGTGCTGCAAATATGGTGTGTTGGAGGGGGGGTTGTTCCTTCCTTCTACTTCTCCATATTGCTGAGGTTTTGGAGTATGTGAGGCCTTTTCTTTTTCTCTCTCTTTGTTTAAAACTTTTGATGATAGGGCTTTTCATCAAACACAAGGCCTTGAGGAGTTACAGTCCAAAACATATGGAACATCAAATCAAACACTTACTGCCATTGTAAACACAGCTTGGAGTGCTGGGTCTGGAAATTTATTCACTAATGTTAAGTGCAAGGAATTGGAAAATTAATTGATTGCTGTTAATGCTAAAAAGGGGAAATGTTTAACTTGTTGACGTAATAGCATTATTTTAGTACTTAAATCATTAGCTCTAAAACAGGGGTGGGCAAATACCATCTGTTTTGATTTGGTCTGAATTATTTGTCTTACAAATCACAAACTATTTCCTTGGGGCCAATTTGTAGCCTGTCTGATTTGATTTGTATGTGCATATTTCAATTATTTGCATATATTTACATTGTCCAAACAGTGAAGAATCACAAAATGGGGAAATAAAGAGCTGTGACCTTACAGAGAGTAAACCTCAGTTCCATCAATTGGTCAATGTTCAATACATAGACAAAGTGTTCACTGGTTCCCTTCCTTCCTTCCTTCCTTCCTTCCTTCCTTCCTTCCTTCCTTCCT
>JAHTLZ010000129.1:10947110-10981471 GCA_023846285.1 Phrynocephalus versicolor | reverse complement strand
CCTTCCTTCCTTCCTTCCTTCCTTCCTTCCTTCCTTCCTTCCTTCCTGTGCATGGAGTTGTGCAATTTGTATCTCAATTGCACAGTAATGTATGCCATTGTGATACTGCACAATGACACAGATTTCACACACAGAGGGTGTGGAATTAGGAAAAGGGGAAAAGTACAGAAAAAAATTCTAAGGAACCAGAAATCCTAGGTTTACTCAGCCACACTTTCACTGAATTTAATCAATTAGATTGAGATCTACCTGAAATAAAAGAATATTCCAATTCATAGCCACCTTCCTTCTTTCCTGCCCTTATAAATTGAGCTATTTACTCTTTAATCAGCAAAAGCATTTATTGAAGGAAGAAGGAATGCCCATGAATAGTAATTTTTCTGTCATAGTGGGCATGATACTTGGTTGCATTTGTCATCCACCTGGAACACAGCCATGTGTGTTAGGGAAAAAATACAAAGTGCTATAAATAAAATTTTAAAAAAGCTATCAGCAGGCATAAAGAAAGAAGAGTACAAAAGAAGAAGGGGAGAGCTTAGATCCTACTTCAAATGCTAATGTAATCGATCCCACTCATATCCCATACAGGAGACTCAACACATGCATGTATATAAGCAAGCATTGAAGTTTCAAATACTAATAGTATCTAAAGTGTAATGCAAAATGAGATCTGCATTTGCCTAAAAGAAAAGAAGAATATCCTATAGACTGAAGATGAAAGTGATACAAATAGCAACAGGTTAATACCCTTCCCTGTCCTTCTGGTTCATTTCTCAAACAAATTATGAATTGAAAGCACATCCCATTTCTGGAGAGAACAACAACAAAAACAAACACAGATTGAATTTACATAGTTCTTTAAACCCTGATGGCATATTTGCCTTAGTTTCCTTGAGAAAAACTTTTTGCTGCTTGAAAATTATTTTTGGCAATCTCACACTTTACAAAATAAGGCAAGAAATGCAACATGCAGTGTTCAGCAGGAGATTATTATTGCATCTAAAATGTCCAATAAGCCCAAAACTCTTTATCTGCTTTCACACAGATTTCTACAGTATATCACACCGCTATAGAGACTATAGAAAATAGAACGAATGAGTAGTTCTAAAAATCTCACATTCTTTAGGTCATGTTTTAGACTTTCCTAACACATTCTCCATTCCCACCACAGTGACCACAGCAGAAAACTATTATTTCTTACCCTCATTCATAATTCAGCTTCAGAATACTTGTTGAAATTTTTAAAAATCTTTTAGCACCTCAGCCAATTTTATACAAATCCCACCTCTGACTCAAACTGGACAAGGCAGCTAGGATGAATTGTCTGTAGCAGAACCATTCACATCCAAAACTATTTTACCACACAGGTGCTTCTTTGAATGTCAATCAGAATTCCAAAAAATGAAATTATCCGTAAGACTCTGGAAGAAGTAGTTGTCCTTCTGCACTGGGAATAGAAAGGAACTTCTGAAAATGTCTCACACATTGTAGGATCCTCAAGACTCTTTGTTGCTTTATGATATTTTAATGTTAATTCCATATTAGTACATTTATTGGTGGAAGTTTAGGTTGTTTGTGGTGAATTAAACTGTGTAAACATTAGAGCATTTAAATTAACAGTAGAACCAGTGTCCTGTTCATGCTGACATAAAGGTATGCTGGCCCTTACACTTGACAACAAGGAATTAGTGGTGTCAATAATGTTACTACATGCCAGCAGGAGTGCTTTAGAATAGCACTTCCACCTCGGCTGAAGCACAACTACTGTGCCCATAGCTGCACCTATGTAGTTGTGCAATATGTTGTTGTTTTTTGTCATTATTTCAAAGCTCTGGTTCTGAGGGGTGTTAACTTTCCAGCTTGCAACCCTTCTAGTGAATTCCTCCAATGGAAACACCTGGTTGATAGAACGAATGAGATTGTACGTCTTCTGCCAAGATATCTCAGGCCAATCCTAGATATTGTGTACTTGCTTCTGGGGAAGAACTGTGGCTTTTTATTTCTTAGGGGGACTTAGGTGTCTTTTACAAGAAAGGGTTCTGTTTTTAATTTAAATTTTTATTTTTATTTTTAAATTTTTATTTTTCATAACATAAGGGAATAACTAAAGGGAACAGGCAATGGGTATGGGTTCAAAGGGAAAAAAAGGACAGCTCAAGTGGTGTATTTACAATATTCCCATTATTTTGACAATAACAACTGCATATCTATTATACTATTGGAGCAATTTAATTACAAATTTCTTTTTCATAATAGTTATAGGGTGGTTTTTCACTGTCTCTTGCCTTCGGTAAGTCTTTATCTTTCAAGTCCTGATAATATATCCATCTCTGCTGGTTCAAAGAGTTTTTCCAACAATTCTTGTCAATTTGGTATTTCTGCTGACTTTAGCCAACTTAATAGTTGGCTTATAAAATTGTTGCAATAGTTGTCATGTGCATCAAGAAATGTTTCACGTTAACATCTTTGATTTCTGCAATAATATTTAACAAAAACATTTCAGATTTAAATGGTATAACTAGAGATGGGTGTTTCATTTATGAAGGGGTCCGATTCCGTAATGAAACATAGCAACACAGCTGACTTTTGGAAACAGGTCTCACACTCCGGAATGAAATCAACCACTGATTTACCTTGCTTTGGGTTGCACAGGGCAAAATTCCAATTAGGAAGAAGCCTCCAACACATCATCTTTCCTTCTCCCTGATGCTGGCCAATCAGATAGGGAGGCGGGATGATGAATGTCCTTGCAATCTAAATATGCCATTGGATTATTTCAAAAAGCTTGGGAGATTGTGCCTTTTCAGATGTTGTCCCACCCCACCACTGAGTCGAGCTTCAAGGGGAGGGGCTCATTTGTCCATCCAGTTGAGATAACACAAGATGTGATATGTCACGTGTCCCTTTACCCAGAGATAGGTGAAGCTTGGACACTATATTTGAAGGTGCATTCAGCCTCTTTCAAGGCTACTAACCCACTTCCCTACCTTCTGAACTAGTATGTGCCTACCAAGTTGCCTTCTGGGGCTGGATAAGAATTTTTGACCCCCTTTACTGATTGACATATTAAAAAATGATCAGGCCATTGTTTTCCTATCCCACAATGGTGAGCAGGCCAGGCCAGTGAGTTTGGATGGGTGTTGTCATCTTTAAATAGGCCACACTGCTGAATAGTGTGGAAGGAACAAGTGTTGGAGAGTTCCCACAAAGGATGCCCAGACACCCAGCATCCCAGGATTTCAGTGCTGGTGGTGGATGTCTGGAGGCTTCTCTGGGCCACTGGCCATCTAAGAGGCTCCTCAGACTGGGGTAGTATCTGATCATTGGTCAACTAGTGTCCCTCTCTCTTTAGAACAACATCATTCTGGAGATTGGGACTCATCCATGTAATGTGGGAGAGGAGGTCCGTTGACACCTCTGGCTCCTAACTGGGCCCCTACTTAGCAGAAAAGGTTAAGTTAATATGTTCACATTCAAGTTAATGAAGTGTGGCCCTTGTTTTACTCCATCACCCAAGTCTTGCCTCTTTTTTTCCGGGCTAGGTGGGCAATGCTGGATCAAATCAGTGCCAGCTAGCATCCCCAACAATGAAGGCAGATGACAGCCACAGTTGCCATCTGAAAAAGTCAAGTTATGTGTGCCACCATAAGAAATCCATTGAAAGCAACCTTCTAATAGTTCATTCAAAACAGGCAAATCCCTGTGAGGTGCATATTTTCAAGGACTAGCTGGAGCTGATGTAAACCCTTATTACCCAAATCCTTGTAGAGGCCAACTGACCACATTAGTATGAGCAACAGGAAAAATACTGCTCTCAGGGTAGCAGAGCACATGACTCGGCCAGGAATAGTTGCATTGAAAGAGGTTGATCGATAAGCAGCCCACCTGAAATATACTAAAAAATGTTTCTAAAATGTCACCAACCATAATCCTATGGAAGCTGAATAACAGCTTAGTAATCAACAGGAAACAATAGCTTAGTAACCAACACTTGATGAATTTCATTTTTTTCAGAAGTCCTTTAATAAGAGAGATCTTGTGTTAAGTAGAAGAGTTTTAGACACAAGACTGAAAGGATGTGACTTTTTTAATTTTTATATAATAGCTGAGTAAACATTTTTTTAAAAAAACACTGAGGATATTATAAATAAAAGATCAAAGGCAAACTTCCTTTGAATTTTGAAAAAGTTACAGGAGCTGCTGTCATGCTACATTGATATAAACAATCGAGCCATCAGTTTGTTTGAGCCTTTTAAAATAACCAGCCACTTTGCCCTACCAAGGTGAAATAACAAGGCGAGACAACAGTATGGGTTTAACTCAGGCCACACTTTACTGGAACTTTAACAAGCAACTCAGAAGTGGCACATTCAGGAGGGGGATGCCATAGTGCGGATTAATGGTTAGATCCTCAATGTTTCCTGGTACCCCTTCAATCAGCCAGCTTTTGGGCGAGTCACTATCGCCTGGGAGCGCAGTCCATAAGACAGTGCCTCCATGGCTGGTAACATCCATATTAACTGCCCCCCCAGGTCCTCGAGCCCCATTCTTGGTGACCCAGCCCGGGGCATCCTTCCCCTAACACTGTAATCTCCAGATGTGCAGCATCCTGAGGTTGAATGGTCCATGACCGGATAATTCTCTCCTTGACTCACCACCTGCCACCTGTAACACTACCCTGGACTGGTCCTTCCTGCCAGATGTAACCAACTCGATAATCCTAAGGGCCCTGAAAAATGCCAGCATTGCCGCTACCTGAAACAAGGCGGCCTTGTATCCATCCTGACAAATGTGCTGCCAAACACTGCTCATCCACTCCAAATTCTTGGATGTAAGGGGGAACTGTGTGTCCAGGAAACACACCCACTCCCTACCCCAACCCTCTATCATTTTGTGAATTCAGAAGTCACTGTTGATATCTGTGCATCACTGCAACTTGACATAAAAAGCTAGGGCCACAATCTTTCCCTGAATAGACTGGGTCGCTAAACCCTCCCTATGCAAGAAAACCAAGAATTGTTACAAGTGCTGTAACGGGATAGGCCACACCTGCTGCAGCCCCCAATGTTCCCTAAATTCCCACAGCTCCTTGACCACCACATTGCAAACATGCTTCATCCTAGGAACCAATGCCATCCCTAAGGCCCTCTCTGCCTCAGCCCACCAACCAACCATACCTCTTTCGACAGCTCCACAGGAAGTTCCGACACTTTCGGGGCTTGAACCCTGAAATGCTCAACCTGTTGGCAGGATAAAGCATCTGCTATACTATTATCCACACCAGTAACATACCTAGCCTTCACCACTACATTGTACTGCAGACAACAAAGTGTGAAAGCCCTAACCAGGTACATAATAGAGATGGGCACGACTCAGCGAAATTTTTGTTTTCGTTTTCATTTTTCATTTCTGTTATGCAACAAAACAAAAACGAAAACGAAACGAAAAATTTTGCCCTGTTTCTCGTTTTTGTTATGGCAGACACATCCCAACGAAAAGAATGCTAACGAAAACGAAAAATTTTCGTTTTTGTTTTGTTTTTTTGTTTCATTTCGTAACGAAAACGAAAATGAAAAATGCACAAAAAACCCCAAAAAACAAAAACGAACCGAAACGGACCCCAAAATGACAAACGAAAAACGAAAAATTATTTTTTTGAGTCATGCCCATCTCTAGTACATAACCCTCTCAGACCTAGAAGTAAGGTTGTTTTTTATGTGGACAACTGCCAGGTCATCACACCAAAAATGAACCACAAAGTTAACCCACTTCTCCATCCAGAGACACAGCATTCCCCACATGGGGAAAAGCTCTGGGAAAATCAGGTCTCTCATAATGCCTGCTGCTCTCCAAGCATCTGCCCAAGTTCCATAACACCAGCACCCCCACCAGTATATCCCATACCCAGTGGCACCGTCTGCGTCTGTCTGCACCTGAAACTGCTCACCCAAACTAATCTCAGAACACCAGAATGAAACACCATTCAATTTCTCTAAGAAATCTGTCCCCACCCTCAAATCCTGCTTCATGTCAACCATTACCCTAGTCCTGTGCATTGGCTTGCACAGCCCATGCACTGTCATGCAAAAATGACGGAGGAAATATCTGCCCAGGGCCACAACCTTGCAAGCAAAGTTGAAGTGCAGAACTAATTCTTGCATCTGCCGTAGTGTAGCCCTAATACACTGCACCAAAGCCTCAACCCTCTGTCTAAGGTCTTCCAACTTATCGGCTGGCAATCTACACAATTGCCCCCACATATCTATTTCAATGCCCAGAAACATCAGGACAATTGCTGGCCCCTCCATCTTCTCCTCCAACAGGGGCAAACATAACTTCTTAGCCAGTTGCCTAAATGTGTCTAACAAAACTTACACATCCCACTGCCTTCAGACCCACAAAATATATAATCATCTAAATAATGGGTCATGGAAGATAAACCTGCCTTACAACATAATTTCCATGCTGCCCAAGACTCTTTGTTGCTTCCTTCAATTCGGAGGCAGCCTACAATATCCAAGCTCCGAGCCTCAACTAAGAAACTGCCTGGATTTTTTCCCATCTTGCCAAGGACCTTACATCTAAGAAATAACTCCTGGCAGATCAGTCTTTTGCCATGTTATAATGTATTTGCACTACTCTGAAGAAGAAGGCTTTGCCCTCGAAATATTAAAAACGTTTTTGTTATTTTTCTACTAGCCTAAAGGTATCACTTGTTCCACTTTTGTATTTGGTTTTTGTGATGTCTTCATGGCTCCTCAACTTGTTTTGCTTCAATTGATATTATATGTGGGTTTTTTTATCCTCATGTCTTTCTCTCTAGCAAAAGAGAATTGCTGAAGTGCAGTCCCTGTGCAGCAAAAGGGTTGCTAATAAACCCAAACCAAATCCTCTTTGTTAACAATTTGCATTGCTTAAGTGTTGTAAATGCAGTCCTGGGACTGCCATTTGGGCTGTTCTGAGTACACTCAAGCTTCATTAGTCTTGGAAAAAAAAGCTGCCAGCATGCTGCAATATCAACCTTGGGAATGCAGTGGCACCACTATCGCCTGCTTAATGCAAAAGAATGGAGAGGTTGGACCACTTGTACCTCTAGTGAGGTGTAAGATCAGTCCTCCAGCTTTTTGTGCCACTTGCCATTACTGTGTAACTAAGAAAAGACGGTGACAAGTTTAATGGTTGTGTGTCTGTGCCTTATGCATATCCAATATATTTTGGTAACAGTGGCAGGCAATCCAAATGTAGTATACCTTCCTCAAATCTCAGCCCTGGGTGATTATGTAGTTAGTTTATACCTAATGAAACAATAAAATAGCAGGATACTGTTCCATTTGTCTAGATTCAGCCAAATGATAAGCACATTTGTTTCAATACTTTTTTTAAGAGGCGGGCAATTTGTAAGCCACTCTGGGTACTTCTCTGTGATAATGACATCTTTATAGCTTTCCTAGTTTACTATTTACTGGCCCTCCAGTGTCACATGAATTATAATGCAGCAGTGTCACAATGTTAAAGTAAAATGCCCTCAGCATATGTAATTCACAGTTTAATCACGAATGCAGATGTGAGGGTTTAAGGGCAGGCATGTATAATTGACAGGCACCTATGCCTAAGCAGGTATTACTGAAGCTGGTCTGGGCATTCACATTACAGAATTAGATGACAGCGCTCAGTTCCCATTCTTTCTGGAGCAATTTCTGATAGATTAGCTTTTCTTAGAAACCTTTGTGCTGGCAAGCAGTCCCACAGTTCTTCTCAACATCCGGTAAATCTACTTAGGAGCATCAACTGTGGAAAGTGCCATGGCAATCTGATGAGGTGCTGTTTGTGTTTCTGGTCATGCACACCTGACATCTTGTTCAACGGCTGCAACCACTTCTACAGCTCCATGTGTACATAATTGGGCAGGATACTGCCTGGCCACTGTGAAAGGTTAGACAAACCTGTGATTTCCCCCTTGCATCTTTGTGTTGTCTTTTCCAAGGAGTTTCCAATGTTGAATGGAGAGCACCATCACATACAGATGCTCTGCTTAATATGGTTGTCAGTTTTTCTTGGAAGCTTGCTGCAGTAGCAAGTATTCAAAATGCAAAATCTTTACATAATGAGCCTTTAAAAAGCTGCTCTGGAAGAGACTACTGGATGCAATGACCTCCCCTTGAAAAATGTTTCACATGCGCATCCACACTTTCACCTTGCCTGGGTTGCTTTGCGTTTTCTTTCCTGACGCTTCAGTCAGGAAATTTGAGCTCATATTCTTTCCTTTTGCTGTTAATGGAAAATATCTGGCTTTTAATCAAAGGAGGGATGATTGGCAGCAGAAACAAAAGGTGAGAGTGATTGTGCTTTGGGATTTTTAACCTATTCTTGAAAGGCTAGAAACCTAAAGATAAATACTTGAAATGAGCAAGACTGCCATTAACCTACAGTTGCTAAAGTGAAGCAGCAATGGCAGAGAGTCTATAAGAATGCTCCTTGGCCAAACTAAGACTGGTCCCCACATTCCTTTGATTTCATATTTTGGAAATCATTTGATCATGGAACCCAGTCCTTTATCACATGCAGATGACTCCCTGGTGCTGTGGATCTCATGGATCCAATCAAGCAGCACACTTCATGGGGACTGTTAGTATGATATATGTTTCTATCACTCTTTTCAGCAGGCTTCTCTACCAATTAAAAATGTGACAGGGAAAGGGGAATTGTTCCTTCCTGAATCTGCTGAGGACCCTCACCTCAGATTATGGCCTGTGTGGGCTATGTTTGCACAATGATGCGGCACCTGGGTTGCCTAACATTTGAGGGTAAAGGGCTCGGTAGCATTTTTGTGCAAGGCAATGGTTTAGCAAGATGACACATGGATATTAAAGTAAACAATATCCAGAAACGTAGCTTCAGGGATCATCCTGAGGACAAGATGGCGGGCGGCAGCAGCAGCTGCTCATACCGGCTGCTCTCTCTGTTCCTGACTATGCTGCCTTGCGTTTTTACTTTTGTTTTTATTTTTGTTTAATTTATTTTGGATGGCCAGGGCTATGGAAAGGGTATTGAAGGGGCTTGCCTGAAGACCACCTAGGGAGTTTTAACATCTTCCCGACGAACAGGTTCGAGCGTCCCTCCCAACGTTTTAGCCCTCGGCGTCTTACCAGCTGAGCCGACCGCGGCTGCCACCGGCTTTGACAGCAACCCGCCATTCCCACTGTCTCTCGGCGGGTCTTGTGGCTCCTGTCGTCGCTGCTGCCGTAAGCGGCTCGCCGTTCGGCGTCCCCGTTGCGGGCCAGCCGCTGCCCCCTCCATCTGCGGTCCGCCAATCCCCATCACGGAGGACCTGCTCCGGAGGACCTGCTCCGGGGGCCGCCGGGGAAGTCGAGGAGGCTGCCAAGGCTGCCGCCGAGGCTGTCCGTGTGGGGCTCGCCGCCGACCGCTGCAGCTGCGACCCTGAAGTGGAGGCCATTGCCGGCGCGGAGGGCAAGCACCCCGCCGCCTGTCTTCTCCCGGTCGGGATGACCGCCGTCGCCGCTGTCTCCCGTCTGCGGTCCACCGCTCTCCATCATGGCGAACCTGCCCCGGAGGCCACTGCCGGCGCGGAGAGCAAGCAGCCTGCCGCTTTCCTCCATCTGCGGTCCGCCGCCCGTCCTCCATCTGCAGCCTGCCGCCTTCTTCCAGCTGCGGCCCGCCGCTTTCCATCATGGCGGGCCTGCCCCGGAGGTCACTGCAAGCGCGGAGAGCAAGCAGCCCGCCGCTTTCGTCCATCTGCGGTCCGCCGCCCTTTCTCCCAGCTGCAGCCCGCCGCCTTCTTCCATCGGCGGTCCGCCCCTTTCCATCACGGCAGGCCTGCCCCGGAGACCACTGCCGGCACGGAGAGCAAGCAGCCCGCCGCTTCCTTCCATCTGCGGGCTGCCGCCCGTCTTTTCCCAGCCGGGATGATCGTCGCTGCCGCCCTCTTCCATCCGCGGTCCGCCGTTTTCCACCATGGCGGGCCTGCCTCGGAGGTCGCTGCTTGCGTGCGGTTTGCTGCTGCGGCTGGTCCTTTCTTGGCGCCCCAGCCTACATCTTTGGGAGCCGGAAGGTTTTCCCGGGCGGCAGCTCGGCCACCGGCGTTGGCAGCGCCCATGGCCCCCACTTGGCTGGGGGGTTCAGGTGGCGTGTCGGCCTCCGGTGCCCAACCCATCAACATCGGGGTCTCTCAGCCTGCACTCTTTGATCTGCAAGTTTTAGTGCGGGCACCGGACCAGAAGCAGATGTTGATGTTTCCCCTTTCCCCCCTGTGGGACTCGGATTTATCGGGTGGCAGGTCGGCCACCATTGTTTGTTTCCCGGGGGTCGAAACTGGGGTTTTGGGGGTGGGAGGGCGTTTTATGGGGCGCTTATGGGGATTTCGGGGACTGAGAATATTTCCTGGGACCGGTTGGGGTCTTGACTAATTAGATTAGCTGGGGTGGCTAGCATTATTATTACATCCTTGTCTGCCCCTTTACTTGTGACCTTGCTGCTAATCAGTCCTCCTACCTATGGTCCTCCCTCTCCCCATTCCCAGGTGCATCTGATCTCTATCTTGGCAGTTAGCCTGCTCCTGTTATTTTAACCATCTCCCTCCAGCCTAAGGCTTTCCTGTTATTTGCTTATTTTATTTTTCTTTTGAATTATTTTGCACTGTATTTTATTATTTGCTCTGTATTGTATATTACTTATTTGTATTGTATTTTATTATTTGCTTGCATTGTATATTTTGTTTAGTGGGGCTTTGTTGCTGTAGGTGTTTTTTTTTTTTTTGATTGACCACGTTATCGCCATGTTCACAGGGGCTCATATACCAACGGTGTCGGGCCGTGGGCGGTACGCTTGTAGCCGTTGGGTTCGTCAGACTAGAAGAACTCGGGTCAGGCAACTTGTGCCTGTCCCTCGTTCTGACCCCTCGGCTCCCTGTCACGTATCCGGGAGTCACTCCACCAGCGCCCCCAATCTTACCTGTCTCCTGTTGAACGCCAGGTCGGTGCATAACAAAATCCCCATCATTCATGATTCCATCGCGGATGGCGACTCCGACCTGGCGTTTATCACCGAGACCTGGGTGGGCACGGAGGGTGGGGCTTCCCTTGCTCTCCTGTGTCCGCCCGGGTACTTGGTAGAGGGAGTGGGAAGGTTGGGGGGTCAAAAGGGGGGAGGGGCTGCGATCGTGTACAGGGATTCTTTTCATGTCAGCAGGGCCTCGACATTGGTTAGCCAGGGGTTGGAAGTACTTCACCTGTTGGTGGGTCAGCGGGACAGATTTGGCATTGTGCTGGGTTACCGAGCTCCCCGCAACCCAGGACAATCCCTCCCAGAGCTCACGGAGTTCATCGCCGCTGCTCTGTTGAAGTCCCCGCGCCTTTTGGTGGTGGGTGACTTCAACGTGCATGTCGGCGGTGGACTTTCCGGTGCTGCCCTGGAGTTCATGGAATCCATGGCTTCCATGGGTCTGTCCCAGCATGTTTTATGCCCCACCCACAGGTCCGGTCATACCCTGGATCTGGTTTTTACCTCCATGTCGGGGGACTCGTGTCTGGAGGTGGGGAACATTGTTTCCCTGCCTGTGTCATGGACAGACCACCACCTGCTCTCTTTTTCCCTGGCGATTCCAGCCCCTCCCCGCGGGGACCCTCGGGCCTCTGTTTTGGCCCGCCCCCGGAGGCTCATGGACCCTCAGCGGTTCGGTGAGCTCTTCGGGGGGTTGCCTGGTGGTTTGACTGGCGCTCCGGCCGAGGTTGTGGCTAACACTTGGCATGAAACAGCTGCCCACACCATAGACCGGATCGCCCCCAAGCGCCTCCTCCGTTGCCGAGCCCGGCCTTCCCCTTGGTTCACCGGGGAGCTTAGGGCAATGAAGCAGGAGAGGAGGAGGCTAGAGCGCAGCTGGAGGAAAACCCGGACGGCGTTGAGTAAGGCTGCCGTTGATGCCCAGTCTAGTCGCTACACCATCGCGATAAGGGAGGCTAGAACATCTTTTACCTCCCTGAGAATTGCTGAGGCCTCGAACCGCCAGGCGGAGCTTTTCCGGGTGGTTCGTGACCTCAGCAATCCTAGTCTGGCCAGGCCTCCTCCTACTGATTTCAGTAGCGAGCAGTTCGCAGCCTTTTTTCGAACAAAAATAGAGGCCATCCGTGCCGGCTTTGACTCCGGTTGCAGTGGTCCCGCCCCGCCATCACCAGTTGCTGGTCCGCCTTCGTTGCCTCGGTTGGATGCGCTTGGGCCTGTTTCCGCTGTCGAGGTCTCCAGGGCTATGGCGCATTGCCGGCCTGCCTCCACCCCTTTCGACCCTTGCCCTGCCTGGCTAATTAGAGCTGCCAGAGGGACCATGGCCGAATGGGCTTCTGTCATCGCCACCGCCTCCTTCAGTGAGGGGGTTTTTCCCTCTCGTCTGAAGGAGACGGTGGTTAAGCCCATTTTGAAAAAACCCGGCCTTGCGGTTGACGATTTAACAAACTATCGCCCAATCGCCAACGTCCCGTTTATGGGCAAGGTGATCGAGAGGGTGGCGGCGGTCCGGCTGCAGTCATACCTGGAGGATCGGCAGTGCCTCGACCCATGCCAGTCCGGGTTCAGGCCCCGTCGGGGTACCGAAACAGCTTTGGTCGCCCTGCAAGATGACCTTATCCGGGCGGCCGACAGGGGTTGCTCTACCCTGTTGGTCCTCCTGGATCTGTCAGCGGCCTTTGATACCGTCGACCACGGTATCCTGCTGGACCGGCTCTCTGAGGTTGGGATCGGAGGCTCTGCTTGCAGATGGCTCCGTTCCTTCCTGGAGGGCCGGCCGCAGTACGTTCAGCATGGGGGGGAGTTATCGGCCCCTTGGATTCTCCCTTGTGGGGTTCCACAGGGGTCGTCTCTGTCCCCCATGCTGTTTAACATCTACGTAAGGCCGTTGGCGGGGGTCATCAGGAGTTTTGGAGTCTGCTGTCATCAGTACGCTGATGACACGCAGCTCTATCTCTCCTTTTCCACCTCTGCTGTGGAAGCTGTTGAAGTTCTCGATGGGTGCCTGGAGGCCGTACTGACCTGGACCGGGGCGAACAGGCTTAAGCTCAACCCCGAGAAGACGGAGGTCATGTTCTTTGGGAGCTCGCCGTCGGGGTACGGTGGCCCCCTCCCCTGTCTGGGGGGAGTTTCCCTCCAGCTCGCGGAGAGGGTGCGGAATCTGGGCGTGCTCCTGGACCCGACGCTTTCCATGGAATCCCAGGTGGCGTCGGTGACCAGGTCCGCCTATTACCATCTCCGTCGGATCGCCCAGATCCGCCCGTACCTCGACGCGAACTCTCTGAGAACAGTGGTCCAAGCACTGGTGATCTCGAGGCTGGACTACTGTAACGCCCTCTACATGGGGTTGCCCTTGACTCTTCTCCGGCGTCTGCAGCGGGTACAGAATGCGGCGGCCAGGCTGGTGGCTGGCGTGCGTCGGTATGATCACATCACGCCAGTTCTGGCCCGCCTGCACTGGTTGCCCGTTGCAGCCCGGATTAGATTCAAGGTCTTGGTTTTAGTTTATAAAACCCTCCATGGCTTGGGACCGGACTACCTGACAGAGCGTATCGCTCAGCGATCCACCTCGGCCCGTCCCGTTCGGCAGGCGCGAGCGCACTTGCTGCGGGTCGCCACTCCCCGAGAAGCCCGGAAGTCGAGTACTCGGACCCGGGCATTCTCAGTGGCGGCCCCTAGCCTTTGGAATTCCATCCCTCCTGAAGTGCGCTCTGCAGAGTCCCTGCTGGCCTTCCGGAAGGCTTTAAAAACCTACCTTTTCCGGGAGGCCTTCGGCGATTCCTAGGCTTGTTTTTTTTTTTTTTTTTTTTTTACCCCGCCATCGCCATGTCTCTGAATGATATTTCTATTAGATTTTTATTAGATAGTATCAGGAACACTATCAGGTTTTTAACCATATTAGTTTGTTGTGTGTATCGTCTGTTTGTTCAATTGTGACTATCTGTGCCAATTGTGGCTTTGTAAGCCGCTTAGAGATCTTTTGATAATAAGCGGGATATAAATACAATAAATAAATAAATAATAAATAAATAATATCAACATTGAAGAGTTTTTCACAGTTTTGCAGAAATTATCTGAGAAATGTACAACTGCTTGGGAAAACTGGAAAAAAATATCACTCCATTGTCAGGTGGAGTCAATAGTCAAGACTTCCAAGTCATCTAATAGCCAATGAGAAGGCATTTGTAGCACAGAAGGATTGCTTGTTTAGTAATCACCCACCTATTGCAGAGGTAAGGGACCTGACCAGACCTGCAGTAATGGAAAATTTGTGATATGTGGATGCTGGGTCAGGTCAGTACTGGGGGGCCCAGCTGGGGCCTCCTACACATACCTGAGTCCTGGCACTGACCCAAACAGGTCTCCGATGGGCTTTGCCAGAAACCACTTCTGGGGCCTCCAACAGCCCCAGGAAGCCAATTGGTGGCCCATTTGAGGCAGCGCCAGGCCTGAGATAAGTGCAAGAGGCCTCAAATGGGCCCAAGCAGCTTGCCCCAGGGGGCCTTGCATTTCATATACTGCAGCCCTGCGATATACCAGGGCCGCAGTAGATGAACCACGAAATGGCAGGGACTGTAATAAGTATTATACTGGGTAAAACTTGAAAGTTGTTGCTTATAAATAGTGAGTTATTCTTAATTTATTTTTCCAACAACTATAGCATGAGGTAAGGAGAACTACAGTGTAACATGTGATAAGCTCATTTTCTGTGATTATGCATGAATGAATGATTCAAATTATAATAATGGAGAACATGACAAAGCATTAGGAGAGAAAACACATCTTCATATAAGAGCAGTGGAATGGACTAGGACTCCCCTTCGTTTGCTGTCTTTAAGAAGACATATGAAGGCCAGCTGTCTGTCGGGGATATCATATTTATGGATTTCTTACATCAATATGTGGTTGGATCAGATGGCTCTTGAAATCCACAGTGCCACGACTCTGTGGCACTGTTTTCCAACTTGAGATACATTTATCTGTGTCTGCTTTCACAAACACTAGAATCCGCTCACATCTCTTGACTGTCTCATGCACATATGCACGCCATCCACAAAATCTTTTTTTTAAGAGAGAGAAAGAAATAAAGCCTGAGGATAAGCCACATGCAGAGGAAGCTCAAAGATAATGCCAAATCTTCACAGTCAGGAAAAGATGCATAATAGAAAAACTGTTGACAGAGCAACCTCCCTCTGGGAAACAAATAAAGAAAAGTAAAGGGAAAACACTGAAAGCTTTTATTTTTCTTAACTGCCTTTTTGGTAGAAAAAGCATTTTCAGTCAGTGGCTGCTATCCTGCTGACTGGGGTTGCATGAACGGTGTAGAACCGGAGTAAAACCAATGTGCTGAGCTTTCAAAACCCATTTCACTTCAAAACAAACAACATTTTTTGTTTTTGATGGTCGCAAAAAGTGTGGGAATTTTATTTTATTATTTATTTATTTTTACAACTTATATGCCGCCCACTACCCAAGCCTTCAAAGCAGAATAGTGCTTTGTATGAGGTCACAGACCGAGAGAAAAGCATCTTAATCTGTCCAGGTATTTTATCTTTCCTGGTCTGCAGTTGATTCTAGGATTTTAAATATCCCAATTAGAGATGGGCACGACTTAGTGGTATTTTTGTTTTCGTTTTCGTTTTTCGTTTCCTTTACGTAACAAAACGAAAAACAAAAAACGGCTCAGAACTGGAACAAAAACGGAAACGAAACGACTAATTTTGAGCCAATTTTCGTTTTTCGTTACTGGAAAAGCACATAATGGAGCTAAATGGGAAGAAACGAAAAATTTTTCATTTTCGTTTTCGTTTTTTCATTTTCGTTATGTAATGAAACGAAAACGAAAAATTTTGAAATTAGCTCACGAAAACGGAAATGAGCCGAAACGGACCCCTAGCCGAAAACGAAAACGAAAACGAACAATTTTTCTGAGTCGTGCCCATCTCTAATCCCAATGAAGTGGGGGACCTTTAGTGCCTCTGCTCTCAGAAGCCTGAGACAGGATGCTTAGTGGAATGGGATTATGGGAACTATCATCCAACACCTGACATGCCAAAGTTTTCCCTCTGTCATTTTAAGAGCATCTACCGTATATATTCGAGTATAAGTCGACCCGAGTATAAGTCAAGGCCCCTAATTTAACCCCCCAAAACTGGGAAAACGTATTGACTCGCGTATAAGTCTAGGGTGGGAAATGCAGCAGGGCTTGGCAACTCTTCCTTTGTGAGCTGGGGGAGTGGTGTGTGATGTTTAAATGTAACCACTGATGCAAGTGCTTGGGTCAGTGGCTAAAAGTCATTTTAAACATCGTGTGCTGCTCCCTTGTGATGCAGAGGGGGGTCATGAGAAGTGGCATGCAATGTTTAAAATTACTTTTAGCCACAGTTCACTTGCCTCAGTGGCTAAAAGTATTGACCTGAATATAAGCTGAGGGCCCCTTTTTTCAGCCCAAAATTAGGGCTGAAAAACTAGGCTTATATTCGAGTATATACAGTAATTTTTATGGGAAGGGCAATGCTTCTGAAATTATGTGGCCTTCTATGATTATATATCCTGTTACTGATCAATATATTAAAGTGAAAGCTTTTCTGCTATCGACAAAGGACTTTGCTCTATATGCCCTGCCCCTCCAAGGATCACAATTCCAAAGGAAATAAATAAAGTTCAGTTAACTTATTTATTTGCATGTTACATATGTGGTTTAAATTTTTACATACACAAAAGCAGAAGGAGACAAAGAAATTTTAATAACTTGCTTGTTTTCAGGGTGTGATCAGATGGGTATTCAGCCCACTATTTGGTCTACAGTGAAAACAGACTGGTTCTCTTCTTTTTCTGGTGATCACATGGTATAAAAGCTGGAGCACATCAGTCTGTTCCCAGAGCATTCCTACTTGCACCTTTTTGGCTCCCTGTTGGGAGCTTCTACTTTTTTGGTGCATGTAGAATTGCTACTTTTTGGGTTGTTTCTAGTGCATGCTTTCACTGGAAATGAATCAAAGTGAGCCTTTAGCTGTCATGGATCCTTCTGCTCTAATTCTGTCATATTATGAAGGAATTTAAGAAGAGAGACATTTCAGAATATTGGAAAATTAAACAGTTACTTTGCTCTGCTGAGAAGGGGCAGATAAAGTTTTTATTTTATTTTAAGGACTCTATTAGGGTTTGCAGACGTACTGTACAACTGATTAATTTTTTAAAAAAACTTCTAAATATTTTACTGGCAAATCTGGGTGTCTTCTCTTTTTTGATTTGTCTTAAATGCCCTGCTGAGTATCTGCCTGAAGTCAAGCCCAAATCCACTACTGGCCAGTACTCACAGGTATTTAATTTGGCAATACTTCTTAATTTGGCAATACTTTCTACGCAACTTTGTGATATGGCAAATTAACGGCCAAAGGAGAAGAGCCAAAAAAGGGTGGCTGAAAGTACAATATTCACTTTGGACGCAAATTTCACACCAAATGGCAGACCAGATCCCTACCTGACCCCAAGTGACCCTATTTAGCCATTATCAACCCAGTCCAAAAGAATCTGTGTAGAAGCACTGGTTCTCATGCAGAAGAAAAAAGACACTGTGATTTTGTGTAGTTTTTGTGCCTAGTGTTGTCTTCTCCTTCTGTTCTTCAATCCATTACTTGAGGATATTAAACAGTGCAGGATTGCGGATTGGGTGGCCAGGGAGACCACTTATGTGACCAAGGGAGGGCCCACTAAATGAAGTACTAAAGGGAAGAGGGCAAAGTGGCAGGAAGGAGAGGAATTATCATATATAGTCCCATAATATGTAGCAGTAGCACATTATGAGATGTGCCTAGCTATTAATGTTCACTTGTTTTGTCTTTAGGACTGGTTCCTAATGGTTCCATACCAGTATTTTCTGTTGGAACAGTATGACTCACCTCTCAGATATTTCTAAAGGGCTCAGTGATATATAAATTTGATTTTTAAAAAAACAAATGCAATAATTTATAAATCCTTGTGATATATATACAAGATGCCACCTACAGGCACACCTCTTCAGTTCACCAAATATTCAGATCTAGCTATTAACAAAACTAGGCTTGGCAGAATAATCTGGAAAGAAAAAATGGACATATTACTCTTGATTTCTTGTAAAGGTTGTTGTGTAGCTTGGTAGTTGCCCTGCTATTTTTAAGGATGGTCCCAATGGTCTGTCTCAGGAAATCAGAGATAAATGAGTCAATGGGGTCGCACTTGGATCAGGACATTTGAGATAATCATCACCATTGAACTGAATGGAGAAGCTAAAAGGAAACCAAAGCAAGTGGATCCGTATAAATGACGATTGACAGATTTCTACCAAGAATCAATCCCCGCTTGAATGATTTTTTGTTTTTTCTAATCTTGAGTGCCATAAAGTAGATATTGCATCCATGTACAGGTACCCAGCTCTAGACAAATGAGGAGTTTATGGAGACCAGGCAGTCCTGTACAGCAAGCCAGTGTATGTGACTGCCTTAAAAGGCAACAGCCACTCAGGTGATGATGCTAGTGATTGTTCTTGAACCTTGTGAAGCTATCAGGTCTGGCATGCTGAAGCCATTGCCTCAACCTAGGATACACAGAAACCATGACTCAGCAGCCTGTAGATTTCTGATATTTATAAGGACCGCCTTTTTAATCAGCTCTTGCTCTTGTGCCATCAAAAGAATTGTAGACTTCTGTAGGTGTCATTCCTGCCCCTCCCCAGATGAAGTTGTTGTTCAAAGCCAAGGAACAATTTGTAGCCCAACATATGAAGACCTTCCCCTGACCTTTCCCTTCATTTCCATGTCATTTGCTTCCTGAGCTTGAGGCTGCCCCCTTTCTTGCTCACCCTCTCTACAGAGTTGCTCACTTGCGTTTAGCTTGATTGACTTTAAATATGCTCCAGATGCCACTTTCTGTTTTCCCCTGCCTGGTTGCTTACAGATGAGGCACCGTGTAAGCAGTGGCTAATTCTCACCACCCCCTCACCCCTCTGCATGTTCTCATCTGTGACTTATGGAACTTTTAGTAAAGGTTGCATTACAGCACGCATCCTCGAGACTCCATGACAAATTGAATCAAGTCAAATAAAAGTGCTTACAGCTGGTGCTAACATGAATCAACACCCCACTGCGGAATCAACAGTTTAGTCAGACATTAGACAGAAAAACAACAACAAGCAACAAAACAAATGGCGGGTCATTTGCTTGGTAGTTATTTCAAGTCTGTAGGGTTTTGCACAATGCTTTAATGATCATACAAAGACCAAATTTCAAAGAAAGTCAGAAATTGTGCAAGGGGCAGTAAAAATTGTTTTTAATTAACAAGCTGCCAGCCATGTTCCTGGTGGCATGTCCATGGTGCAGCTGGGTACACCAGCAGAAAGGTGGCCAGCATCTTGTTAAATAGCAGCAGTTTGCCGCCACGGTGTTTGTAATTATGCTTACACACATGGAAATTGCCAATAGAATTAGAGCCACAGATGACTACTTTACTTTTGAAGTAGAACAGCATTAACCCGATTCATACATTTATTACTCTTGCCCGCTTCTCTTAATTTCTCCGTATTACCTCATGAAAGATGAGTTTGTGTCTCATATGTGCCACATGTCAAAATTTTAGGACTCAGAATTCTGCTGCACACCAACTACAGCCAAAAGTTTATACCTCAGGGCATTTATGCATTCACTGGTAGGTAATTATATTTGCTGCTCAGTTTACTCATGAGAGGGGCCATGCCATAGGCATTGCAATATTAGATTAATAATGAAAAGAATATTCACTATAGTCTGTTTTCTGCATTATAGGTTTTCTAAACATGATGAGATACATAAATAATTTTAAACCCAGTCAAGAGTGTGAAAAGCACCTTAATTTTCACTCCCTTAAGGTGGAAATTTTAATTTATGCAAAGCGAGTATCTTTCTCTTTGCAGGGAAAACACACATTCATTCACTATGGAAGACTGGCTGATTATCAAAATAAGATGTGAACACATCTAATCTTTCAGGTTAGCAAATAAAGCTATGGGAACCTTTGTTTGGGGTTGTTTGTTGTTTGAATTGTGAATTTAGGGGCAAAATAGGTAATTTTTGACAAAACTGGTTGTTTTAAAGCACAAGAGGTTGTTCTCAGCAAAGCAAGAGCACCATTGAGAACATTCACAAATCGCTCTTCTTCCTTAGTAGCAGGAAGAATGTTGCAGTTCCTCATCCTTGTCCACAAGGAACAATAATTCAGATGTGCCATAAGCAGATGCAGAAGAGTCCAAGATGGCGGGTACATTGCATAAGGTTCCCAAGATATCAAAACTGTATTTCCCTAACTAGCTGCACCAGTGCTGATGTTGACAGTACTATTATGGAAGCCACTTTTCTGTTTGTAAAAGGTATTTACATTATTAGCAACCAAGGAAATGCATATGGCAAAAGAATATTTTAGAGCACATAAGTTACCATGATAGTCTGCAAATGCTTTTCAAATGCCACATACCACTAAAGTTATAATTACTGCAGTACCAAAGACTTCCAGATTTTTTTCTCCTAATGCTTTCCTTTTAATGTATAAAGAAGGTACTACTTCAATAGCTTAAACCAGTCAGTATCTTAGAGTCATATTAGGAATGCAGAAAATTGCTCTGAAAGGAAAAAACTACATTATTCACCTCTACTTCTTGTCCTAAACAGCAGATAAACACAAGTGGGTTTTTGTGGGTTTTTCTTGACGTGACTTCAAGATGTACAGCCCCCAAAACTAGATATGGAAAAGAGCCCATGTGTGAAGCATCCATTTGGTACTTCCTGGGTTTTGCAATGTACTGACCACAGGGGCTCTGTACTTCCATACATACTTGGCTTCTAATTGGAATGTGGTTATATAATTTAAGAAGAAACAAAAAGCAAACACTCACACACACCCTTGTTGAATTGCAAATAGATATCAAAGTAAAATGTTCCCCAGAAATAAACCTCAAACAGCCAGACCAAAATAGATGACTGAAGCAAAAAATTTTATTGATCGAGTAGTAATTGACATTCAGTGCAACACAATTATAACGAAGGCATCATTAAACTTGCCATACCTGAAGAAACTACTGGAAGCCATGTGAAATCCAAAAGTTGACTAATGATGCTTAAAAGCCATAAATTATGCCTGTTGCTAGACAGAAGAATGATTCAGTCAGCAGTTTGGAAGACTGAAGAGATTTCAGTTCAAATAACCTTCTTGTGCTAAACTTTTCTATAGATTCTTGTGGTGCACAATTCAAAATGTGCCAATCAGGACACTTTTATGTATTTATTTATCAGATTTATCAGAATATTCTACTACTCAACAGTCAAAATATACTTGCCCCTTCAGTAAAAAGCAGGGCAGCTTTGAGATAATTTCCACAGGCTAGGAGACTACACTGGACTTTTTAACAAAAGAAAATGGGGGCTATATCCTGTCACTAGTGCTGCATCAATGAATTATTCTCCTGTGCTGTTTTCATTGCCACAATGATGAAAGAAATGTATATATACACAAGAAATCTATATCTTGTTTACAGCAGAATTACACATACACGACAATTGAAGCATTCTGCTTCTCAAACTCAATCTATTTGTTGTGTATATTGTTTTCAAAGAAAATGTGAGTTCTTTTGCTGCAGCTGTACCCAAGACAAACCAGAACAGGAAAGCAGTGACATGGGTCTACAGCACATCCCCTTTTAATCTTCAGACAGTATTATTTTGACATAGTAGTGAATTTGGAGACTCCTTGGAAACTCTTATTTCTCACAATTTGGCAATTTATTTTTGGTAGGTTTTAACCAATGGCAATTTATAACACCAAGATTCTCTACATTGACATATAATACATTCCCAAGCACAAGTTCGGACTAGGGATGCAAATCTTCATTTATTTTGGTTTTGTGGGCATTGCACAACCAGCCCGGATACATGAGGTGAGACACAAATGAATGGGTGAAACATGGGACACACTGGATTCAGCCCTCTCCCTGGAAGCCCAGGTGAAGGCAGTCTCCAGGGCCGCTTTTATCCACCTCCGCAAGATCACCCAGATCCGACAGTACCTTGATGCATCCTCCCTGAGGACAGTTGTGCAGGCCCTCATGATTTCGAGGATCGACTATTGCAATGCCCTCTACGTGGGCTTGCCCTTGACCCTTGTCCTGAGGCTCCAACAGGTGCAGAATGTGGCAGCCAGACTGGGGTGGGTGCTCGTAGATTTGAGCACATCACCCCAGTTCTGGCTTGCCTGCATTGGCTACCCGTTGCGCTCCGGATAAGGTTCAAGGTCTTGGTTTTGATTTTCAAAGCCCTCCACAGCTTGGGACCAGAGTACCTGTCGGAGCGTATCTCTCAGAGGTCAACTGGGACCAGGCCCACAAGGATGGCGCAGGCGCACTCACTTAGGGTGGCCACACCCAGAAAGGCATGGAAATTGCTTACCTGTAACCGCACCTTCTCTGTGGTGGGCCCTATGCTGTGGAATCAGCTGCCTAGTGAGTTGCGCCTTGCAGCATCCCTGCCTGCCTTTAAAAAAGGCTTGAAAACCCATCTCTTCAAGGAGGCATTTGGCGACCTTTTTACTTAATTTCGTTTTTCTTTCTTTCCGCCCATGCCATCCTTTGTGAGGGGGTATTGAACTGCCCTACTTCTACTGGAAGTCTGCCTCTATTTTATGTTTGTCTGCTGGTATCTGTTTTTACTGTTTTAGTGTTTTTACTGTTCAACACCCAGAGTTCCGCTTCGGAAGATTGGGCAGTATATAAATGTAACAATAAATAAATAAATAAATTTATTAACATAAACAATTAACTGCCTTTTAAAGGAGGGCCTGCAATAGGACAGAGGTATCAACTGAGTCTGTAGCTGATAAGCCCCAGACCCATCCTATAAGGTGCATTCATTATATAATAACTGAGCGTCATCACAAGCAGCGACTGTCCGAGGCTCCTGGCTCTGGGCAATCGCTGCCCATGGGACCCCCACCTTCTCACATCTTCCAGATACGAGTCCTCCAGGCCTTCGATAGTTGAGATATGGGCTGGCCTACACTCCTTTTGGTGTTCCTGAACTCCCTAATTTAGCCAACTTCCTGCCATTAAAAGCAAAAGGTTCTGCTTATATACCACCCCATACCACTTCAAGTAGTCTCTGGGTGGTTTACAGTTTAATTATGCAGGCTACACATTGCCCCCCTCCCCAACAAGCTGGGTACTCAGTTTACTGACCTTGGAAGGATGGATGGCTGGCCCACCACAAAACCTAGTGATATTCATTGTGTCCTTAGTCCAAAGAGCACCTGGTGATATCTTAAGAACTTTAGGTGTGTTCTGGCTGACCAGCTTGTCAGCTAGTGTGCACACTGAGATTTAATTATGCATCATATAACATACATTTGGTCATATCTTATTGCTAATGCAGAATGAAAGCAGATCCACTAAATCAACTGCCGAATGGTAAAGCAACACTTGTGTGCACCCCAATGGGTCAACTCAAGTTGAGCTAGCAATAGGATTCTGGGCATTTTGTTTTTTAAAAACCGGGGGGGGGGCTGCGGAAAAGAGAAGGGGAAAATTTTAAGTACTATCTTTACAATATTAATGCAGCTTCTTTGTTTAAAATCACATTTATCTGAGTTGGCTTTTGCCCCCAGGAAGTTCCTATTGGAGTTCAAATACATGGATATTCATGCTCATATATCTAGGATGTTATATTAACACTCATTTCCAACTTAAGGGGGAAAATTAACGAGGAATGGGGAAAACTTTATGTACAAAATGCTCCTGTGGAATTTTGAGAAGAAAACTTTTCCATTACTTTCTTCAAAAATTCTTCTTTCGCAAGTTCACACACACACACACACACACACACACACACTACAGCGTTTCAAGCAGTGACACTGCAATTTTCTTAAACTGGGCTAGATATGCACAGAAGCTTCTCATCTCTATTTTTCCACAGAATGAAATGCTGGAAGCATTGCATTGTTATCCCCCACATAATTCATGTCTGAACATTGCTGAAGCAGGCCCATGTTGCTGTGTCTGCTCTAGCTTACACACAAACACACTCACACAAAAGGCATTTTCTGTCTAGATCTACTAGCAAAGAAACTACAAGCAAGTCGTGTTTTTCACTGCTGAGCCTTGGGAGTAAAAACATTGCTGTGGCAACTCACTGCACAAATACTTAATACAAATGCATGCATAGTCTTCTGGATAAATACTTCACTGGGTTTTGGAAATTGGCTCACAGAGACTTCCTTTATGGTGTAGCTTTAGGGACTCCCTGGTTTTGTCCTAGTGGCCAGAATGTTCTTCCTATTTGCTCTTTTTGAACCATGGGAAAATACATTTTGATTACAACTACATTCTATTTCTTTTTTAAATCATCAGCACCATTGCTATTATTTAATATTCTTCACATTTGTCCCAGAATTTGGCTTAACTAGCTACAGGCAACATTGTCACATGTAATCATTTTTGGTACCTACAAGGAATGCTTGCCTTCTGCGAAATATTGCAGCAGTGGCTCAGGTGTTTCTTTTGCGGCTTCCCAGGAACACTTTGTTCTGATGTTACTTGTTCTTTAGGGCCGAAGGGGAGTGTTTCTGCTTTGCAACAAATCCTTCAGAACACCCATACATCCTTTATTGATGTGAAATGGCTGGGTTTTGCAGGGGGCATCATAGACATAATCTGGTTTCTAAACCCCTTTAGAAATAGGCATGGATGGCTGGACTGCATAAGTCTTCAGAGTAACGTGAGGTTGCTGGAAATGCTGTAGCAACATGTCCTGGAGCACAGGCCCAATGTGACACTTAGCCAGTTTCTAGGAAAGGTTGCTGCTGGGAGGCTCCAGGAAATGTTGCTGCTGATACATGAATCATGCTCAGCTGTAATGAATCTTTATCTTGCTCTCCAATGGACAGCAAAGAGGGGAGTTACACAAGATCCCTTGTTTACAAAGACAAACAAATTATTCAGTACTGCCTCCTCCACCTCCTCATGTAACCTTAATCCATGTAACTTGATCACCTCATAAAACAGAAAGAAACTGAAAGCAGTTGCTGAAAGCCTCTTACTTATGGACAAGTCTAAGGTAGCAGCTCTCACTTCGAGGCCCAAATCTGTAAGATAGGGGCAGGACTGTCAATGGTAGGATCTTTTGGAGGTCATTATTTCATGGGGTTTTAACAGTTGGTAGTACTTTGGCCGTTACTTCACGAGGCTCCTCGCTTCGGAGCGTCATTGCCTTCGATCTGAATTCGAAGGCGATCACGTGGTCTCCCTTCGCCCCCACCCCCTTTCCTATGTACTCACGCGGGCAGCTTTTCCGTTCGAATCTAGAATGACCTCACGAGCTCCATTCGCATCCAAACACTCATGTTCTTTGCCCGTTTCCCGCGATCTCCGCTTTTTTTAAAAAAAAAGGAAACGGTGTATCGATGCATCGATGCTTGGCTGTCAGTTACGGCGAAGCGCTGTAAATGTGTGACTCTTTGCTTCATAATTATTACTTATATTATAATTTCCATTGGGGGGGCTCCTACAACTGCTGTTCCCCATCATGGTCACTAGGTGGGCTATCGCACAACGATTGTACTTCTTCGTTCAAAGGTCCTCCAGGACACTGGAGTAACCCCCTCCTTACTCCCTAGAGTAGACACCAAGCCTCTTCCGCCTTCTTTCTGCCATTCTCCCGGTACCATGCCTCCATCGCATTCTTCTGCCCGCCTGCAGAAACTCCATAGGTATACTCCATACATTATTGCTGTGTTGCACAATGTCAACTCTTTGTTGAGCACTGTAGCTTTGTTACTTCTGAGAAAGGGAAGACGCGTTTTTCGACGCAGAGTGCTATTTGGCGAGGCGTTGAGGGCATGCAACGCTTTGATATGGGTTACTTCGGCTTGGATGAGAAGCTCGCCTCGAGAGAAGCTTTTCTGGTGTTACCCAGGACGTTCTCAGTGGTTTCACGACACGGTGCTTCAGCTTTGGGACGATCGCCAGTGGTTACAAAACTTCCGTATGACTAGAAGAACACTTTTTTGGGTGGCAGACAAGCTGCGTCCGTTTCTGATGCGCAGGGACACAGTTATGCGCTCAGCTGTCCCAGTGGAAGAGAGAGTGGCAATCGGCGTGTATTTTTTGGCAAGCCGTTCTTGCTACAGAACCATCGCTCTAGTATTCCAGAAAGGAAGCTCAACTGTTGCAAGCATTGCAATCGAGGTTTGCCTTGCAATGGAACACGTTCTTCTTAAGGAAGAGGTCCGCCTACCAGACTTCAATAAGGTAACCTGCTTTCGGTCATCCCAGTCTTTACTTGTGTTCTGAACCAGCGCCTTTACGGTTTAGGAAATTAATGATTCTTTATTTTTTTTCTCTGTTTCTACAGATGACATCATCTATGAAAATCTTCGGGTTCCCACATGCTATAGGTTGTATCGACGGAACGCACATTCCGATAAGCCCCCCGAAATTGCAGGGGCCTGCTTACTTTAACAGGAAATCATTTCATTCTGTATTGCTTCAGGCTGCTTGCGACGGAGAGGGAATTTTTTTCTCTATGTTGACTGGTCATTCAGGTGTTAATCATGATGCCCATGTGTTCAGATCATCTATGCTTTTTAGTCGGATGGAGGAAGGAACCCTAATACCTGGCAGTCCTATGTTCCACTATGCAGGGGTGTCAATACCTCCCATTATATTAGGGGATGGTGCCTATCCATTGTGTAAGTGGCTAATGAAGCCCTTTGCTGTTACTAGAAATGACAGGGAGCGCCACTTCAATAAGGTTTTTAATCGCTCAAGATGCGTCGTGGAGAGAGCATTTGGGCGCTTGAAGGCCAGATTCAGACGTCTGTCTGTTAGGATTGAGGCTCACATAGAGAACGTTAATTCAATTATTGCCTCTGCTGTGATTCTACACAATATATGTGAACGAGAAAACCATGACATACTTGATGATGAACAACATTCCATACCCCCACCTGAACCACAGGAGGAGTGTGAAATAAATGACTACCACAGATCTGGAACTGCACGTGCAGAGGCTGAGGCGGTTTGTAATGCTATTGCGGAGTACCTGTTTACCCATGTGAAGTGACATGGGCGCAAAATAATAAGTTCATGTACTCTACCTCACTATTTTATGTTACACTTTCATTTGCAGTAGAATTGTGAGGCTTTACAGTATTGGTTACTCCTGTAAAATTCCTTCCGTTAATAAATGTTTCTATTTGATTTGCAGTACTTTCCTTTAACTTAAGTGCGAAACACCAGTAGGTTTGGCAAACTACTACACCGGCTATGCAAAAGAATGCCTGACAGGGGTATTTGCTTAAAGATTATACAATAATCAGTAATAAACCTTGCAAAAAACCAAGGCACTGTACTAAATTGATAGCAGTTTCTGAACGCATACCATCGAAAAACAAATAATGCCTTGACTAAGGGTTCATCTGCCCTGTTGTATGTCACTTTAGAAAACATGCCTTTCAGAGAGGCCCCCCTTATAAGAAAACATTCCGATGTTGTATTCTTGTAACACCTCCCTCTTCATATGCAGAGTACTGCTGCCAGAGTAAACTTAAGAAGGAAGTATCAAATTACAGTTCCCACTGCAAGCATTTTATGGCCTAATGGCTCTGAAGGAAAGCCAAAAATAAACTGTTTTTGTTGCCTTTAGCCACCTAAGGAAACTAATCGCATATTTTTTATCCATTGGTGTTACCTTCTGAGGAATAAATCAGTTTATAATGCATTACAATGAATTTCTTGGTTTTAAAGTGTATTATTCTTTACACTTAACGCACAATACTACTAATTGCTTTGGGTTAACAGAACACAGTGTCAATCGCATACTTTGCATTAATACATTAGTTCGGTACTCATTCCTAGACCACCATGATACCAAGACGGAAAAGATGTGAAAATTATCTTGCTGTGCTATGGCAAATAAACCAGCAAGTAACAAACTTGCTTCCATTAAGTCAGCAGTACTTTGCATAGGCAAAACGAAAGTTAATGAAACATTTCGGCACCACATCCTAGCCAGCTGAGACACAGGACAGGGGGCCCCTTTGTAATCAATCACCCATCCCCCTTTCCCAAATTGAGATCACCTTTCTGTTGAAATGCTAATAAAGGGAGCCAAAAGGTGCAAGGGAAGGAAGTTAGCACTCAGGCAACTGAGTGCAGTTGCTGGTGTCCTTTCAAACAGAAGGCTTTTCCTAGAAAAATAATTTTACAAGGCAGCTATAGGGATGGATTCTGAGGACAATTCAGAGAATTGCACAGCCAGTTCTGTTCAATCCAAAATTAAGAGAGGGGTTATTTGGGGAAACGAGGAGACTGCAGCCTTAATCAAGGTTTGGGGTGAGGCGGAGATAAAATATGCTTTGTCTTCCCTCAAAAGGAATATTGAAATCTATGAGGTGATTTCAAAAGAATTACGAAAGATTGGATTTTTTAGATCTGGAACGGAATGTAGAACTAAATGCAAATCGCTTCGAAAACTGTACAAACAGGCTGTAGTTCAAAACAGTACTTCTGGAGCTGGGCGTGCAAAATTTATTTGGTACGAAGAAATGGCAAACATTTTTCGAACAGACACCTCAATTCACCCATTGCGGACAACCGAGAGCGAGTCCAGCGGGAGCATTGGTAAGCATTGACTATGTACCATTTAATATATACCATAAAATACGTCACGTTCACTGTATTTCACAGAGAAATATTATGTTATTAATAGTAACTCTATTAATATACCCAAGTACAGTAATTTGGTTTCAGAACACGTTGTGTGCTTCGATAAACCGAAACACCGAGGGAACGGGATGACTTGTAAATCTTTCAAATATATGGAGGGATGAGTTTAATTCCCCTCTCATATATTGATTTCGTTTTTGGATAAACAAACATTGAAACACTGCATCGATGTACCGGTATTTCTTTATTATTACGGAGATTACATATGTAATTAAAAGTATCCGAATTGTAATAATATACCTAAGTACAGACATTTATTTTCAGAACTCGTTGTTTCCTTCGATAAACCGAAGCAACGAGTTAACGGGATGACTTGTAAATCTTTCAGATTTATGGACGGATGCGTTTAATTTCCCTCTCATATATTGATTTCGAATTTTGATTAACAAACATTGAAACACTGCATCGATGTTTTGGTATTTCTTTATTATTACGGAGATTACATATGTAATTAAAAGTATCCGAATTGTAATTTACTTATGATATATTGTATCTCCGCTTCCCAGAGATATTCGATGCATCGAAAAACGGCCGAGATAAAACCAGGAAGTAAAATAGACATGTTTCTCTTTATTATAAATGCAGTTTGCTGTGTTGTAAGATTATGAATCCATTTTGAATTGTACCGGTTCTAAACTTTCCTTGAATCGGGCAAAAAATAAGGAGGGGCGGGACATGCCTCAGAAGTACCCAATCATGTAACCTTAACAATTATGTGCTCCGGAAACTAAAAGACTGCTTCCTGTACTTTGCATTATGGTGTGTAGCAACGCGAGGGAAGTACAGCAACTTATGTTCCTCTTCTCACATGCAGCAACCACGGAGGCAATGCCTGGAGTTAGCGATAATGCCGGATCACAGTCCCTCTTCGATGAGAGTGAAGGCATGAACCAAAGCTACGTGGCTTCGGAAGCCTCAGCAATGGGTGAGGAACACTTTAAAAGTTATGCTAGCAGGGCAGGCCATGTTTTCAAAACGTCTACTACTCGGATTATTAGGAATATCATGTACATCATATCCTTACAGACCATATCAATGTAATTTAAACATAAACTGCCTTTTAAATAAATTATTTTAATTTCAGAATACCAATCAACAGACGGTTGTGAACCATCCACATCTGGCTGTTCTTCTTCCCAGAGTCCCCAAACAATATTACCTGAACGGCTTGGTAAAAAAGGTATGTTCATTTCTGATTTAGAGAATTTAAACCTAACTAGAAATAATTACATTTATTAACCAGATTACTATCACTGAGTGATTTTGCACACCTAAACGATTAGGTAAGTAATAAAACACTGAGCTATTAAAACTAAATTAATTTGAATACTGGAGCAAGCAGCCGTGGGGTTTCCTCTGTAAATACTACTATTACATTCAAAGATTTTAAATGCTGGAATTATTAACATCTCTAATGTTAAATAGGTTTTTTTTTATCATTAAATCAATTTGTTAATGTATAATTTTGTACACTGCTTAATAATTAATTTTAAATTGTCATTATTAAATACAGACTCAGTGGAAACAACAAACTATGAAGCCACGCTCGATCCAGCAACCAGGCTTGCATTACTAAGGAAAAGGAAGCAGAGATCTACAGCAGCAGCACGCCTGGACAACACACTTACTGGTTTTGTGGACTGGGTTAAGGCTTCGGATGATAGAAAAGAATCTACACTAAATTCTTGGAACCACCAGGATATGATGTTCCAGAAACAGGTTATTGACAATCTAAGGGTGGCTTCAGATTCTCTTGCTAAACTAACCCAATTTTTAACAACTCAAGGGACAAAAAAAAAAGGTTAACATGGAAGTAGAATCATTCCTTAATGATCAACACACTAAGAACCAGACTGAAATCCTGCTCTCTAATGGTTCCCCAAACACTGATAATGTAGAGGACAGTGATTCTGATGGTGATACAACGGGGACCAGTGGCTCAGGAACTGCCTCTGAGCAGGAGAGTGATACTGAATGCTCAGTATCACTCCTGCCCTCTAGGTCTTCACCTTCCCTTGTTTCTTTTGGTAAACCAAAAAATGGAGCAACAGTTCAGGGAAGCAAACCAGGGGAAAAAATGCTGCAGGGCCACAAAAAAAGACCAATGACTAGTACTCAGAAACAGGGAGCAGTAGAACCACAGTTCCCTGTGTCACCGTATTTGATTGTAAAGCAGGAAAGTGGTACTGAAAGCATTGTGCCCAGAAAATTAACCACACCAAAAAGAAGACGTATCAAGAAGAAAATATTTTCACCCTAGTTGATAACTTATTCTATTTTGAGTAATTATATGAACATGCCAAGGTTGGTAGTAGGGACAGAAAACACAGATCATTAATTTTAAAGGGAAAACTGATGAACTGCTTCACATTTTAAGCAAACTCAGTTACATTTAAAAGCAATAACTGCAGTGAAACACTAATCTACCTCTGTAAGGAATGATTTTCAAGGAAATTTTAATTCACTGGGTACTCTCCCCCTCAACTCACCCATAAAAAAATAAGCCAGACTGCATAAGAAACAGAAACATAGACGATTCTTTAAGAAACTTTTTTATTTCTATCCACTGAATAGGCAAAGTATAGGTATGTGCACTGTTCTGTTATTTAGAGTACTGTAAAGTAACATTTATGAGAGAAGGACCTGCCCTCTACCAGTTCTACCAATGAATGCTGTTCTCCTGTGTAGGTAACACTGGACTGTGGCCTTTTACAAGACAACAAGACTAATACTTTAACAGCACAGAAAAGCTATAAAGTACTTTTTAGGCAGTGGCTATTAGCAGAAATTATGTACATTGCTAATGAGATTGCTCAACAGATGCAAATATACATGCCAACTATACCCTAAGAGACTAGGTTTTTCAGTGGTTTTCTGTTTCCATGTTAAAGGAGTTACGTGTGAGGCTTCATATTCTTCTGCCTCATGCCTACAGAAACCTTTTTTACACAATATAACTAGAACAGCATGTTAATTGCTTCGATTACTACCGTATCGTGTATTAAACTTGCTCAAAGTGCACAAACTAGAACAACAGAAAACTAAAAGTATTCAGCCCTAATATTTTCTTAGGAGATTATTTATAAATAAAACTTGTAAATATTGCTAACACACTAACATTTAGGCAGAAAAGGATAACCCCAGGGAACGTTGCTGGGTACCACATCAGTCCTTTAACACGTGAGTCAATGGAATATCTTGGCATAGGAGAACCAGTGTACATCCCCTAAATTGTCCAATAACCCCAAAAAAAGGCTTCATCGCCTTCGGCGTCTTCTCCTGGCTGGAGCTGCTCCTCTGTTTCCTGCAAGCACGATTTCTTCGAGAGCGGCTATTCTCTCTATTGCCTCTTGAAGAGCAGCAACCCAGTTCTGATGTTCTGCGCGGGTCACTGGTTGCTGCATAATGTCCAGCGGTTGTTCCACTTGTAGTTCTGAAAAGAAGAAAATGATATTTATTTTTTGTAAATTAACGGTCTAGTATGTGTACACACCTTTGTGAGGCCCATAAATGATTGTTACACACCTTCATCCTCAACCTGCTGTTCCTGAACGTTGCCTGGAACATTCTCCAATCCCTGTTCTTCGTGACCTGCACCTTGATTTGCTTGCCCTTGACCCTCTTGCACCACTGGTGGTTGGAAATCATGAGCCATTGCCTGTTCCTCGTCCTCATCTGTGTCATTGGCCTGCTGCTCCAATTCTTCCCTTCTGTTTGGCCGCCTTGGAGGCCTTACATCACCACCCCTGTTGCCATGCCTCCTTCCTGGTCCAGCTCCTATTGAGACATTAGTGGGAAATAGTTTTATATTGCAATTGTTCACTGCAAGTCTAAGATGTCCTTGTCAGAAGTTGTATTTCTATATATCTTTTCTAAAGCTTTGGTGTTCCTTTTTTTATGCAGGATATTTACTAGAGGGTACCAGTTTTAAAGGGAATGTTTTTAAATGTCACTTCAGCTATTTATTGGGAGCAGACCATCTTTTAATATTTTAGCCTGCTTTGCCGTAAGCTGATCTAGAGTTTCAGCATAATTACATCAAAACTTGACTTTAAACCAAATTATATTGGCCCTTAATACTTCTCAGATTACAGTTTTATATATTTTAACATGTCATACTTAATTCAAATGTAGTAATGTTTTTAAAAGAAAGTTTGTATGACTTACCCAATGGAAAAAGATGCTGAGGGTCAGGCCTTCCAGCTTGAATCCACAGTTCCAACAATTGAGGCCAAAAAGCTGTTTGCTGTTCCTCTGCTGCATTCTCTCCAAAATAAAACAATGCCCTATTGAAATTTTGTCTTATAGTTTTAAATTTAGATCTAATTTGCGTGGCATTCCGGGCATAGTTTAGCCTTGCCAGTTCTCTTGCAGCCTGTCTGAAAGCCTGCTGGTTTCCTCTGGGGTGGAGATGAAACAGAACTGGGCCCATTTCATTGTCAATAAAAAAATCCAGCAGACTGGACACCTCTGCCTCCGTCCAGAACCGGCCCCTCCCTCCCTCCATCTCCACTGCAAAGGCCTTGTTATCTTCTGACAAGAACAATAATTTTTTCCCTGCACAACTGCTCTCTAAGTAACTCCTAACTCTCCACGGGTGGCTGGGAAAACTTGAGGGGTTTTTATAAGGTTTGGCCTAGGGATCCTGCACATTTCTCTGGAAAATGAAACTAATTTTAACCAATAGGATTAAGGGTCAACGTAGAGTTCACTTGCCAGGTGCCTAGCAGTATGTTTATCTGGCCCTTTACATTGGTAACTTAAATTACTGCAATAATGTACCTGGGGTTGTGTTTTAAAAAGATGCATTTGTCCTATTGCAAGGAATATTAATAGATTTTACAATGCATTTGTTTAAGAATACTTTTATTTAGCAGGAACAGTTAACTGTGCTATTTTGCAGAGCTCATGCAAAACACCTACAAATTGATCAGTTCAACCCAGCAACGTTGGTTGAAGGTCAGGAATGGAAACATTTTCTAGCTAGTGCTAAGAGTTGGCCATTGTTCCTGGAGGAAAATGGGTGGAGTTTGTAATTGGAAGGCTCCAAGAAGGCCAGCACCTGCCTGCAGATAGCGAGGCTCTTTTGTTTGGAGCCTGATGGCCAGAGAAAGGTGAAAAGTTCATGGCTCAGGACTGACCATCACGAACAGTCTTGGAATGTACCACTTCTAATGTTGATCACTATTTGGGATGTTTATTTGTTGTTATAGTTCGGTGTTACTGTTATAATTTGTATTATTGCATTAAATGGTTATCACAATAAAGTTACAACATTCAGAAATTGATAAACACATGGACTGTTAGTTTGAAAAGTTTTATCAGTAGCTGCTGTTATAATCAGCACTATGGAATACTCCTGATCTGCTGAAAGGGAAGCATACTCATATCAGCTTTTCGATACAGCGGTTTCAAAATGTCCGCATAAAAAATGATTAGCTGTACCGAACCAGGACATTGGTATAACCTTTGAGTCCTACAACTACAATAGTGTTTTAAAATATTATTTTGCCCTAAAGAACCTCAACAGCAATAAATTCTTTGGCTGAAGCCTTAAGTGGCATTCTGGTGG
>JAHTLZ010000129.1:10894159-10931862 GCA_023846285.1 Phrynocephalus versicolor | reverse complement strand
TAGATAGATAGATAGATAGATAGATAGATAGATAGATAGATAGATAGTCATGGGTTAATACAGCCTTGATAACCTGTAAAATAATACAGCCAATACAAACTGTCATAAAACATGCCAGTGCTAAGGGCATATAAAGAGGGTTTTTTTCAACATTCACAAATTATTCAATAAATGGGACTTTAAACTTATTAAATGTAAATGCCACAGAAATCTAAATGCACAGATTGATTCATTCAACTACACATTTTTGTGCATGTTTGGCTCTGTGTTTGAACTCCTGTCTATCCAACTTCTTGGCATCAAATTAGTGCTAAAAACATTTTTGTTGGAGAAATAGGACAGACAGGTGCAGCATGATCTCCTTCATACTGGGAATAAGTGCTCCTATTGCATTTGCCTGGTCAAAATGGAGAAAGTTTTCTTTGAGGCCATTTCCAAAGAAAGAAGCTAAACAACTTGAGGTGTAAGAAAGAATCCAAACAACTTGAGGTTTAAGAAGTTATAATGTGGGAAAAAGATTGAAAGTTTCCTCCATTCCTTGTTAACAGGGCCCCAGCTCCCATTAGGTACATGTACGATCCCAGCTAGTTTAGGGGAGAGGAGGATATGCAAATGTCTATTTATTTTGAAATAATCCTCAGAAATTAGGAAATGGCAAAAGAAAATTCAACTTTCAATTTAATTCCAGTCTCCATGGGATCTGAAGAGGTTGTAAAAATGGTTGAACTGTTGATCTTTGAACAAGATACACATTGGCATTCTTGGAGGGTCATCAAGCATCTGGGAGTAGAATTTTCCTAAGGAAGGAGCTTTCCTTTCAAATCTCATTTGCATCCTGTCTTCTCCTATTCTGTTCTCATTAGGAGACAGCTAACTTTGATGGAAGCAGCATTCCGGATGTCCCTACACACAACAATTTTGTTGGAAAGGAGTATGCATGGTATTAATAGGGGCATTGACCCTGTGATTTTCAGCATGGAATGGACAGCCATTAGGTATGCTTTAAATGCACAATTTGTGCTTCACTGAAGCATTATCTTCTTTTTCTCAAGACTTTTCCCTGCTCATTGCAGGATGTGACATATTATTAATTCTATTTCTGTTAAAGGTTTCCATGTTACTTTTGTAAGTCGTGAACTCGGTTGCCATTTAACTTCAAATGACATTTCATTTCTCACCTTCTCTCTAAAGAGTCATGTTTCTTCTGAGACAATCCTGTGGGGTAGCCAAGGCAGAGAAAATAATTTCCCTCAAGTTATCCAGTACGTTCCTGGCAGAGGAAGCATTTGAAGCTTGAGTCCTGGTTCCCAAAAGACAGAACTAAATTGTATATAATAACAGCTCCAGTTCATGGTAGCCAACTTGAGACTCATGACTAATTTTCTGAAGAGTTTTGTATTGCCCAGCATCCCAAAGCCAAATTTCCTGATATAAGATATCTCATTCTCACTACCATTCATGAAGTGACACCATGCAGGGGAAGATCCAAGATGCTGACTTATTAACCACTTGTCACTCAAACAAAAAGCAATTGCCAGGGCTGTTTTTCACCACGTGTGAATGGTAAGTAGCACAAGAAAGTCATCTTGATGACTGACATTGGCATCATCAACGTTTATGCTGTGATCTGCTATGTAAAGCTTGGCATCATTTTTCCTGCTAGCAATATGGGCACAATATCATGCAGCAATCTCAGGCCATGTCCTGGCTTTTTTGAATTGTGGATACAGAAACTCAATATTCTACATTCATAAACTGAATTTCCTGGCATTTTAAAATTGAAGTTTCAGCATGTATACACTACACACAAATTCCAACAGCAACTTCTATCCATTAGAACTACCCAGTGCTACAGGATTTCAGAAAATGAGCATACAGTCTATACGAGTGGTGGTGAACCTTTGGTACTCCAGATTTTTGGACCACAACTCCCAGAATTCGAAGCCTGTATTGCCAATGACAAAGGACTGTGGGAGTTGTGGTCCAAAACATCTGGAGTGCCAAAGGTTTGCCATCACTGGTCTATATCAGTGGTGCTGAACCTTTGGCTCTCCAGCTGTTCTTTGTCATTGACAATCTAGGATCGAAATTCTGGGACTTGTGGTCCAAAACATCTGGAGTGCCGAAGGCTCACCACCAATGGTCTATGCTAAGGTTGTTCGGAGAGGCCAGAAGCAAGGACAGTTGGGATGTGGCCTTGGTTCCTCTTTGTCAAAATATTTTGAAGGGCTCCTTTGGACCTAATGAAACAATGAACGAAAAGTGTGGGTGAGTGCCGCACATATGATGGAGAAACATATCTACCCTTTAACCTTCTGATTGAACTAATGTTGCCATGTCTGTTTGGCAGAATGAAAAATAAAAAGCTATCTTGCTAAAATGTTCCCTAATTTGTCAAATAAGTATTGGAAATGAAAAACTCAAGAAGGACCTTAATATCATGCTTGGTGGACTTGTGATAAAGCAAAGGGTTACTGGGTTAAAATTCATACTTGGATCAGGCAAATTTAAAAATTAGAATTAGAGTTTAAACTGGAGAATTTTTTGCTAGGTTTACTGCCAAACACAACAGACAAGCAAAAGTCTTACTTAATATTACATCTTTTGACAGCAGATAGATTATTGTGGGCCCAGTTCTGGAAATCTGGAAATCCTCCCACTGATGATATGAATTTTAAGAAAGTATTAGAATGTTCAGAAATGGACAGATTAACTGAGAGATAAAAGGGACAAGAAAAATTGACTTTGTATTTGAGCTGGGACCTCTTTTATAACTGGTGGAAGGCAAAAACTTTGTAGTGAAAAAGGAGGGAAAGAATGAGAAGAGATAGATAGAATGTCAAATATAGAAACTCACCAAATGAGATATGTTATAATGTAAAACTGTTTTATATGTTTTATTTTTTTATTTTTCCTTCTCTTTTTGTTTTTCCTGTTTTTCAGTTTTATGCTTATTTCTTTTTTCTCTTTTTATTATAATAAAATAAATTTAGAAAAATAAAATTAGAAAGCTATCTTCTAATTTCCAAACACTTTCTTTGGGATAGGCAACCTGAGGAAGAAAAGCTGTATCATACCAACATATTTGCAAATGGGTTGTGTGCATGTTTAACAAAAGATATCCCTTTCCTTTTGAAATAAAAAAGAGGGGGAGGGGAGTTGGGAGTTGGCAAACATTGTCAAAGGAAACCAAAGTCAAAATAATCCACCGTATGTGGAATAAAGATAGTGAAGAAAGACAGGGATACACGTCAACTCATTTGAAATGTGGTGTTGAAGGTGAGCTGTACAGAGACCAAACACAGTCAGAAAAACCACAAGTGGGTGAGCAATAAAATTGAGCCTGAACTCTCACTTGTGGAAAAAAGAGTTAATTGAGCCCATCCTACTATGCACATACAATGGAGGTACTTGTGACTCCTTAAGGCCACATAATAAATAGGCTTACCCCATGTGGTGTGAGCTTTCGCTGGGTCTGACTCTGCTCTCAGTGCTGCGGGACTCCATTGAAGTCATTTTGAGGTTTGGTGGAGTGGTGAGGCAGCATTTGAGTGGCCTTGTTGAGGGGTTTTTGTTGTAGCTCCGCTTTAACAGAGGGGTTGGTCCTGCACCTTATCTAATCTCCCAATTGTTTGGGGTGTGGCAGTGTGGCGGGGAGACAGAGTGGTGTGGCAGCAGCCATTTTAGAAGCCTCATGGCCAGATTTCTTTGGTGCTGGCTTCGTTTATCAATCTGATCACTGGGGAAGGCTTTTAAGTGCCTTACGGTCCATTTTCTTTCTGATTGTTGGGGAAGTCTGGGGATGCAGCTGGATGGCAGAGGGTTATTAATCATAGGAGTAATATAGTTCAGGTGCTCTACCTCTTTAAATAATTGAAATTCTGTTTACTTTGACAGTTCTAGTTATCAGGGATGAAGGGAGTGTAGGGAGTTTGTGTTAGGGGGCTTCACAACTTCTGTGCCTGGCATTATCTCAATTTATCTTTGTGCCTAGCACTGTTATTTAGTGTTGCAACTGACCCTAACCTATTTTATTTTTAAAAAATTACATTGCTTACCTATTGTGATCAATTTAGAGAGTGTGCTGTCCAGTTGGGGCTTTGGGTTTAAGCCCTGCTTTTGCACTTGAGGTACCACTTTATATTCAACTTTAGCAGTAGATACCAGTTTATATTCAACTTTAGCAGTACTTAGGATTTACGAGATATTCTGTGGTGGTGATGGTCTTAAAAAATCCAGTGGGAAGTCCAAAGGTAAACAAAGGGTTAAGCGACCCCGGCAGGTGCCTTCCCCTCCAAGAGTATCATCTGATGTGGAAGACTTTTCAGATCTTGCTGCCATATGGCATATGCTAAACAAGTTGGAAAGGGAGAAGGCTTAGAAGGGGGAATGAGTGTCAAGACTAGTCATTGTTCAACTAGGGACATGAATGCCAAAAAGTCTGATTTTTCATCAGATGTATGGAAAACTCTGATGCTGTCACTTATTTCTATTTTAGAGCAAGAAGATGTAGGGCCTACTAGGGCTGCACATGGTTTTGGGCAGCCCATGGATGCAGTTGAACCTTGTCAGGATCAGCAGTTCCTGCTAGACTGATGCTGACAGTTTAATAAATCAGCTTTCATTACATTTTGTTTTGTTTCATAACAAAATTACTTTAAAAATTGTTACAAACGAAACAAAATGAAACTACTACAGAAACAAAACACTATTTTTCTTTTTTGTGCTCATCTCTAATCATAACTCAAAAACTCTTTGTTCAAAATTGCTGTGGGAAAATCAGCATGGCTTCTGTAAGGGTAAGTCTTGCCTGACAAACCTTTTAGAATTCTTTGAAAAGGTCAACAGGAATGTGGATTTGGTTGAACTGGTGGATATTGTTTATCTTGTTTTAAGAAGGCTTTTGACTCAGCCCCTCACCAAAGTCTGCTGAGAAAATTGCACAGACAGGGAATAAGAGGGCAGGTCCTCTTATGGATTGAGAACTGGTTGAGATCCAGGAAAAAAAAAGAGTAGATGTCAATGGACAATTTTAACATTGGAGAAAGGTGAAAAGTGGTGTGCCCCAGGGATCTGTCCTGGGTCTGGTGATTTTCAATCTGTTAATAAATGACCCGGAGACATGTAAAAACAGTGAGGTGACCAAGTTTGCGGATGACACAAAACTTTTTCATGTGGTAAAGAGAAGATTGTGAGGAGCTCCAGAAGGATCTCTCCAAACTGGAAGAATGGGCTGCAAAATGTCAAATGCATTTCACTGTAGGAAAATGTAAAGTAATGCATATTGGGGCAAAAAAAAAAAAAAAACTTTATCTATCAACTCATGGGCTCTGAGCTATCTAAGATGGACCAGGAAAGAAATCTTGGTGTGCTGGTGGACAGCTCAATGAAGATGTCTACCCAATATGTGGCAGCAGTGAAGAAGGCCAATTCCATGCTAGGGATTATCAAAAAGGGGATTTAAAATAAAACATCCAACATTGTAATGCCATTGTACAAAACGATAGTAAGGATGCACCTGGGGCATATTGTGTACAATTCTGGTCACCGAATCTCAAAAAAGACAGAGTGGAACTAGAAAAGGTGCAGAAGAAAGTGACTAAAATGATTACTGGGCTGGGGCACCTCCCTTATGAGGAAAGGCTAAAACATTTGGGGCTCTTTAGTCTGGAAAAAAAGTGCCGGGGGGGGGACGTGAATGAGATGTACAAAGTAATGCAGGGCATGAGTAAAGTCAATAGAGGGACACTCTTCTCCCTCTCATGAAAAAAAAAACTACCCCCCCCAAAAAAACCCAGAACTAAGGGACATCCAGCATGTTGTTCGTGTGTGGAACTCCCTGCCAAAGGGGGTGGTGATGGCATCTGGCCTGTATGCCTTCAAAAAGGGATTGGACAGATTCCTGGAGGAAATGTCCATCACTGTTTACAAACCATGATGGAGATGTGTAATCTCCAGGCTTAAAACCAGGGTACTTCAAGGACCAGATGCAGGGGAGTGGTATCAGGAGACAGATATCTAATCTGTTGTGCTTCCAGATGCATCTGGTGGGGCCACTGTGAGATACAGGAAGCTGGACTACATGGGTCTTTGGCCTGATCCAGTATGACTCTTCTTATGTTCTTATGTTCTTATGTTCTTAAGAGCATTTTGCAAGATAAACAAACGTTTCTTCTAAATTTTGCCTTGTTCAACAAGAAATGTCTTAATATACAAGCTCTGTAGCCAGTCACATGATCACAAGTGATCCAATTGTGGCTCTCCCTTCTCTTCCCACCCCTCTGGATTGTGGGTGATTGTCTGGAAAATTCCATCTCAGGCCACCTCCAAAGCAGAGGGAGGACAGAAGAATAGAGGAATCCCTTGCACCAAACAGAAACTTGCAGATTAGGATTTAATTTTTCTGTATATTTATATTTTTATTTAATTTGTTTTCAACATTCTTATTTTTCAAAATATTTCTAGTCATGAGGCAGCTAGTCAAGTGTGTACAGGGCTCCAAATTGTACTTTATCATTCTCACATTAAAAACATAGAGTAAAATTCATTTGTTAGTACCAAGAAGAGCAAATTCTGCAGCCAAGTACCTAAACCATGGTATGGATGTGGACTTCTAGCCAACTTCTTTTGTGAGTTCTGGCATTTAGAATATGGGGTCTATGGGACCCCAGAACAAATCACCTGAGTTTCTGTTACTACTAATGGGGAAAATTGTACTGGTGTACTGTAAGAGTGTTTAGGTTTATAAGCTTGTTTCCAGAACAGATTATGCTCGTAAACCAAGATACTATTGTATTTTTATGAGTATTTTCAGCAAATGATGATGGGCACATGTTGAATTAGTACTAAGGAGATCAAGCTCGGTTTTCCAATTGGTGATGGATAATTATGGGCCATTCATTGACTTTTAATTGAACCTGTCTCACAGAATAGGTTGGAGAAGAAAAATGAGGGTGATGACCATGTGTTTCTTGATGGTTTTGGCACAGAGACAGGGCAGGAAAGTAGCAAACGCATACAAAGAGACATTTCTAAATATAAACATTTATCTCAAAAATTGGTACTGGGGAGTGTATTGCATAGTCCCTGAATAGTTTGAGGAAGAATTCAGAATGATGAGTCAACTACAACATCATGTTCATATTTTTCAAAACATCTATACTATTTTTAGTGTTCATTCTGTTTTCTATGCTTACCTAGGAGACATGCACTCTGCTTCCCTCTAATATCCTGTGCCAACAAAAATATTCTAAATAAAACATGAAGTCATGAATCTTTAAATCTTTATTAAGTCATTAATGGCATCTAAAATAAATCAGAGCCATCTGTAATGCTGAGTACTAAATAATTCAGACATGTCAGTTGCACTTAAAAGAATGATGAGTCATGAGAAATAGAGAGATGAAATGTGGGACATTTATTTTCTTCAGAGTACCTTAGAGTGTTTCTGGTATGACATGAAGAATAACCAACAAGGATGAGTACATCCTCCTTCCCTTCCCCCCCCCCTTTTTTTAAATTTTCCCCTCTTTTGTCTTTCAGACAGAAACACATTCACATTCAGGCTTCTCCAAATCTCTCCCGTAACATCACCAAATAATAGAAAAACAAACAGCTCCTTTTGTTAATTTCATTTCATTCCATTTCATCTCAATCCACAATCATATTATATTGTTGATCTTCAGCTGTCATTCTGAGGTTGCTAACCACTGAATTGGAGGAAAATGCTTTTCTTTTCTTTTAATTCATTTCCCTCCATTAATGTTTATCAAGATTGACCTATTTCTTCATATTTATATGGAAGGAACTAACAATTAAAGAAATGTGATAGAAATGAACATTGAATGATTCATTTATCCAGTCCTGGCTAGAGAAGTAAATCCTGAGCAGATGGATTGTGTCTTTATGATCTATCAGCCTTTCCTTTTGTGCTTGGTATATGTGTTTTATTTCACAAGAAGATAAGTTATGTTTATGAATAAACAAGAGTTGGGGGGCGCTGAATAATTTTGAGGCTGTAGAATTAATTAAAAGTTGCAATGACTATTGAATTTGGAGAAGCTACTTGAAGGATTCATTGTTTTGAGCTGTTTCAGTTGCCTTTGTTTGATTTGTTCATTGCAAATAGTTGAAAGTTTGTAAATGTTTTAAACAAACCTGATTTGCAATAGAGCTTGAATAATTTTGATTACAATTGTATATCCAGTGTGGTGTCATGGAAAGTGTGATGGACTGAGGAGCCCTGGTTCTGAATCCCCATTCAGCCATGGAAAAAAATCTGGGAGAGTGGACCTGGTAAAATCCTTCCTTAAATATCTTACTTATCTTGATACCTATATTAGGGTTGCTATAAGTAAGTCCGGGCTTAATGGCACATAAGAACAACATCACCAAATAGACTTGCTCCCTGTCTGGTCAATTTTATGTGACTACTAGGGCTTGTGTTTTGGGTGCTATATAGGAGGACCCTCTCATGAATAAGACAAGACACAGCAGGCCAACTTTACCACTAACAAATACAATACAGTGAGATTCTATGTAAAACATTTAAAATGGCTAACTGGATGGATGAAATCAGTCAGCTTTGAATTGTTCCACATTAAAGTCTGCAAACAGTAAGTTCCTTCCCAAACAATTATAAGGAACTATCAAATGTTGGAAAGTTCCAATTAAAAAAAATGATGAAATTCTTACCCCTCCCTGTTCTCAATGCCATCTGCAGGGAAATATGGAGCTATATGAACTTTGATGACATTGCAATTTAATTGTGACCTTGTTTTCTATATGGTGAGCTAGTATTCTGAGTTTTGACAGTAGGTCTAGTTAAAATATAAGTGCAAGTCTTTGCACTTTCCCCATGTTGCTTCAGGTAAAAAAATAATTGCTGTGTGCAGCTCAAGTGACTGTTCTACACATACTTCTGGAACAGATTGTAGTTGGAAGAACAAACTTTCTTCAGAATGACATCCTTTGATGTAGAACTGAGTCTGTGTCTCTCCTTTGATCTTTACTTCACTCCCTCTAAAAATAGCATACAGAGCTGATGAGGGTGAATGACCAAAGTTTTGTAATTGGACCGGCATATAGGAAAATCTTTCATTTGGGATACCCTGAGGTAAATGTAATGAGAAGGCTGCTGTTTACTTTGCACAGCCAACCAAAGAACTGAACAAAATGAGAATTGCTTACTAACACATTTTCCTCTGAGGAGATGTGAATCACAGTGTGTGTGCATGTTTCACTGAATAGCTTAAAAATAATAGCTGGACAGTCACTTTTGCACTTTTGCAACTCTTTCATTTTTTGAGGTGAAAGTGTAAACTGATTTGCTTGTGGTCTCTTCCCTCTCTTTAATCTGGCCCCAAATGACTACACCTTTTTTAGTGAGTTTTACTAAATTTTGACCAAGTTCTAAACAGATTTTTTTTTTTTGCATTTACCTGGCCACAGGGACTACAGGTATTGTCTCGAGAGAGCCAAATGGAGGGAAGGGGTATTGGGTGGGCATGGAATATGTTCCTTTGTTTGGAGAGCTGAAATTGAAACCCTGCCCTGGACTTTGATGCAGTTTTAATACTAGCCGTGTCTCCTGCACCATCAAAATAACACCTGGCTGATATTATCTTGCCACAAATCTCAACGCCTGACAGTCTACATCTTTTGCCAGGAATGTATTTTGGTACAACGCTTTGATAAAGATGGCATGCCATCCAAGAAAGTGGTTCTAGAGATCTTCTTGCCCTTCCTAAAGAAAGTTAGATTTGTGCCATCAAGTTGGAGCTGACTTAGAGCGACCCTAATAATTTTGCTCCTTAAATATGGGAATCAAACCAAGAGTCCTAGTCTGTTATTCTATCTATTACACCACACTGGGTGCCAAGCGTAATGTAGTGGATAAACTTGATCTCTGGAGACCAGGGTCCAAAGCCCCACTTGGCCATGGAAAGTCACTGGGTAAAACTAGGGATGGGCATGAAATGGAAAAATTGAGATTTGTTTTATTTCGTTTCATTCCCCCTGTGATTTGTTTCATTTTGTTTTTTAAAAAATTCATACAAAATGAACCAGTAACAAACCAATTCATTACACTATAAAATGGGACCCCTGATTCCAAAAGGCACCAAATTTGGTGGGTACCTTCCCTGGACACCCCCGTTTAAGCCCTCCAAAGTTGGAGAGATTTGGGGTTCAGGGGGACACTTTATTCAACTTCAAAGGGGGTGCTGCTCAGGAAAAAACATTTCTAATTGAATGTTATGTGCTTGGAAATAGTGATCCCAGGCAACTAGCAGTGTGGAAATTACAGTGGCGCTTCTTCAAGCTCTCCCCTTGAAGCACCCCCAATTTGGAGAGGTTTGGGGTACAGGGGTCACATTATTTTAAAAAAATATATAATTTTAAAATATTTGAAAATACTAGATCCCAGACATCTAGCAGCATGGAAATTGCACTGGAGTTTTCTCAAGCTCTTCGCTTTCAGCACCTCCAATGTGGAGAGTTTGGGGGAACAGGGGACCAAGTTATTCCACTCCATTGAATGCCTAGGATCACTATTTTCAAGCACATAATATTGCAATTAGAAGTGTTTTTTTCTGGGGGATACCCCCTTTGGAATTGAACAACTCATCCCCCTGAACCACAAATTTGGTGCCTCTAGGACCAAGGGGAGCTGTTTTACAGAGAAACAAATTGGTTCATATTAAACAAAAAAAATGCCTGTTTGATTAGTTACTAATGCTGCTTCCCAGGATTGTTTCATTTTGTTTCATTTTGTTACATAATGAATCAACGAATCAGCATTTTGTTTTTCATTTGGTGCCCATACCTAGGTAAAACCACTTTTGAAATCTCTCACATTTAAAGCCTTATTAAGGTCACCAGAATTCCATTCTGTCTTGATATCCCACACCAAAAAACGCTCAAGAAAACGATATGAACATACGCACATTGCACACAAAAGAAAACTAAGCGTACACGGACCTCCATAGGCCTGTTTACCCATCATGTTTAACTCATATTTACAACTAGCCACATGAGGGAATTCTCATGCCATTTGATGGGGGAGAGAATGGAGTTCATATCTCAATAGAGTGTGACAAGCATTTAAGCACAAAACAGATACAACAATGTTGCTCATTGGTACTTCATTGCAGCCCAGGAATTAGAGAGGGAATTTGCAAAAGGCCTGGGAGCAGTTGTGAGGCCCCCAGATATCAAGTTTGAATGTTTGGAGCTTTACAGGGAATGTGGCGTAAAATTATTCCAGATTGGATTGGATATATATTATAGGAACTGCATGGGGGTATTTTGCTTTAATTTCAATCTTGGTGGGGGCAGTGTGTGTACTTTACTAGCCCTCACAGTGATAATGGAAAGTCAGCTTACATGAGTTCCTCATTGGTACATCTGCTGCTATTGTGGCAACTAAGATACCTGTATTTACTTGTGATGATGGGCGGAGCTTGGGGCTTTTGACCCAGCCACTGGTTGTATAAGCTGAATAACTGGGTGTCTGGCAGCTGGGGAAGGACCCCACATTTTAGCTTGCCAAGAGGGCAGCTTGGACTAGGGATTTGGGACTTGCCTGTGGGATAAACCTGCCCCAGATTTCTGCACTACATGCAGGCCCCTCTGTAGGTTGTTTTTTAAAAAAATTAATTAACAAGGTGTCCCAAGTTATATCCAGCCCCTGTGTCTGTCTCTTTATTTTGGGAGTGGGAGGGCACGTAATTTGCGCTTCTGCAAATGAAAGGAGCAAATTTATCGGTCAGACTGCTCCAGCTACAAAATGTTTAGTTACGGCCAATGTGTGATGTGAATGGCCGATACTATGCACTTTAGTTTCATAGCCATGGGATTATTGGAAATGTAAATAAGATTCATCTGAGTTTGCTATGATTTTACTAGAATTTCCATTGGCGTAGATATGCTTCGTAATTTCCGAAAGGAAAAGAACCACAGAATATCTTGTTATACTTGAACAAAGAACCATCAGTCAAACTGTGTTATCATTTTCAAAAATGTTCCTGTTGTTTTAGTTTGGGCTTCCTTCTTATCTTGTAATTACATGGCATCTTATTAAATTCTCTGGGCAGTTTCTATCAGATGAGTTATTGTTCATTATTAAGCTTATAAAGTTGCATACAGGCTAGGCAAAGGCATATTCCTTGATTTCTTTTTTCTCTGCTTCATCTGAAAAATGAATTGTTAGAAGAGTGAAAGAAAATAATATGTACCGTACTACAAAATTATCTGAAAATCACAAGAGGAAAAGACTAAGATGCTTCCTATTTTTTTCTATTATTTCTTTCTGTTTAAAAAATCCTACATGAAACAGCAAAATGCAGTGTGCTTTATTTAAATGCACAAACCAGCCCTTCTCACAATGGATACTTTCAAATCTAAGCACTAATTGTTATTTCCCTATGGACAATTTTCATTTACTTTATGGATATTGAATCATGAAATGGAACAAAGGGTAAAAAAAGGAGCTTTTTGTGAAGACAGCGAAAGTTGATGCCAGAGAAATTTCTCTCAAAAGTGCTTCTGTTTGTAATTCTTTAAGATTAATCCTGAACAGATACACATCAGTCATTTTATCCAAAAAAAGTTAAAAATAGGTTTCATAAATTACACTGGTTTATTTTTAATTTGTAATTTAAATGTATTTTTGTGAAAAAAAAATATAGTTTCAGGATTTGTCATAGTTCAAAGGTTCCATTATGGAATGGAAATTATGAATTTTAATTATGCCTGAGTAAATGGCTATTGGATTCTAAACCTAATCAACTTTTAAAATACCTTCTTGTTTATGAATGTGGTATATTGTGCTTCTATATCCATGATGCAAAAAACCAGAAATGTCCTGATAATGTTGCTGCATAATCTTATGCCTGCATTGCCAGCAGGAAAAAAAGGATGCCAGGTTTTATATAGCAAAATGTTGACAATATCAATGATTGCAGTCAAGATAGGCTACAAGATATCATTTTATGTTCACTACCATTCATAGAGTGAAACCAAGCCAAGGAAAATCCCACAACCTGACTCCCTTTTTAATCAGTTAATGACTTCTCCCACTAACACAAAGCAATTGTCAGGGCTGTCTGTGAAGATTCTCAGTCATCCAGGTGAGTTTATCTGGAAGTTGAGTCATGGCTACTGCTTTTCAAGAAGTTCTGTGAGTATCTTCAAAAAATATAAATAAATAAAAACACCACTGTTTCAAAAATGTATAACATGTGTCTTCTAAATCTGTATCTCTGTTGTAGAAAAATATGTTCTATCAATGAGATTGTACTTTGGGAAGAAGGAGATCACATGATGAAAATGAGTCTAAGTTATGACTTAGATGCAATGCAATACTTTCCCCAACCACCATGCTTTTGTCTTTGCTTTTCAAAATGGCTCTTCACTGTCAGATCAAAACTCTTTAAGCTTGGGAACACAGGAAAAAAGTGGTGTGTTAGGAGGGCTGTCTCTGGATGGGAACGGGTAGAGTGTGATTCCACATCCTTCTAACAAGGAAATTATGGATTAAACCAGTCTGATGTCATTCAATAGAAATAACATTGTTTAATAGCTGTTGTGAGTTTTTCTGGCTGTTAGTCTGGAAGTTTTTCTTCCTGACATTTCACCACATTATGTGGCCCTGCATCTTCAGAGGGCAAGGAGCGCAGGGAACTAGGAGTTCTCTATATACTCTGGGGTATAGAGTGAGTGAGACTGTGTGGTTTTAAAGTTGTGCGAAAGAGGAAACTTGGCCTATGCAGGAGAATAGGTGTTAATCATTGTATCGTGATGGAGAGATTAAGAAGTTTCACTGCAATCAGGGGTGGTAGCAATCCTCTGTAGTTGATGGGTGTTAGCTGTTCTATTGTGTGAACTGATCAAGGATGCTTGTGGCTGGGTGGGAATCATTGAACTTTGGTCTTTTGCAGGCTGTAGTTTTCAGTACTGGAAGTCAGGCTTTGCTGATTTTTAGACTTTTTGTTGTTGGAACTGTGCTTATGTTTGTGCATTTCAATGGCATCCCTGTGTAATCTGACATAGTGATTGGTAGCTTTGTACAGTACCTCTGTGTCCTGGAAGAGGATTTCATGTCCAGTATGTTTCAGGGTGTGTTCAGCTACTGCTCATTTTCCAGGTTGTTTTACTCTGCAGTGTCTTTCATATTCTTCATATTCTTGGATGCTGCGCTTTGTGGTCCCAATATATACCTGGCTATAGCTAAAAGGTATCTGGTATACTCCTGCAGTGGCGAATGGGTTCCTTTTGTCCTTTGCTGACCGTAGAATCTCTTGTATTTTTGTGGTGGGCCTAAATGCTGTTTGTAGGTTGTGTTTTTTCAACACTTTGTCCAAGTGGTCCATGACTTCATTTATGTATGGCAGAAATACTTTGTTTGTTCAGGGCTGTTTTACTTCTTCAGTTTGGTGTTGCTTTTTCAGTTTGATGGTTCTTTTAATTTCCTTCTTGGAATAGTCATTTGCCTATGGGGCCCAATTCAGATGGCTGAGTTCAGTGTTGAGAAATTCAGGTTCACAGTTTCAGTTTGTGTGGTTTTGTGTTTTGATTATGAGTCTTTCTTGGCCTGGGTGGTGGTTGGAATCCTAAATTCACTTTTAGTGTGCAGTTGGGTTGTTAGTTGCTCAAGTGAAAGCAAGCAAACCTTGGTTTTGTAGATGTTTGGCTTTAGAATCTAAATTTAAAACTAACAAAATGACTGCCATAAATGAACTCAATGAAACAAACTGGAAAGTTTTGTTTCCTTTCCTTTCACTTTTTGTTCCCCCAATCAGGCATGTCTGTAAAAGGGGTCCCTACTTTAGGCCTCTTGGCGCCCACCACTGATACTGACACTGACTATCCAGCATGGGGCGGCCTTGTGAGGCCATGGGAGGCTTCTCAAAGCCCACCACCGCTGCTGCCACTGACGATCTAGCATGGGGTGGCATCACCGAGGAAACTGGCCAAGAAGGGTGAGTGATGCTGGCACAACGCCTTGCCTCCGCCGCTGGAGCCCCGCCAGAGCCCAGAAGCCACCATAGCCAAGAAGGAAGAGGAGGAGGGGGTGAGTAAAAGCTCCCAAAGGAACAAAACATTTCATTATTGTTTTGTTTCATACATTTTTTCTAACGTTCATATGAAACAGAACAAAATGAAATGCAGGTGGGGATGAAATGGAATGAAACAAAACATGGTGTCTCTAGATGTGAGAGCCATCTCACCCTGTACAAGATGTGTCATGCAATGGGAAGGCAAGTCATGATTGAACCTTTATCGAAGGTTCAAGGTTCAATATCAATATTTGATAATACTATCAAATTCAGGTATTTTGCCCAAAGACTCAGCTAGATTTTTCCTCTAGTAAAAACTCAGTGATGAAATTTCAACAACCATTCTAGAAATGGCGATTTGTTTAGAGCCCTGAAATCTAAGGCTGCTTCTGGCCTTAGACAGTTTTTGGATTGTCTTTAATAAAAGCAGCAGCACCATTAGATGCATTACCTTAGCAGACTTTAGTGAGTTATGGTGACGTTAGGGGCTTCAGGAAGCTATAAATAAATTATGGTGCATTAAGTAGAGACTATTCTTTTAATTTAAAAGAAAGGTTAACTTTTAAGTGCATCATTTATTCAACAGTCAGTTCACCACTGGAGCAATTCTGGCTCCCAGGAGAAGCACTTGAACCACAGGTCCTTTTACTTTGTTACTTGTGTTAATTGATAACTCTGGAGTGTGGATAGCAAATTAAAATAAATGCACTGCATATTATAGGCTCCCCGCCCATCTGTGAAGATTGCATACCTCTCTTAAGACCCATAGAAAATATCTGCTCCCTAAACACATTTTTTTTAAAAAAAAAATCAAGACATTTCCAATATTTTGTTTAGGTTATTTGAAACAGGTATTTGGACAGGATTGTTCTGAACTTATATTAGGATGATCACTGAATTATAGACCATTTTATGTCCTACATAATATACCCTACACCAGTGGTGGCGAACCTTCGGCACTCCAGATGTTTTGGACCACAACTCCCACAGTCCTTTGCCATTGGCAATACAGGCTTGGAATTCTGGGAGTTGTGGTCCAAAACATCTGGAGTGCCAAAGGTGCACCACCACTGCCCTACACTACTTGAGGATGATATGTCTTGCATAACATGACCCATCCCTAGCCAGATTAGGTAGAGGGAGGTGGTTGTATCCAGTGGTAGACAATGGGTGGTGTGGTAGGGATCATGGTAACAGTTTTCTTGCTTCCAGTCATTACCCTCTCTTGAAGAAGAGAGTGGTATGTGCCAAGATAGCCCATGCCTGTCAGGTGAGATGAAGAAAGCTGCCTAGTCATTGGTGTCAGACAAGATAGAACTGCTGCTCAGTTCAGATTCAATAGAAAGAATGGTGATTGTAGAGGTAACATCTTTTCCTTCACTTCAAGGAGAACTTGGAAAATTGCTTTTTAAAGACACAAACAAAATTTACACACCGAAGCCCCCTGTAGTTAAGGAGCAATTATATTTATGTTAAGAGAGTTTCAAGCATAGAAATATAGCTACATGACTGTAGAGAGTACCCATACTATTAAACTTTACATGAGCTATCACTTTCGTCTCTGGTAGGAAACAGCATTTCCATTTAGAAATGTTCTTCTTAAATATTTTGCTATGGATGAAACATGGACAACCTTCCTGGGCACAAGTCTCTTTTGTGAACATACTGCTCACATTACAATCTCATTTTATTCCTTCTTTCATAGCTCCCTAAGATTGGGGCCAGATCTCTTACACTGCATCTTGTATAAAGAGACATTATGGGCAGGGCCGGCACTTCCATTAAGGTGAATTAGGCAGTTGCCTAGGGCGCCAAAATGGAGAGAGGGCACTGGCCAGGATGCTGCCACCCCCGCTGCTGGCCACCGCCTCCGTCCCCCCACTGCCCGCCAGCCGCCCGTTGCCGTCTGCCCATTGCCGTCTGCCCGCTGCCCCCGCGCCCATCGCCTTCCGGTGCACGTTGCCATCTGCCCCCGCGCCCGTCACTGTCCCCCGCCATCCGTTGCCCCACCACCCAGCCACCCCCCCGCCGCCGCCCCGTCACCCCCCACCTGCCTGCCACCACCCTGCAATCACCTCTTTTCCCATCTATAACTGAGTATTGGTAAGATCATGTGAAAACATTATGAACAAATGTGTGAAGATATCTGTGAAGGAGAAGGATGGATTTCATAGCCTTCAAATCCTGTTTACTCTTTTACTGTGTATTTCACCAACATTTGGAAAATTTCAGGCTAAATACTTAATGATATGTTAGGAAACAAGAAAAGAAATGTAACTATGATTATGAAGAAATCAGAACATCAGAGAAACTGGTATGAGTTTTAGACTGTCAAGCATCTCTGTTGAGCTCTAACAGGGTGTGTGAAAGAAAAAAAATCTGGCAAACAGAAATCATTGCTGACAGCAACTAATTTTTGGTAATTCAGTGGACTAGACAAGGACATCTTGAAGTGTCAATACAGTCATCATCATGCCAGGTTGCTGTGCCTCTCGGGCATAAGACAAGATGTACATTTTAAAGCACATCTCATCCACAAACATGTTTAAGAACAGTGTGAAGGCAAAGGACAAAACAGAATAACAGACATGACAGAAAATAAAATAAAAGATAAAAAATAAAAGATACATCATGACATGAGGAAAGTAAAGAATCAGGTATGCTGTTTATACAGATGTCATGGCAGTAACATATGCATGGGCTCTGGTTAGCTAGTTAGTTAGTTAGTTAGTTAGTTAGTTAGTTAGTTAGTTAGTTAGGTAGGTAGGTAGGTAGGTAGGTAGGTAGGGAGGTAGGTAGGTAGGTAGGTAGGTAGGTAGGTAAGTACTAAATTCAGAAATGAGTCAGAAATACAATCTAATGTAATTCTTTTTGTATGGGGCGGTCTTCGAAGATGATACAGGAGCTACAGCAGGTGCAAAATGTGGCAGCTAGACTTGTTTCAGGAGTGTGGATATATGACTATGACTCCCCAATTTTGGCACATCTGCCTTACTCTTTTCTTCCATGCCAAATTCAAAGCACTAATATTAACTTGCATTCATGTGGGAAGGAAAGTACAACCTTTTTGAATTCTCTGAATCACAACATAATAATCTGGTCCTTAGCAGATCTGAACATTAGGTAAATACAGCCTCAGATGACCATTGCATAGCATATTACAGATACTTTATTTTATGTTTAATTGCTCCTTGCACACGACTTTGTCCTTCTACATGTGCACACAACTCCCACCCACTGCCGCATGTGGGTTCCATCATGACCAGAACTAAAGGGGATGAAAAGAGTCACTATGGGTATGCAGGACAAGAGGAGCCATGTCCAGAAGGAGGCAGAGTGGTGTGTGTGCACTCATGCAGACACACTCACCAGACACACTCACCTTAGAGGGCATCTTGACTATAGTGTTTGGTAAGTTCTGTTTTGAAATTCATTGGGATGGGAGGTGGTTAGTGAGGAGTGTGGCATGGTTTGAATGTTTCTGATTGACTGGGAGAAAATAGGAGAACTGGTTAAATGTTGGAGCAGGCTAGAGACAGGGATAGTGTGTGGAGCATCAGTTTTAGTAAAAGATCCTGGAGTCTGAGGAAGATAGTAGTGATAGAGAGAGAAGAACTGTGTTGAACAAATTTTTGTCTTAGGATACTTTTATTTTGCTGAATTAATTCAAGCTGAATTATGTGGGCTGAGGATTACCTACATGGAGGGTATTAGTAGCAGGCTGCATCAAATGGCAAATACTGTACACGCACATGGGACCAAGTTAGTGGTGGTGGGAGAGGAAGACAGGAAATAAGTGAAGAGTATTGAATAAAACATGTTGATTCCTGTGGTTATAGTGACAAGACAAAGGGAATATATGAGAGAGGGGTAAGAGAGTAATCATACTTCTTGTAGAAAGAATACTTGCTAATGCTGACAGTCTATTCACTCTGGAGGTATTGGCAGAGAGACTGTTCTGAGCTTTGTAAGTTGCAACTAGATTAGACCCACTGATTCAACAGAAGTTATGTTGGAATGGATGCAACAAATCCTCACAGATGCAATTGGCTTTAGTTAAACATTACCTACTACATTATGCAACAGGATTTCAGCCATTTCCCTTCTGCCCAGTGTATTACATGTCTAAGCAATGATGACACTAAAATACTGACTCAACACATTTTCTTACCAATGGCATTCTGGAACTTCCTTATACCCAACATTTGGCTGTCTTTCATGCCTTTGTCTTATAGATTTCCTTTGCCCACCCAGCCTGGAGTAAGGAAGCAAGACACAAGACACTCATATATAGGTTATAAAAATGGGTCACACTTTATTAAACAGTAACTGTAACAACATAATGGGATGGGTGGCCAACATTAGGACAGAAGGTGGATCCACCTGGGGCCAGCCTAGCCACAAAGGGACACCAAATGAGATGGAATAACATCCAGGTATTCCCTCAAGACCCCATCCACCTGAGGCTCCCACCTGTAAATGATTGTAGTCTGAGGGAACTTACCTTTCCTCCCTTGCAGAGTATCAGGTCCCTGCCAGAACTGTTCCAGAGACTAAAGTGTTAATGTCTGAAGAAGCCCCAGATGGGGTTTCTGAGCTGTCAGTTCCTCCAGCAGCTGCACAGAAGAGTGACTCAGCATCTTCAGGGGATTCTCCGCCCCCATAGAGGGCTGCTTGCCAAAGGCAGCGAAGACTTACAACCAGGAGAAGCAGAGACAAGCTTTATCTGAGTCACCAATCTCTACATTTAGGGAGTCCTGAGTTTTGACAGGGTTAGTTTCTGGGGAAGTTATGTTGCTCTCTGGAGACATAAATTAAGCATTCAGGACTGAGGCAAACTGTGGGAGCAACGCGTTGATATGACAACTTGCTACTGCTTTCCTGCTTGATCTTTGTTCCTGCTTGGTGTGACCCCAGACCTTGTTTCTCTTGGCTCCGGACTTTCTCAGTGGACCTGGCGTAAGCTACCATTGGCATTCTGGCTTTGACCTCTGGACTGTTTATCTTGGACTATGCTTTGCTCTCTGAATAGGCGTGACCTTGCTATAGGTTTCCTGGACTCTGATTTACTTCTGATTTGCTGTATTGGGGTTTGGCTCTGAGTTTCCAGTAAAAGCCTGAACTTACCTGTGTGTGTGAGTCTGTGGGTTGTGACACAGAGCAGAGTCCTCCAGGCCTTCAATACTGCAAGGTGGGCTGGCTTACACCCTTGACAGGTGTCCATCAACTCACCTTTTAAAACACCTGTGTTTGTCACTACCCGCCATGGGATAGAGACTATTCCGTATGGCCTGATACCCCCCACCAAGTCTGCCAGTGTGGACCTCAGGCCCCCCCTGAACGTCCCCAAAAAAACATATCCAGGCCCAAGTCAGAGAAATGCACCCCATTGCTGCGATAAAACTCACTGTGCTCAAATCGTAAAGAGGGATGCTCAATAACTGAACCCAAACCATCAACAAAGGCCCACTTGACCTCATGATTAACACCCCTGTGTGCCCTATCAATCAACCCAAAGCCATAATGGTGAATGATGAATTAGCTCAAAGCCATAATGACACTACTATAGAAAAAAACCTCTAAAATGTAAGGTCACTGGTAATCCCAGAGTTGGAACATTCCTGGGGCCAACTTCCTGCACTCCACTTACCTCTAAAATACAAACCAGGGTGTGTGTGTTTTTAATCGCTGCCTGCTTGATTCTGCCTGTCATCCCCCTTGCCTGAAGCTGGGGCTTTTTAATAAGTGGGGGTGGGGAGGGAGAACATCTGGGGAGCCAAGTTTGGAAACCAATGCTTTAAAAACGTATTGGCTGGAATCCTGTTAGTTATTTTTGTCAGTGTAAGTGCAGTGGTATGAAACACAGTGTCCTATTGCTGCAGGTTGACAAGATGCTCCTTGTACCCCTTGTCACACATCAGTTCATGTGACAGGCACACAATGAAGGACCCAAGCGATGACTGCTTGAGTCTCAATCTGCTGTTATAGTTTACACCACTGCACATCCTCCTCATGATTATGTATGATACTGAAAAAATTGCAGTGATATTCAAATCATGTAGTTTGAATCTGGAAGAAAAAATGATGTATGTCCTCCCATCTCTATGGAAATATTATGTTTTTAAAAAAATCTGAAAACCAGATGGAGATGTTTGATTACCTATTTTTCTGAAAGACATTAAACCACTCACAATATTATTTAGGCTCAGGGTGAATTGGCATCGCCATACCTGTTCTAGATTGCAATTTCAGGGCAGTTTCAGCAGCAATGATGTCTGTTTCTGGGATTCAGATACCTATGTCATCAATGAGAAAGGACACTGAAAACTTGAACTGTTCTTTGTTGCAGAATATGGGATGGGCAGAAGAAAAAAATGCCATGTTGATACAGTGAATAGAAATCTGTACAGTGTCTTAACACAAAGCATGGTCCAGTGCAAGCAGTGCAAATTGTGCCATGTGGTAAGAGCTGCTGCTGTGTTTGGTGGTCTTCTAAGGATTAAAAGCTTGTTTGCATTTCATTTAAAATAAACACCCCATTCTTTTGTGCTTGCTAGGTGTCTATATGTATTTTGTCCCCTGAAGAAAGGGGGACACAGGTTTTGCACAGAGCTAGTTCAAGTAAATTATGAAGGCCCTAATGAGGAAAAAATACCTTGAGGTGAGAAGTATCACCTCATTGGAGTGTCTTGCCAAGTTCTGATTGTGCTTAATTGACAAGAATGAAGAGTTTAGCAAATATTCTTAACATCCCTGTGTGTGTGTGTGTGTGTGTGTGTGTGTGTGTGTGTGTTGTGTCATTACAGTCGTGACCCGACTCTTTGTGACCCCATGTCCATGGAGTTTTCTTGGCAGGAATACTGGAGTGGTTTGACAGTTCCTACTCCAGGTGCCTACAACACCTGGTATTCCCTGGTGGTCTCCCATCCAAGTACTAGCCAGAGACAACCCTGCTTAGCTTCCTAAATCAGGCGAGATCGGATATGTTTATGGCATCTAGACAGCTCTCTCAACATCCCGAGGCAGCACTTATTTACTTAGTGTGCTTATATATGTAGTTCTCCCAATGTACTCAGTAGGTGCAATAATGGAAGAGCCATTCAAAACAAAAGGATGGATGGGACATTAAAACAAGCTTTCTGGAGGGGCTGAGTGAAGGTGCTGCTGAATTTATTAATATTTTGGCATTGCAAGCAGGCTGCAGATATTAGCAGTAAACCTAAAGCTGAGTCCCTTCACTAGAATCTTGCCATTCTCAGGGGGTATTGCAATGGATATAAAGCTGAAGTTTGCTTTTAATGAGTAGTTAGGCTGTACTCAGCAGTGTATAAAGTATCTTAATCATGGTAACAGACTGCAACATCCTATCAGGCATTTGGGCTTCTTGAAATGTTACTTCTGTGGCAAGTTCTCTCTCTTTCGCCACCGCTGTAGCACACTGAAGCTGCGGTCCGCAGAGTTTCAAGTGGGTTAATTAAATTAATGTGGTGTTTAAATTATTTATAGAGCATTGTTATTTCAATTTTCTGCTACGGTAAAGGTTCAAAAGGGGTTCAAACCTGCTGTCATACTGGGGCTCAACATTCCAAATGAAGCCATTAAACCAAAGGAAAATCGTTTGATCCAACCGGTGCTCGCTTTCTCCCTGACTTCTAATTACCGTTCCATCAATATCTATAAAGTGGAGAACAAAGGGATAAAAGAAAATGCTAATGTATGTCTCAGGCAGAGTTTTACAACCCCCAGCCACCCCAGGGAAGTGGAGGAATTTGACATTTTCCTCCCCCCCCCGAATATAATGAATCACTTTGTCATCATATGGCCCCAATTTTATTGGTATTAAACACTCTGCGGTAGGAGCTGTCAACTTCACTGCCCATGGAAAGAAACCGGGACGATCCCTGGGGGCAGTCAGTTGTCCTGTGGGAGGGGCAGACATTTTTCTCTGAGTGATTTTATTTTTTAAAATATCCCTGCTCTTAGCAGGGAAATGCATGTAGTAGATGGGGTAATTTGAAATCCTGATAAAATAACTATCCGTATTTGTCTTCAAAGATAAACAAAGCAGGGAAACTGAACTAGAAACAAAGGACATGATTTGGCCAGTCCCCGTTGATCACTTATTACAATTTGGTTTGTATTTATATGAAAAAGGTGTGGTTCCTAATTCTATCAGGGGCTGGATGTCTGCCTTAGCTTTTTACATCAAGGCTCAAGGGTTTCCGGATTATACTTCTGATTTTCAGGTGCAGAAAATGAGTTCTGGAGAAGGGCCAGGTGGTGGATAAGAGGAGTCCAGTATCTCTGGCTATGTTACAGAAGCTGCTTCCTGCAAGGATGATTTAGAGGTTGCCATCTTCAAGGCAGCAACCTTAACAGCATTATACGGGACATGCAGAGTTAGTGAGCTAGTAGCCTCCTCCAAGAGTGATGTTTTGCTGACATATTTCCAGTTTCCACAGTCTACCCTTCCTTCCTTTTCTGATTTGCACATGTTAACCTGGTTTTCCCTCTTTCTCTCACCACCTCTGATTAGTCTAGGGTAGAGGATTTCCTGCTGATACCCTGAAAGGAAGATTTATAAAGAAGCCCTACCTGGCCTCATGACCTGCAAGAGCTTGAAGAGCTTGCACACATAATTATCTACTGTCATTTGTTCAGGATTCAGCTATGACAAAATAGTGAGAGCAAAAGGATTGGGGCATATGTTGGGGACTTGGGATAAAATGGGCGATATTGGTGCACATCTGTCAAAACTATTTTATGTTCAACAAGAAGAAGAAAATAGACAAAAATGTTGTCCCTTGTCACAGAGATTTGTGCTTCGTCCTGTGAGGCCTATGGCATTTGTAGGTTGTTGCTAAGTATTGACATGTAGTTTTCTGCATATTACACAATTTGCCATGGTCTGTGGATTCTAGTGAAATAAACTCAAATAAACAGAATTACATGAACAAAATTACATTTTTGGTCTGTATGTGAGCCATATCACATGGATGCCTATGGTTAGTTGAAGCTAATTAATGAGGTCTTGGTCTGGTAAGAAGCAAGATCAGCATCTCATGGGTTAGCCTGGATTAGCTGCTGCAACTACTTCAGTTGTGCTACCATGTGTGTGTGTGTTAAAGGCAGAAAGAAGTGGGCAGCGATTAAAAAAAACCCTGCTTCTTTCTGCCTTTTGTTCCTCCCCCACCTCCCAGCTGGGTTTTTTTGGCAGGCTGGGGTGTGGGTGGAGGGGGTGCCCCTCCCCACAGCCCCCCTGTAAAAACAAACAAACAAAAAAAACTGCTGGTTGACCAGGAGATTCCTGCTGCTGTGGTGATGAGCTAGCAGCAGCAGCAGGGAATCCACTAGTTTTCCCTGAAACAGCAGGGGTCTGAGAGGGGACCACTGACATCAGCACTCCTTCTCTCAGACCCTCCTGTTTTGGGAAAGGCCAGGAGATTCCTTGCTGCTGTGAGCTCAGCTGTTTTTGTTTGTCAAGGAGGGCTATGGGAAGGTGGGTTGCACCCCTCCCCACAGCCCTCCTTGTTAAAAAAAAAAAAAAAACACCTGGGAGGCAGAAATCACAAGGGAGAAGGAAGGAGGCAGCGGTAAATTCAAGCTCCATTTGAATTTATTGCTGCCTCCTTCCTCTCCCATGCTCCCCTCCTCTGGGGAGGCGGTTCTGGACAGGGAGGGCTGTGGGCAGTTGGGACTTCCACCACTGCCCTCAGCCCTCCCTCTCCAGACCCCCCCCAGTAGGAGGGGGTGGCAGGGGAGAAAGGAGCCGTCAGGCAGGGAAATTACTGCTACTTGGCTGCTCCGTTCTCCCTAGCTGTGCGCCTCCCAGCTGGGATTTTTTGACAGGATGAACTGTCAAAACCACCTGGAAGGTGATGGCAGGCAATAACCAAGCAGGGAAACATCCAGCAGTTCTCACTGATGAAGTGAGATCTGGTGGCGGCTCCCCGGTTCAGTTCTTCCTGAACGGAAAACATTGTTTTGTTTTGATTCAGGATGACACACTGTCTGCTGTTTAATTTCATTTCAAAACAGTTCAAAACATTAAAAAACAATGAAACAGCATGCTGTTTTTCATAAGGTGCCCATCCCTAGTGAATACAGTCCATGCTGTACTCATAAATATGACACTATATAGCAAGTTGACCTGTTTGGTAGGACACAGGTGAGCAGGCATGCTAAGCCACAGGGTAAGCTTTCAGTCCCATCCATTATCTTTGATTTTTGTGTAATTTCAATTCAAAGTATTTATAATATTATTGTATGTTTTTCCCAGGTGATGGAAGAATGGCAGTGCAGTAGGACCACTGTATCCACGGAGGGTTGGTGCTGGGATCCTCTGCAGATAGTGAAATCTGCGGATAAGAGCAAATAGTCTTATCCAGAGATAATGGTGGTGGAAGGGGTGGTGGGGTACAAGGGTGAAAGCTTTTGCCTCTGACACCCCTCCAAATGACAAGGAGAAAGGAAAATAAAAACTTTCTTCCCTTTTACCACTGTCACCGCCAGGCAGCCAGGCACCCACCAGAGGGGTGGAGGATGATGTCAGCAGCAGTGGGCTGCAAGAAGGGAAGAAAGTTTTTCCCCCTTTCTCCTTGCTGCTTGGCCTCCCTGACCTAAAGGGGAAAAAAACTTTCTTCCCTCCTTGCCGCCACCACTGCTGGGCTGCCTGGCTGTGGCAGTGGCTGGGATACATAAAACTTACCAGCCAGATACCCACCCTCCTCCTCCTCACTGCAGGCACTGTGGCCATGGGCCAGTCAGCCACCCGAACTGGGTCGGGTTCCAGGTGACCAATCAGAAGTTTTGAATTTCCTGCTCAAACTTCTGATCTGCTGAGCAGGAAATTCAAAGTCCCCACCTCACCCCTCTGGAAGGTGCCTTACCGACCTGTGGTGGTGGCGGCGGCGGCAAGGAGAGGGTGGCAGACATTGGTGCTGCTAAGTTTTATTTTTAACTTTTTCCCCTACTTGCCACCCCCTGCTGATCACCAACTGAATTTGTGGTTAGTGAATCTGCAGATAAGGGGATTGTACTGTAGATTCTTCAGAAAATAGTGTGTTCATCTTCCTCATTAGCCAAATTAGTAATATGCCTGCTATTAAAATAGCAAGTTTAATAAGTAAGAGCCTCATGGTGCTGTGATTAAACTTCTGTATTGCAGCTAAAACTGTGCTCACGACTTGGGGTTCAATCCCAAACAGAAGCTCAAGGTTGACTCAGCCTTCCATCTTTCTGAAGCCAGTAAAATGAATACACAGCCTGCTTTTGGGGTGGTGGGGGGGGGGGGAATCAATGTTTCTTTAAGCACTATAGGGAAGTATGTAAGCAACACACATTTCTTTTGATACACATATCTGCTTTTGTCTTTAGCCCATGGCAAGCAGTATGTGCTGTGTTGAATTTTGTCATCCTATGGAACAACTCGCATCTGGACTTTGGAGATCATCCATCATTTTGCTAAAGATGCATGTGAACATCCATTGTATGTTCTTTACTTCCCACTTTATTAACACAATATTATGGTGTTACCAAGTTGCTGCTGTTTACATAGACACTTCATTTTTGGAGATGCATCCATGAGCATGATTAATGAGGTTTTGGGTAGGTCAGTATCTTCTTGATACTTTGAAAGATCAAGACCTATGTAATTATCATGTTTCATCACCTACTTAACCAAGTACAATATGTATGCAAACTAGCATTCTGATCAATTGGAGTTTGTGGATTTAACAAAGCAGTTTATGGCCCTCAAGTGCTCAAATTGAAATAAATATCTTAGTCTCAAAGGTGCTTCAGTGTTTTTTTAAATAAATATCTTATTCTCAAAGATGCTTCAGTGTTTTTGTTTTGCTTTGTTCTAAAATTTGTACAAATAACTGCTGATAAACCTGTGTCATTGCTTAATCTCTGATTCCTGAATTGTGTCAAATACCAGCCCTGCCAAATAATAGAAAACTAAACCAGTAGAGGATGATTCTGTGTATTTATTATTAACATCAACTTCACACAGTCCATTTATACTGGGAAGCAATTGGATGGGTATTTTTACTCAGTTATCAAAATTTCCTTAATTGGAAAAGAGAAAATTTCTATTTATTTTCTGAATAAAGACTGTGAAAAAACAGGGTTTTCTATATGTATTTTTCTAAGAAACATTTGTATTTTGAAAACCTGTCTTTATATATCACTTCATATTTACCTGTCTGATTACTTTGGGGCATATTAAAGGTTGTTCAATAAAAATGTTAGCAATATTACATTTTTCTTATGCTATGAAATGTTTTTGTGTGTGGTGATAATGTTGGGCATTATCAGTACAGGTTAAATTCTTGACAGGCAGGTGTGCATTAATGTACTAGTTATAATGCCTCTTTCCTCATTGCTTAATGCAACCTTCTTGAAATGAGTGGCTGACACTAAAACCTTTCAAACAGCTTAGTCTCTCAAGTGGGATTTGTGTTCCATCATGTACTTGTCATTGTAATGGAAAACACATTGTGCTAATTCCGGATTTCAGAAGCTCCATGGACCCCTTACAATAAATGTAGTAGTAATTCTAGGATTCGTGTAGTATACAGGGTAAGCTTTCTCTTAAGAGAGAATTTACACTAATCATGTAAAAGGGTTCAGTGGGATTACAGCTACACCCAGTTTCCCCTTTAAAAAAATGCAAACAAAAACAACCACCATAGCATTTAAGTGGAAATAATTTTGGAATTGTGATCCATATTTTTTAAAAAGCACATATGTGTGGAATGATTGATGAAAAACACAAAGAGCCTCCACTTTGAAGATGGCCTGTTAAGGCCAAATGCACAGAGTAGTCATGTATTCTACACCATGGCTGGAAAATGAAGTCTGGAATCCGATGGGAAATAATGGTAAGTAGACATGGGCATGACTTGGCGAAATCCTCATTTCCATTCTCGTTCTTCATGCTCGTTACATAACGAGGAACGAGAATGACAATTACTCCACTGCAACTCGAACCCGACCCAATAAAGATAAATTGGGTCTGACTTGTCGTTGTCGTGCATGGCATCGTGGCGCCGGCGATTGCGCAATGCCAAGCGGCGCAGCACAGAATTTTTTTTAAAAAAAAATAAATTAAAAAAACCGATTCCCGCCGGCCATAAAAGCAGGCGAAAATATGCCTGCCTCAGTGAAGGCACCTACCAGAGAGGGGTGGTTTCTGGGGGCGGGGGTCCCCGGCCTTCCCCCCCTCTCCTGTCCTGGGCTGCTGGTACCAGGCTGGGGGGGGCATCGTCGTCTCCATTTGCCATGCGGTGGGGGGGTTCCAAAATGGCAGCCGCAATATTTATTTTTAAATCGTGGTCCAAAAACCCACCAAAGCACCACAGAAACATTTGAAAATTAGGTATTTTAAATGCCTGATTTTTTATAGTAGCAGCAGTGGGTTTTTCTTGCAACAAAACGTCTCCATTGATTTTATTTTATTTTATTTTTATTTTTTTACACCTCTGCATGCACAATGATGGGCTGGCCATAGGATGGGACCATGCAAATTTTTGGAGCCATTCCACCAATCGCATGGCCAGGTTTTGCTGAGACTTCTGGATGTGCCAGAGAGGGCATTAAAAGCCCACCAACCCTAACCCTAAGCCCAAGCCTAACCCTAACCCTAACCCATACGCCAGTACACTGTCTTCTTAGTGGGTCAGAGGCACCCAGAGGTGCAGCCCACTAACTCACCCTAACCTTAACCATTACCCTAAGCCTAGCCCTTATCCTAACCCAACCCTAAGCCAGATTCATACGCAAGTACGCAAGTTTACACAAGTACACTTCCCTTCTTAGTGAGTCAGAGTGGTGCATCGAAAGGTGCCTCCAACTCCAGACCCAATTCAACCCTTGTTGTAACCCGTACGCCAGTATGCTTTCCTTCTTAGTGAGTCAGAGTCAGTGCCGAGAGAGGTGCCTCTGACACACTACCCCCAACCCTGGCTAAATATGGCTGAGCTATAGCTATTAATGGCTATAATGTTCTTAGTGAGACAGCGAAGTGCCAAAGAGGTTTCCTGTCACACTAAAAACCCAACATAATTGGCAGTGGCTACTGGCTACGTGTTACGCTTCCCTTCCCTTCTGGGTCAACTCAGAGGGAGGCACCCAGAGAGGTGCCTCCCAGAGCCCACCCCTCCCCATAAACCTGTACAAACAACAGATGACAAACGGAAGGACAAATTTTTGAAAATTTTCATGAAGAACGGAAACGACCCGAAACGGGCCCTTCCCGACAAACGACAACTCAAAACGTAATTTTTTCTGGTCATGCCCATCTCTAATGCTAAGAAAACCCCATGGAACTCGGTGTGATTTCCTTCTTAGTCACGTGGCTTAGGTTCAGTAACATGGTGGACCTAACCCAGGAAGCTTTGAGTCAAACACTGGAAAGTAATCAGGTCTCTTATGTTTAAAAATTATCAGTTCTTGGGGATTTTGTTAGCCCCGTGTTCTCATTTTGTTTAAGCAGTTGTATCAGAGCAATTTCTTAGGAGTAGTGCATGATTCATGACCAGGGAGATAATAGAAGAAACAGGCCTAGCAGCCCTAAACTGAGAAGCAAGGACAATTACAGCATCTTAACACAATCCAGCATAGATCCAGCCTCTTGAATGTATTGGTTTGCTTTTGCTTCCAGCCTGCAGCCAAATTAATTTCAACTGTTTCCAGTGGAAAGAGGCCAATTTTCAGCTCCTTCTCCCCCTTTCAAGCTATTTAATAGGTCAAAAAATAATGGTCTGGAATTATACTGTTGGTCAAACGCCTACACGCTTGATCTCCAGGCGAGCAACCAGAAAGATTTGAATGACAGACAACACAATCTGTATTGCTCAAGGGAGAGGGGAGGTCCATTCAAGTACATCTAGACACAGAGGGAAGGACAGTGCATTTGAGAGGCCATTTTATCATAAGATGGCATTTCTCTCTTCAGTGGCTCTTGGTAAGAGAACGCTCTGAGTTTCTCTCTTCTCAGAGGAAATTGCTCTGAGCTGCTATCCAATGGAACTGCACTCAACTAAATATTTATGGGATTACTATGTTAACAATGTTATTCATATTGGTGCTGCTCTCTTGGTAATAATATGTTGAAGCAGAAATGGGAAAGTTAGTAGATAGTATGGTTCAAGTGTTTGGTTAACTATTAGTGAGCCTAAATTCAGTTAAGTTTCAGTTAAAAGGGGCACATTTTTAACAGCGAGGCTGATGCTAAATTGCTGTATGAGGTTTAACATGTGGCAGAAAATATGAAGAAAAAATCATTCACAGTTTTACTACCCTCCATTCCTTCCCAGTTTAAATGCTGGACATATGCATTCAACTACATGATTGTTTGAAACACACAGTTTGCATCCCCTCTGCCACATGAGAGAGAGAGAGAGAGAGAGAGAGAGAGAGAGAGAGAGAGAGAGAGAGAGAGAGAGAGAGAGAGAGAGAGACAGAGAGAGAGAGAGAGAGAGAGAGAGAGAGAGAGAGAGAGACACACACAGAGAGAGAGAGAGAGAGAGAGAATTTCACTAATTAATTTTGCTTTTTTTTTCGGAATGGCAATGAAAAAAGAAGGATCATAGGGTAAGTATCAATAATGGGCCCTACAGCTATTGGCTAACCAGGGATGCAGTTAATAATAGCATATAGCTTAATGAGGGTTCCCAGACAAATTTCAGAGCCGGTTATTTGATTTAATACTGCATATTTGTTTCTTGATATAAACGATTTGCTTTTTGGCAAAGAGTATCACTGGCAGTTCGTCAGATTATGTTTGGCAGTCTAGCAGTAAATTAGTTCTGTTTGGGACTGTCTCCCAGAACAACTAGAGCACCTATTTCTATATTATTATTATTTTAAAAAACTTACAATGATGAGCCCAGTGTCTGCTTATATAATCTAGTTATGCTTCTCTGAATTAGAAAATGATAAAAACAGAAAACATGGAAGACATGATGAAACAGGAAATCTACTCTGGGGTGAATGTGCAGCTGAATCTATAACATCAATAGGTTAATCATCAATCTGCTGCTGAGCTTATGTCAACAAAAATGAATGTAAAGGGTAATAGAAATCTGGCAAAATACACAGGCAGAGAATGATAAAACATGGGATTGATGGGATTTATGCTTTTATTTCCTTGCCTTACAATTCTTTCATATGGGGAAAGTTAAGTAGAGTTTAATTATGATTTATGCCAGGATTGCTATCTTAACACAATTAATGGCTTTCATAACTGTGTTTAGGCAACTTGACAGTTGCAAATAAGTTAAGATTTCCAGGTTGCTGAATGTTGAAATCAGATGAAACTTAGATACTTAAAATCTACAAAAACTATATAATGGAGCGATGGAGAATTTAAATTCTTATTTCTGTGCATCTGCTTTAGTTGCAACTAACCTGGATCTAACCCTGTTTCTGAAAGTGTATATACTGAATATGATCTAATGTTATTTTATTCTATTCTATTTATGCAACTTATAATATTTTGGATGCCTATAAACATTATTGCTGCACAAGAGCACAGTGATGATATCATGCCGCAAAGCACAACAACATATTACAAGGCAATACGGGGGCAGCCCAAACAAAGCATTATAACTTTGAAACTGGGCGTTGCATCAGCATCAAATTTGGCACAGTTGCAGTTGGGAAAATTTGAGCAAAAGTTTTCAAGGCATATTGAAAGAATTTCCACTGACGGGAGATTTTAACAATGCAAACTTTAATAAATTTACAGAAATACATAACTGTTATGTTTTATTCCAGTACTTTCAGTAAATATTCTCTTGGGTTTTCTGAGATGAGTCTTCTATTTTTAAAAAGGGAAATCAGCCTTACTGCTGGGACAAACTGAACTACCGAATTTGTCAGTTGGGACCCAGTTTGCTGACTAGCAGGATACACAATTTTTAACCTCTTCCTGATCAGTCTGTTTCAGATTCATGCTTGCAAGGAGCTTCTGTGATATCCAGTAGAGGTTTTCCTACCTCACAGGGTTGTTCTGAGAGCCATGGGTGCTGCCTTTAGTGACTTGGAGGGATAGTGGAACATAAAATGAACAAACCAGAAAATGTCATTCCACTTTATTTTCCTTGTTTTTATTTATTACTATTATACCAGGACATTTCTTCAGTGCCATTTGTGGAATGGGAAGATTGGGAGGATAGCTAGAAAAACAGGTCAGCCAAGACCAGGTTTGGCAATACTGTCAGAGCAATGGAGATCTATGGATATGCTCCAAAGAGAAAAGAACACAACACAATAGTTTAAAACTTAATAAGCATTCTACCAACCACTCTCTAATTTGGATTAATGAAAATAAAACACAAACCCTTTACTTGGTCATTGAAGTGGCAGAGACATACAGCAAAGCAGTGGCAGGCTGGTTACTCTACCTACTAGTTTTATCCAGAAATCTTTTGACCCAACTGCCTGGGGGGGGGGCAGAAGAGTGCATAGAGTGAAAGATGGAGTGTATACATGTAACATGGAGGAAGACAGAAAAGGAACCTTGTTTCAACATAAGTGCCATAATATCTTTTGTCACTGATTCATTAGCTAGCCTTGGGATTATTGTTTATTTTATGAGTCCTATGAGGAGTACTAGATGAGTCCCCCCCCATTGTAAATGGGAGCTATTCTCGTGTAATCTATCTCACAGGGTTGATGTGAGGACCATGAATGTGGCCTTCAGCAACTTTGAAAAAAAAAGTGGAATGTGAAATGAAACATTAAATAAATAAATAAATAAATAAATAAATGCAATTTCACATTGTATCATCTCATGATTATTTCGCTTCATTTCAAATGATACCATCCATGAGTTGAATAAGGCATGCTAAGTGGGCCTGAAGTCTGCATGTCTATTGTGAAGCCTGCAGTATACAATGGGCAGAAAGGAACACTTTGTGTTTTTGTTGAGAAGTGGTTAAGTGATGAAAAAAGACATACTGAGCACAAGAGTGTATCCTGTAGACCACTGTGAGCGCTGCCTTTTATGATGTCAACATTTAGGCTGCCACTTTCTATATAAAGATTGGGATCCATTTCCTGTTGGCAACATGGGCATCATAATATACAACATTATTTATCCATTTCCAAATGTTTTGAATTGTGGGTAGAGAATTACGATACCCCACATTCATGAATTGGATTTGTTTTTTAAAGAATTGAATGTTGTCCCCAATTAGAATCTCTGTAGTGGGTCAGCTCAGTGTCCTGTTTCTGGGAAACATAGAACAGTTTCTTCATTACTGTAATAACCTGGCATGTGACCAGTTACATACATCACTGCTATAATAGCTGAAATCCTTTTGGGTGTTTACTAGAGATGGGGATGAATTTTAAAAAATAGTGATTTGTCATGATTTGTGATTCATTGGAGCTGACAAACTGACAAATTGATGAGTCTCCCATTAATAACACTAAAAATTCCTGATGCGGATGTAACGTAGTGAGTGCCGGGCTCTCCTCCCTTCTGTTTGTTGTTTTTTTTGCCCCCCCCACCCTTTAACAGATACTAAGAGACTGGAATGCTGCCTACGGCAGAACGGAGGTGAGCCGGCATTATTTTCTTTCTTTTTTTCTCCCTCCCCTCACGCAGACAGCAGCCAGGAGTGCGGAGGGGGTGGGAACACAGGAACAGCAACAAACCCCCAAGATCTCTGGTCCGAATTTAAGTGGCCAGCGGATCTTAGGGGTCGTGTGAAAAGGCTTTAAACTACCTTCAATGACAACTTTAGTAAATATAAATGAATCTTGACAAAGAAAGGGTGACCTAATGCATTTATCACTCACTACAAGTGAATAGCGTACTTCCATCTTTTCATCTGTTTCCAATTGAAATGGCCATGCAGTGCCAAGGTTTGAATAATTTGGAAATAAAGGTTAATAGCTTCAACTAATAGTTTCAACTGTGTAACATCTTGTCTACCAGACCTTGCCTTTGTGAAATCATTTTCAGTTAGGAAAAAGGCATTCACTGGAAAAAATAATAATGTAGTTTAAGACAGCATCTGGCAGTTAATATCATGCTGATTGGCAACCCCTGCAATTTAATATTGCTGTAATTTGCTCTGCAATGCTAAATCTATTCAAGGCGGGAAATGAAGACTAAAATATTAGTATCAACATATGCTGAGCAGAGCAGTAGGTGCCATATAACACAACTATAGGAAAAAAACACCAGACATAGCAGTCTATAAGGCAGCTACTCTATACAAGGTGCCATTCAATGGGTGACAGCCTATTGGTATCTGTACTGGCTACTCAATACAAATCATTACAAGAATAGCTTAGAATGGTGGTAAACATAATTATGTTTATTTGGATCACATACTTATCCATCATACTTTAAATTCGTAAGAACATAAGAACATAAGAAGAGCCATGCTGGATCTGGCCAAAGACCCATCTAATCCAACTTCCGGTATCTCACAGTGGCCCACCGGGAGCCCACAAGACTAGATATCTGTCTCCTAATAAAAGTCTCCTGCATCTGGTCCTTGAAGTACCCTGGTTTTAAGCCTGGAGATTACACATCTCCATCATGGTTTTGTAACCTGTGATGGACTTTTCCTCCAGGAATCTGTCCAATCCCCTTTTGAAGGCATCCAGGCCAGATGTCATCACCACTTCCTGTGGTAGTGAGTTCCACAGACTAACAGCACGCTGGGTGAAAAAATATTTTCTTTTGTCTGATCTTACTCTCCCAGCCCTCAATTTGAGTGTATGTCCCCTAGTTCTGGTATTTTTTGAGAGGGAAAAGAGCGTCCCTCTCTCCACTTTACTCATGCCCTGCATTATTTTGTACGTCTCATTTATATCCCCCCTCAGGTGCCTTTTTTCCCAGACTAAAGAGCCCCAAATGTTTTAGCCTTTCCTCTTAAGGGAGTTCCCCCAGTCTTCCTTGAGATGCGGTGACCAGAATTGTACACAATACTCCAGGTGCAGCCTTACTATCATTTTGTATAATGGCATTATAATATTGGCTGTTTTATTTTCAACCCCCTTTTTGATATTCCCTAGCATGGAATTGGCCTTCTTCACCGCTGCCACACATTGAGTAGACACCTTCATGGAGCTGTCCACCAACACACCAAGATCTCTTTCCTGATCCGTCATTGATAGCTCAGAGCCCATGAGTTGATAGATAAAGTTTTGATTTTCTGCCCCAATATGCATTAGTTTACATTTTGCTACATTGAAACACATTTGCCATTTGGCAGCCCATTCCCCCAGTTTGGAGAGATCCTTCTGGAGCTCTTCACAATCTTCTCTGGTTTTTACCACACAGAAACGTTTTGTGTCATCCACAAACTTGGTCACCTCACTGTTTATCCCTGTCTCCAGGTCATTTATGAGCAGATGGAAAAGCACCGGACCCAGGACAGATCCCTGGGACACACCACTTTTCACTTCTCTTCATTGTGTTTTCCACTGACACCTACTCTTTGTTTCCTGGATCAAAACCAGTTCTCAATCCATAAGAACATCTGCCCTCTTATCCTCTGGCTGTGCAATTTTCTCAGCAGCCTTTGGTGAGGGACTGTGTCAAAAGCCTTCTGAAAATCCAGATAGACAATATCCACCGGTTCACCCAAATCCACGTGCCTGTTGACCTTTTCAAAGAATTCTAAAAGGTTTGTCAGACAAGACTTACCCTTACAGAAGCCATGCTGATTTTCTCTCAGAAAAGTTTGTTCTTCTATGTGTTTTAAGATTTTCTCTTGGATGAGGCTTTCCCCCATTTTCCCTGGGACAGACATAAGGGTAACCAGCTTGTAGTTTCCCGGGTCCAGCCTCCTTCCTTTGTAAAAAAATTGTGTGACATCTGCTATCCTCCAGTCCTACAGCACTGTGGCCATTTTAAGAGACAAGTTGCATATTACCGTTAAGAGATCCACAATTTCATTTCTCAGTTCCCTAATAACCCTTGGGTGATGCCATCTAGACCTGGTGACTTGTTGATCTTCAATTTATCAATTAGTCCTAAAACATCCTCTCGTTTAACCTGTATTTGATTTAACCCTTTAGTGAAGAGGGGCCTTTTGGCCAGCGGAATCTGCCCAAAGTCTTCTGTCATGAAGACAGATGCAAAGAACTCATTTAATTTCTCTGCAATTTCCAAGTCTTCCTTAACCTCCCCTTTTCCTCCCTCACCAAGCAGAGGGCCAACTGGTTCTCTGGCAGGTTTTGTACTTCTAACATATTTAAAGAAGCTTTTATTATTTCTCTTTATATTGCTACCCATGCATTCTTCAAAGTCTTTCTTTGCTTCTCTTATCATCATCTTACATTTCTTTTGCCAGAGTTTGTGTTCCTTTTTATTTTCCTTATTTGGGGAGTGCTTCCCATTTACAGAAAGACCTCTCCTTGTGCTTTAGAGCCTCTCTAACTCCACTGGGCACAACCAGGAATTTTTTTTTCGAGTTATCGTTTTTCGGGACGGGTCCGTTTCGGCTCGTTTCCGTTTTTTGCAAAATTTTGTCATTTCGTGGTGTCGTTTTTTCGTCTGTCATTATACTGGTTTAGGGGGGCAGTGGGCTCCTGGAGGCACCTCTGTGGGGTGGGTGCATCCTCTGGCCCGCTATAAAGGGTAAGCGGGCTCCTGGAGGCACCCGTGGGTGCCTCCTATCCTCACCCACTGCAAAAGGGCATGCATAGCCATATGGATATCCATACCAAGTTGCAGACACAGCAGACTGGCAGAGGCACCCCTCTTTTTGGGGTGCCTTCCCTGCATCAGTCAGGCCTCGGGGGCATGGTTTGCATGTCACACATGCTGCCGAGCCGAGCCTGCAGGAGTCACCCAGAACCAGACTGGTGGTCTCTCTGCACCCGCTGCGTCTCACTAAGAAGGGAAAGGTACTTGCGTGTAGTGCAATGCAAGTAGATCTGGCTTAGGGTTAAGACGGGTTAGCGCAAGAGCTATGGTTAGGCTAGTTACGGGTGAGGTTATGGTGAGTATTGGGGTGCACCTCTGGGTGCCTCTCTGACCCACTTAGAAGGACAGTGTACTGGCGTATGGGTTAGGCTTAGGCTTCGGGTTTGGGTTTGGGCTACGGTTAGTGGGCTTTTTGTGCCCTATTGGCACATCCCAGAAGTCTCTGTGGTCAACCTGGCCAAGTGGCCATGCGATTGGTGGAATGGCTCCAAAAATTTGCATGGTCACTCCCATGGCCATCCCATCATTGCGCAGGTGTAAATAAAATAAAATAAAATGAAATGAAATAAAATCAATGGAGACGTTCTGTTGCAAGAAAAAACCACTGCTACTGTAAAAATTCTGGCAGTTTTAAAATAGCAATTTCCACATGTTTCTGTGGTGCTTGTGTTGGCTTGTGTGTTTTTGTTTTTTGGACCACAATTTCAAAAAAAATGTTGCGGTCGCCACCCCATTTTCGATCCCCCGCCTGCACCGCATGGCATGGCAAGACGAGAGCAGCCCAGGAGGACAGGAGAGGGGGGGAGGCCAGGGACCACCCCCCCAGAAACCACCCCTCCTCTGGTAGGTGCCCTCACTCAGGCAGGCATATTTCCGCCTGCTTTTTGGGCCGGGAATCGGGGCGGCGGGGGTTTTAAAACTTTTTTTCTGTGCCGCTTGAATTGCGGCGGCCGGCGGCG
>JAHTLZ010000129.1:10855497-10880563 GCA_023846285.1 Phrynocephalus versicolor | reverse complement strand
CTTCCTTCCTTCCTTCCTTCCTTCCTTCCTTCCTTCCTTCCTTCCTTTTTATTTTTTGCAGTGGCCTGCCAGTGCGTGCCAATTTTTATTTTTTATTTGGTTTAAATTTTCCAACCCCTGGGGCTGGGTCAGTGCTGTTTTTATTTTTTTTAATTTATTTTCCTTAATTTATTGTGCCAATCATGCAGCTCCCGGGCTGGTCAGTGCTTGTTTTTTATTTATTTATTCATTTATTTATTATTTTAATTTTTTTTTTTTTTAAAAAAGTCCCTGATGCTTTTTCTTCACAGCTGAGAGGAGCTTGCTTCCACGCACACACCCGTTTTTAAAAATCTTTTTTTTTTTTTAGTTTTTATTTCTGGTTGTCCCAGGACCAGCTGGCCCATGGGCCAAACCTAGGTTTTTTTCTTTATTATTATTACTTTTCCCTCCCCGGCTGGGACCTGCCAGCGGGTGCCATTTTTTTTAAAAAAAATTAAATTTTCCAGTGCCGACCACGCGGCCCCCAGGGCTAGGTTGGTGCTCGTTTTATTTTATTTTATTCCTTTAATTTATTGTGCTGACCATGCAGCACTTGGTCCTGTTCAGCACTTGTTTTTGTTTGTTTGTTTGTTTGTTTGTTTTTGTTTTTTAAAATCCTCCATGCCGGGGGTTCTTTTTCTTTTCACAGCTGAGAGGTGCTTGCTTTGCAGAGCCAAAGGTCAAGGACTCCAGAGAACTCCAAGATTCAAGGCAAGATAAGTACCAGGAACAAAAAAATGAAGCAAACAAAACAGAAATTTCTGTTTTGTTTCATTTTGTTTCATTTTTCTTTGATGGGTTGGTTCATTATTTGTTTCGTTAGCTAACAAAAAGAATAACGAATAACAAAACAAATTAAAAATTCATTTCATGCTCATCTTTAATGGTGACTCCAAATCACCTGGATATTCCAGTTTATACAATTTTATCGCTTCTCTTTGCCCCTTCCTGTCCTTCCTGTACAGTTTATAGCCTGGGATATCCTTATCCCATTGGTTATCATCCATGCACCAGGTTTCAGTGATGCCAATAATATAAATATGTTTATCTATTGCTAAGTATCCCAGCTCCCCTATTTTGTTCTGGAGGCTTCTGGCATTTGCATACAAGCATTTATAGATGCTTTTCTGATGCAGTCTTTTGGGTCCAGTTGCATCATTAGACTGCCTCTTGCATCCTTCTGTTTGAATGCTGGTGACTACCTGACATTACTCAAGTATATATTCTTTGCTACCTGGGATGTTTCTGTACACCACTATTAAAATGAAGTGCAATGTCTACAGCTGTTTTTCCAGTTGAATTTTGATCTGATCTACTGTAACAGTGTTCTTTTCTTTTTTTCTTCTTCTTTGCCACGTCTAGAAGTGGGGAGGGAAAGAATCTCTTTCCCAGAACTGTCTTTCTCTTCAACTTGCATTTAAATGCCACTACTGCATCCCTGTCTACATTAGAGTGTTAATCCATTACTCACAATCCTCTGTCTTCCCAAGACTTGATTTCAAACTTACATCCTCTTTAAAATGGGAAACTGTTCTCTTTTCTTCACTCACTATAATGCTTCTCGATAAATCACTGTGTGACAGAGTAAAAAAGAAACTTTTTCATTCTGTTAAGATAAACATGGGAACACAACATTGTCGGGTTTTTCCCCCTTTCTGTTTATATCTGCCTTTTTTAATGGCATCATTATGTCATCATTACAAGGTCACTGTGGATTTGCATTGAAATAGCTTTGTATCCTCTCATATTGTGTAATGTCTTTGTAAAATTTGCCTATGGTGTTTGTTACCATTTTGGAATAATAATCTCACATAAGAGCATGCTCATTTCACATCATTCCAGGAGGTCTACAAACACCAATCTGAATTTGCTATTTTTTTCAATCTTGAGAGACATCCCTCGGTATAAATGGCCATAAGGGAGTATTCAGGCAGGATGTGAAGTGTGTGAGAGTGTGTAGAGATATATTTTCTCTGACAAGACTAGACTTTTGCAGCAATTGATTGATTAGATATCTGGTGGCCTTAAATTGCGATAGTGGGTCTAATATATAATGTATAACGCTTCAGCAATTGTGAACATTTGGTTGATTGTCTGACTGAGTCCTCGGGGAACAATTGGCTTTCTTTTGCTGGCATCCCTCCTTGCCGACAGTGGCGTTTACGTCTGTGGCCCAAGTATCATCTATCAGATGAAAATGTATTGACTCGCATCTAGCAATCCCTTGCCTTGTTCCAGCAAAGGGAATTTTTTTAATTATTATTTTAAATAAATCCCCTTATGACAAAATTTACCAAGGTGGTACTTCATACAATAGGAAAAAGAAGATCACAGTAACACCATAGAATGCCAGGGGGAAGAAATCCTTGAAAAACCCTTAGGGGTATCATTATTACTACTAAACACATATTTAAAATTTTAGATCATAAAGATGTGACAGAACGCCTTTTCAGCTAGTCAAGAGACAGGATACTAAGCATACATTTTTGTGGGAAACTGGTCAAAATGCTCTGCCTTTGATGTTGTTGTTATGTGCTAACTGACACAGTGACCCTAACAGGGCTTTCAAGGTATGTGAGATAATTTAGGAGTTTTACCAGTTGTGCTCCCCCCAATGAGCTTCCATGGTTGAGCGTGGATTCAAAGCCAAGCTTCCTAAGTCCTATTCTGTCACTCTATCCACTGCACCACACAGGGGTTTGTATTTACGCCATTTTTCTTTTCTTTCTCCACATTGCTCTTGATTCTGCTCTAAAGAATTGTGCCATACTGACTATACTGACTTGAATTTTGCACTATGAAATTCTCTTGTTTCACAGCACAATATTTTAATTTAAAAGTTATGGCTGGATCATTAATTCTTTACATGAAAAACTTATTTTTTTCAATTTAGTAGAGTTGCTCGGAATAACTTAAAATAGAAAACAGGAGAAATGTATACTTCAAAGCTACCAAACTTAATATTTTATAGGGAAATGAACTTTGAAGTGAGACCTGCTATATTGTTCATCTCATGTTTTCCAATTAGTTATTTATAAAACAGATACCATTACCAGCATTTCAGCAGGAGGTTTCAATTGGTTCAGGCTTTGTTTTTATTTATTTATTTATTTAAGAGTATGTTCACCTCACCTTTCTCCATGGAAATAGGACCCAATGTGGCTTACAGAATGAGGGATAATATGCAGTCCAGTATTGAGAATAGAGATGGGCACGACTCAAAAAAATGGTGTTTCGTTTGTCATTTGGTCGTTTAGGGGTCCGTTTCGGTTCGTTTTCGTGAGTTTTTTTGCAAAAAAATCGTTTTTGTTTCATTAGGTAACGAAATGAAAAAATAAAAACAAAAAAAAATTGCTCATTTCGTGCCCATCTCTAATTGAGAACACAGAATTGAGGGACATCTTAGAGCATTAATAGACAATGTTACATTAAAGCAGTTAAAGGGGAGTAAAGTTATGAGTGATGGAAACTAACATTGAAAACGTAATGTCAATGTAAACCCATAAGGTTATAAGTAGTTATAAACACAAAGTCTATCTGATTCTGTAGATCCATATCAAAGACACATAATAGGTAGACCATCATTCAGGGAAAGCTTGCCTGAAGAGAAAGGTCTTTGCCTGCTTCCAGAAAGACAACAGAGAAGAGACAGTCCTGGCTTCTAGTGGGAGGGAGTTCCAGAGTCTGGGCACAAGAGCTGAGAAGGCCCTTTCATGGGTTCCCACGAGACGTACCTGTGAGGGTGGCGGGTTAGAGAGGAGGGCCTCTCTTGATTACCTTAAAACCTGAGTTGGTTCATACCGACTTTTCTATGGATCTACAGGATCAGATTCAATCTTTGAGAAAATAGAAGTTGACAAACAATTGAGATGATATTGAGAATCATCAGACATCATTTGGGTTCAGAAACACAAATCTCTTTGCTTGTTTCTTTCTTTCTACAGAGAATTTGCAGTGTCTTCTTCCTAAGTGAGCGAGACAACAAAATACCTCAGAAGTTTTTTAAAAATCTCTCTTCGGAAGCCCTTGTTGAATCCTGATGAGAAATGCAAACTACCAGCAGTGAAGCCTGCTCAGCTGTGAAGCCTAAAGTCAAAACTTTCCCAAGGCAGCAGGAGTTGCCATAAATCAAGAAAAGTGAAGATGCTTAATGGGATTGTCAATTAACCTGTCCACTTACAGAATTTTTTTGACATGGTTCCAACCATGCCTTGTGATAGTAACAGAATTCAAAATGTTCTGTTATTCGAATATAATTCCCAGAATCAGAATTACAGTCTAAAAAAGTAACATTTCCAAGGTAGAATAGGAATATACTTGACTTTTTAAAAAATACCACAGATAAATATCAAATATATTTCAAATATATGTCAAAATATATCAGATAGATAGATAGATAGATAGATAGATAGATAGATAGATAGATAGATAGATAGATAGATAGATAGATAGATAGATAGATAGATAGATATAGGTGTGTGTGTGTATGTGTGTGTGAATATGCTGTCAGGTGGATTCCAAATTATACTGTCCCTTTTTAGAGTTTTCTAGGTAGAAATTGAAGAGAGTCTGAAGTGGGTTACCATTCCCAATATCCTATTCCATAGCTCTTCTTAATTAGATTTCCACCAATTAAAGAGTCCTTGCTTCTATTTTAGATTGTGTGCACACCTTTAGTTCAAAAGAATGAACACTAAATTAGTAGCAATCTGCCACCGCTGATGACAACACTACCAATGAGCCAGAACAAGACAGTGGTCATTTATAGCTTGAAAGATCCATATACCATTACATAAAAGATCCAGATATCATTACATTAGCTAGAACAACATGGAGTCACACCATGACCCACTCTGTGAGAGGCTAACATCTTAGGATCATGTACAACAGTGGTTCTCAACCTGTGAGTCCCCAGATGTTTCTGGATTGCAACTCCCAGAAGTCCTTATCACTAGCTGAGCTGGCCAGGATTTCTTGGAATTGCAGTCCAGGAACATCTGGGGACCCATAGGTTGAGAACCACTGATGTACAAGAAGGGAACCTTAACCTCTTTGCACAGGAGGAAATCCATGTCGTTAAAGCAGGTAATTTCTACTTGCACAATAGCAAGCCAAGAGATCCAGTGCAAATATGATGCTGATGGGGTGTTCTGGTCCCATAGATTGTTGTACTCCTTAGATTTTCCTCAGTGAAGCCAAAATGTCCCTAAAATTGCTAGTTCTGACATTTCCGTTGTGACCAGGCCCTTGTTCCTTGAGGCTGCTGCATGGTGGTAGCATAATTCCAAACATGTTTAGGTGAAGAAATCACATCCAGGCCAGTGGAATTTAATCCAAAGGAGGTGATCAAAGGACTGAAGGCTCAGTTGAATTTATTCAGAGTGACTTTGGCCGCCCCCAGAAATAACCACGCGAGACAGTGTGTTGGGTACAACTCCAGGCCACTTTATTAACATGTAACCTGTTCAACAACAAACACAACTTCAAACAGGGGCCTGTTGTAGTGCGGATTGCAGGTTGTTACTCTGGGTCTCCCGGGACCCCCTCCACTGGCAGCATATCTGGGCGAGTCAATGGCCCCGAGGGAGTCCTGTCCCTGGACAGGACGGCATCGGCTAGCAAGTCCCATTTCCCCAGCCGGGCTGTCCAGACCCGCCATTTGTGCCTACCAGTCCGGTGGGCCCTCCAGGTACATCCACCCCCCCGGCGTTGTGACCTCAGATCTGCAACACCGTGAGAGTGGATGGTCCTACAGGGAATTTGAGAGCTGTCTCCCTACTGCCTCTCCGTACTCCGCACTACTGCCCCAGTGGCCAATCCAATGTCCTACCCTAAATGCCCATCGCACCACAGCAGTATGGGATAGGCGAAAAATCCACGGGTGCTATGTGCCAATTGTGCACCCACGTCAAAAATTCCTATCCGGCCCCGAAGCGACCAGATGAACTCATACTACTGCATAAACGTGGTGGGTGGGTGGGCAAAGCTGGTCGCCGAAAGAGGCCGGGGACCACGTGGCAAGCCCTTATATGGGCTCGGGTCCCCTTGCCTCCTGTGAGACTTGGGGGGTGGGCAAAGATGCTCCACGTAGAGCAGCCACACCGCGGAGCTGGACATTAAAAAAGTTGATTCTATAGCTAGTGGTCAGGATCTAAATACATCGTACCACAGCTATTTTTCTGATACAGCTGTATTTTAATTAAGTTAGATTATTGTTTATTATTGTAATATTGCTATCATATTGAGCTGAAGCAACCTTGGAGGTTATTTATTCATGAGGTTCTCTTTTGATATTATATCAAGCCACCAGAAACTCACAGCTGCTTCTAATGTTTATTAAGACCTCAGCACGTTGTTTCTTTGTTCCTGGTCTTTAAGCACTGAATAAATATGACACTTAAAACTGAGCAAATGCCATTGATATTAATGCATGTTGTTTGCTGCATTTTACACATGTTTAAGCAGATTAGCATCATTTTGGTAGTAGATCTTCCCACGGAGAATGTCAGATTGTGCATTAGTCCTTTTAAGGTGAAATGTAAACCGATATTAGGAATTGTAAATGTTGCGTACACAAGGAAGTAGCATTTTTACTATGGTGTGAGGGGGGTGCCAGTGAGGGTGCCCAAGGTGAGCCACCTAGCCCCAGCTCAGAACCCAGGAAGAGTAGTGGTATGGAAACTCCAGTGGAAACAGTAGCTTGTTAGCCAAAGGCTTGGGCATCACCAGATCCACACACAGATGCTCCTCAGTGAAACAGTGGAAACAGAAGAGGCACTGCTGGCTAGTGTAGGCAGTGGAGAAGACAAAAAGAGACCCCTAGAGAACCAAGGGGAAAGTGCAGAGGTAAAAGTCATTCTGGAGGATGTGGAAGCCAAGCTGGGGAGGAGGGATGTGGGAGGAAGTCTCTTCAGGCAGGGAAGAAGAGGAAGCTGGATGGAGGGATACCCAGGAGAGGCTACAGTAGTGAAGCCTGTAACATGGAAGAGACCGAGGAGGAAAATCCAGAGCTGGAGGATGAATGGGACCATATTATAAAGATTCCTGACTGATGGTCTTGTCAGAAGTGCCTAAGAAAGAAGGGGAGAGACACCAACACCCAAGGCCACTGTCACACCTGCACTACTGGGTGAATAATTGCCAGAGGCAAGGATCGCAAGACCTTGTTTCAGATCTGGGGAAGCTGACCCTAATGTAGTTCAAGTGCTAGAGGAGGAAAAAACAGAAGGAGTGCCAGTGTCAACTTCTGTCACCACACATTTGAATGTGGCTGATCCTCAATGAGAATCACTATAAAATGGACGACAAACTGGACTCCTGGGAATGCAGATCTATTTTCAGAGGATCCTTTCAGAATACCTTGTGCACGAGGAGTGCCTGGACACAGGGACAACTTCCTGTATGGAATGTCCAGTCTTAAATACTCTTCCGCATACAGAAAACAGACAAATAACAAACTCAGTATTGGTTACAATTTGCTGCAGTGGAAAGCATGTGACTTCATTACATATATGTTCTTTTCCCCTAACGCAACCAAGCTTCATATGTTATTTTCCCCTAACACAAGTATCAGTGATACTTTCCCATCTGCATTAGCAATATTAAAGATCATTAATTTCTTAATGCATTGTTCTTCCTATCTTAATAGCAAGTTTCAAAAGCTGAATACAAAGGTGCAAAATCAAGATATTTTAAGATCTGAGATCTCTTAGCATGCAATTTGAATTTGCTATACAATTTTTGTGGTTTGGGCACATCCTGTTGCCATTCAGTTTAGAAGCCCATCTCTGCAGAAGACATCTCAAAGGTTAAGAGGAGGTTGTGGTGCTTTGCAGAAATACAGAGATGATGGTTTTAGGATGTGGCTACAAATAACATCTATAAGGCAGAGGAAGATAAACTCAAACCTTGAACCTTACTCTCACACTTCAGCATAATCAGCAACTGCTGCTGCCATCTCAGACCCCATTGAGGCGTCACATCTTCCATGTTCCTCACCCTCACCATGGACATGCAGGACCTTGCTTCTGCAGACCTCCTGCTTCAGCACTGTGTCCATCAGTAAGCAGTTAACCGGGGGTATGGAACAAACCCAGATTGAAAGCTGGCCTTTGTTGAAACTCCTGCCCAAGTTCTAATACATCCTTGTTTCTTTGAAGCTTCTGGTAGAAAATTTGTGGCTCTGGGAATGGAGGTTGGGGCCACCTGTCTTTTTTAGGGCCCACTTATGGTTGAAGACTGGGCTGCATATGAAACAATAGGGGTGGGAAACACTCCGTGTTTTGTGTCCCACCACTTAAAACCAGCATAACTCAATTATAGCCACAAACATCAGGAAGGCCAAAGATCTGTTCCCTCCCTACACTCCCATGGAGTGTACCCAAATCCTGTCAATTTAAATTGGTCTTATATTTAATTCTCTGAAATGCACTCAATATATATGGAAATTACATGCTCTTTCTCAGCTGCCTTTTGCTTGCAAGTATAACAAGATCAGAAAAGAGTCAGGACAAATCCTACATTCTTCACAAGTCATTACAAGAAATCTATTTTTCCCCTGCCCAAAGCTAAGTCCATCTCTGCCTCAGGCAATTTCAAAACTATTTATTTTCTTTTCATTTCTGACTCCTTAACACTTGAAAGGAATTTGATTCCTTTTTCCTGAACCACTTGATAAATATAATTCTTAGCCTCATATAAGGAAGACAATTAGGGTGTAAACTGCACCATGGTCCCACGGTAATGAGCTCATCCTTGGACCTCAGAGGTCATTTCTTCCCACTCTTTCTCTTCTCACCATCATGAAAGTGGCAAATTATTCAGTAGCTTTGTCAGCATATCGATGACCTTCTCTCTCAAAGGAGGACTGTAATTGAAAGCAGTTTGCTATATGGCTTAGTGTTGAGAATTACCATTAAGTGACTAATAATAATGTCGTCACCTGAAGGGAACCTCTGACTGCTATTGAGCTCCAAGTTAGGAAAAAAAATGAAAAACAGTATTTTCATTTTATTTTACCGGATGAACTTGTATCTGCGACTCTTGCTTCAAATAAGTCTTATGACTAAGTCCTTACCATAGAAACAAAAAGATAGAATAATAGAGGTTGGAATGAGCAGGAAAGGCCTTGTGATTTATCAGACTGAAAGCGGAGTACATTAGCCCTGTAGCTTGCAACCTACCAGAGCTTGAGAACCCCCTCCCCTATTTTATTTTGTTTCACTTCTGGCGCTTTAACAGCAATGGCAGGAGTTTCTCAAGCCCAAAGTGATCCAGATATTTATGTAATCATCCAGTTACTTCAACAGCTAAACAGTTCATTTTCTGAAAACCCGAGGGAAGGAAGTGTAGATGCCAAACTCTGCCTATGCAATAGGGAAGTGTTACTAACTATTTAAGAGAGAGGGGGGGGAGAGATGTGTAATGGCAACATCACAACACAAACTTCAGCAAGCTTGGTAAGTAGTAAAGGGGTGTGAGCCAGACATGCTTTCCTCCATTGCTAGTTTTGTTGCTACACCTGGATGTGATTGATGATGCATCTGAAGATGGATAGAGAACTCCTTTTGTTTCAGGTGTTCTCCACATGAAGAACTGGTTTTCTGGGATTCCAAAACATGCAAAATACTCACCCACCCCCACTGATAATTATTTCTGTCTATGTGCATGAAGGCTATGAAAGGATCAGTTGGTTCGTCTTCCTTATTAAAATGCTATAAAAAGAATATGTTATCAATTATTAGTTCCCATCCTTCATCCTTTTAGTCTACCGTACATGATTACATGGAATTTATACTATTTTCTTAAGTGCTTGCATTTTCTCTTTTAGCTTTAATGTTGTCTTCTCCTGCAGTAAGATACTCCTCAATTCCCTGTTCTTAAACTTGAATATGTCTTAACTGCACTGGACTGTATATTGTCCCTTATTACTATGAGCCGCCTTGGGTCCTTTTCCAAGGAGAAAGGCGGGATAAAAATACTAATAAATAAATAAATAAATAAATAAATAAATAAATAAATAAATAAATAAAACCAAAATTTCTTAAAAAATCATCAATTTGTATTCATTGGGGGACTCCATTTATGATGAGTACAGATTGTCAATTTTTGACAAATTGGCCAAATCCATCAGAAAGCATGGTTTAGTTTTCCATTCATCCCCATCTCTAGTTTATACCTATTGGACTTGCCCAATATACATCTCTGAAAGATCCAATTGTAGGCCTGCCTGCAGCCTAGTACGCCATGGTGGATCTTGCTGCAGATAGTTTTTGAGCCAGCCATTTAAGAGGAAGGGGGATGCTTTTCCTTTCCTTTCCTTTCCTTTCCTTTCCTTTCCTTTCCTTTCCTTTTGAATTGATTTGATTCATGCGATACCGCACATTTTGGTGTACTAATGGAGCCATTTAAATCACTTCATAATATTGGCAAATCAATAGAAGACGACTTTGGGCACATTTCCAGTGATCACATTCACTGGGAAAGAACCAAAAAGAACCAAAAAAGAGTGAGCCTACCTGTTCAAAAAGTAGAAGATCCTAGTTTTAGCTAGAACTCCCAGAATGGAGAATTATGGTGTCTGTAGTTCAAAATGATGCCAATAATAAGAATAAGAATAAGAATAAGAATAAGAATAAGAATAAGAATAAGAATAAGAATAACAATAATAATCTCACTCTGAATCCTATGCTGCTGGCAATTAAATCATTTTAAGATTCAGAAATGTTGATTGAAAATGGGCATATCTGCAGTACAAGTGTATGTTAGCAATGGCCTTACAAGTATCTTTCATACAGGTGGAAAATATACTGCCATTCAAAGTTGTTTAGAGAGCTGATGTGAGGTATTTGGCTGGGGCTGCATGTATACATTATAAATCTTAAACACATGGACTTCACCAGTTTTTTTTTTTTTTTTTTTTTTTTTTTTTTAGTATATACATGAATGAGTTCATGTATATACTACAATGTTCTTACTGCTTGTGGCTGTTGAAGAACTACCGTATATACTTGAGCATAAGTCAACCCGAGTATAAGTCGAGGCCCCCAATTTAACCCCCCAAAACTGGGGAAACATATTGACTCGAGTATAAGTCTAGGGTGGGAAATGCAGCAGGGCCTGGCAGCTCCTCCTTTGTGAGCTGGGGGAGTGGGTGTGATGTTTAAAATGACTTTTAGCCACTGATGCAAGTGCTTGGGTCAGTGGCTAAAAGTCATTTTAAACATCATGTGCTGCTCCCCTGTGATGCAGAGGGGGGTCAGGAGAAGCGGCACACAATGTTTAAAATGACTTTTAGCCACCGACCCAAGCACTTGCCTCAGTGGCTAAAAGTATTGACCTGCATATAAGTCGAGGACCCCTTTTTCAGCCCAAAATTAGGGCTGAAAAACTAGGCTTATATTCGAGTATATACAGTAAGTCAGTGCGGGTGTTGCCAGGATGGCATAGAATAAAATCCTTTGCCCTTCAGCTGTGTTTTGCTGCTAGCTCTAATATCTGCCAGCAGTGGAAAAAAAAAACATTGGGGAGCACCTAAACTGCCCATGAGCATATCCACCCTCTGAAGTTCCACTGTGTACATTTTAGCTATGCACCTGTGACCTATTAAAGGTTAAAGCATAGGCCAACTGAGGAGGAAATTACACCTTCTATATAAACTCTGTTCAAACAGCTTGAAATTTGAAATAAATCCTTGTACTTCTCCCTCCACTGCAGTTGAATTTCAATTGTTCTTTGGGGGGCATTTTCCCCTCGCCCATAGCCCTTAATTGATGGTCTATCTATAAGGATCTGGATACTGCCTTCCTACACCTAGAATAAAGAGACAGACACAGATGATGGGGCTAACTAGGACTACATTTTATTAATTCTTACTGTCAACCTCGTTCAACCTGCAGAGGGGCCTAAACACATGAGGATCACTGGGGAAGGTGCCAGGGGTATTTTTTTACCCCTTCCCTGCAACCAAACAAGCAAGTCCCAAGCCTTTGGTCAGAGCTACCCCCTCTGTGTTTAGCAGAGGGGGTAGCAAATCATATACATCATCCCACCGTCCAATCCTCATGAACTTCGGTGGACAGCATCCAAGGTTGGCCCCCTCCACACACACATTCACTACTTATTCTGGCAAGGAAATATCAGTATCCTAGTTGCTGAGATGCTGGGTGCAATAGCACCCTTGTGCCTCTTGGGAACACATCAATAATCACTTCTCATTCCTCACCACCCTCCAGTGTGACCTATTAAAACATGGCACCACTTATAGATCTGCCATGTCCCATGGGTAAAGCAGTGTGGGTGGGTTAGTTGACTATATGCCTGACAAACGAGTCAGATGAGACTGGTCCAAAATTCCTATCCAGCCCTGAAGTGGTCACAACAGCCACACTGGAGCCAGGATTGCCACAAATGAAAGAGAGCTGATCTCACCAAAATCAGTACTTTCTCACCAAATCCTTCTTGGATGCACACAAAACTAGTTCCTTCTGAGATAACAGTTAATCTAGAAGTACTTTAAAGTAGAAAAGGCATTTTTTACTCACAACAATTACCACCTGTAATGACAATCAGAAGGTGAGAGAGGAAAAGTGAAATCTCTAGACATTGAGAGAGCAGCAGTGCTGTCTTCTCAGATAATGGTCAGAAGAAGAAAGGACAGACAATCAACAAAAAGTAGCCTTATACATTTTTAGGAAGAAGAGACTTGCCACAAATGCCAGTGATGGGAAGAACTTTACCAATCAATTTAGAAGCAAATAACAATCACATTAGGATACAATAGTGGTACTGGAGTGTTTCTGACAAACCTGAAGGTTTTATACTGCAGGGATTCATATTGGTAAAGGTGGTCCAATAAGGGTAATTGTCACGACTGCTGCGGGAGGGATGGAGATGGGGTGGTGGAGATATGGAGATGCAGTTTAAGGCAAGAAATTGCTTATCTATCTATTAGACATGGGCACAAAATGAATTTTTAATTTGTTTTGTTATTCATTATTCATTTTGCCAGCTAACAAAACAAATAACGAACCAACCCATCAAAGAAAAATGAAATGAAATGAAACAGAGATTACCGTTTCATTCATTTCATTTTTTTTTTTTGGGGGGGGACACTTACCTTCCTGTGGAGTAGACTCCTTATGGGTCCTGGAAATAATAAATAAATAAATAAATAAAAATGGCACCCCCCCCCCAGCCTCCCAGGGAAGCAAGCGCCTCTCAGCTGTGGGTAAAATAAATAAATAAGTAACAAGCCCCCGGCACCAGGGCTGTAAAAAAACAAAAACAAAAATGTGCCAACCCGGCTGGGGAACCCCATGGTCGGCACTGTAAAATGTTTTTAAAAATTAAAAAAAAAATTTAAAAGCGCCGACCCAGCCCTGGAGTCCGCATGGTTGGTACTATAAATTTTTGAAAATATAAAAAATAAAATTAAAAAAATGGTGCACCCTGGCTACTGGGAAGCAAGCTTGAGAGGTGCTGGCACCGAGCTAGAGCCTCTCAGCTGTGAAGGAAAAAAACACACTGTAATAAATAAATAAATAAATAAAATAAAAGTGCCAACCTGGCTGGGGAGTCGCATGGTCAGCACTGTAAAATGTTTTAAAAAATAAAGAGTAAGTCAGTCACCTTTATTGGCATAAATAAATAAATAGATAGATAGATAAAACAGACAATGGGCAATAGAGAATAAAAGCACGTATTTGTGGGAGTGTGCGGTCCCAAGTCAGTATCGCTTAAAAAGAACAAGCATGGTGGTGGAGGGAATGGAAAAGTATTGTAACAGGATGAGAGCAGGAGGGTGTTTCCATGAAGCATTGTATTTGTCCAGCCATAAACGACTGCAGACCATCCAGGGTGAGCAAACTATATTTAAAGGTGTTGAACATAAGGCCCTTTAAGTAGCTGTGGTCTGCAACGCTGGATTATGAAATTGATAAATATGGCAATTTGCCTAGTGTGGGTTTTGTCTAAGCCTAACAAAGGGTTATGCAAGATGATCTCATCCTGGCGACCAGGAAGTCTAGCAAGATGTGGGTCTAAGTGGGAAGCACGGATGGCCTTGTACAGAGGACAATATAAGATTGTATGCACCAGAGACTCAGTGGTCCCTGTATTACAGGGACATAACCAAGCTTCCGGTGGTAGAGAGCTGAATCTCCCGTATAAGACATTGGAAGGGAGTACATTACATCTTGCTAGAGTAAAAGTGTGTCGTTCTTGTGGATTCTCTAAAGATGTAGGTAGCTGGCCGGCTTGCCAACAGGTAGCGGGAGTTGAAGACTGAGGGGAGAACATGCCTTAGAGACTGCTGCAAGGAGGTCTTCCCTTTCAATATCTAGCCGTCTAAGAAAATAAAGAAAATTTAAAAAGTGCCAACCCAACCACTGGGGCCACATTGTCGGCAATGAAAAAAAACCAAAAGACCGTGGCAGCGGGACTGTCTACCCAGTCGAGTTTGGTTTGGTTTGGAATTTTTTAAAATTTGTACGAACCCGAACCTGAACTGAACTGAGGGTGGGCATGAAACAGAACCAACCGAACCATCAGTTTTCTTTTTCGTGCCCACCTCTACTATCTATCTATCTATCTATCTATCTATCTATCTATCTATCTATCTATCTATCTATCTATCTATCACAAGGCAGTGTACCTGGCTCTCCTCCTGCACACTCTGCATTCACAACAGCAACCAAGCAGGGATCTGAACCCAGGTTTTCTGAGTCCAGTGCTGTAAACAACACAGTACAATGGTTTTCATACTTCTGTACAAAATCCATTGTACTTTACATTATGATTTTTCCTTTTGTGGACTGGCACTGCAGAAGAAACAAATGATACCTTAAGCACTTCAGTTTCCAATGGATTCATGTAGTCAGAGTCATAGGTGTATATATGGTAGAGTCACTATACCTCAGAGTTTTGAATCTCTATGGCTGCAGTCTTCTACTTCCTTACTTAGTAGAACATCTTAGTGAAATTGAGAAATTGGTGTACATGCACACCCAAGGGAATGCTCACTTATAATCTCTGTGACACTACTTATTTTCCATTTTGGTTTTCAAACTATATATAGTGAAGTTTACATTTTATAGTATAAACAAAGCATTTATAACCTGGCTAGGTTTAGCTCCCAAAGCCCCATCAAGACACGCAGGAGAACAATATCCAGAACTATAAAATATATATTGTAACCACAATGAAAATTGATAATAGGCACTTGCTCTCTGTGGTGATGGCAGTCTTAATAATATTTGACACTTTTATTAACAGAACTGTCCTACTTGTTTTATTTTATTATTCTCTTGGGGACAATCCTGACATCACTGTTCAATGATTTTTCCCTAACACTTAAGTAATTAAGAGCAATGCTCAAGATCCGCAGCACACAATGGACCTGAAGAACTGATTCCAGTTAAATATTGCTGCCATGAAAACCAAACGTATGCAAAATGTTTGACTATCTGTTCCCTTTGATCATTCTATGTTGTTTTTTTAATGTTGGAAATGTGAGCATAATCTAGCCCTAGTTCAGTGCAAAATTGTGTTGGTGAAAACAAATTAAGCCATCTTAAAATATACTAGATGTGATCTGGGTGAATTTGTTGACCTCAGTCTATCTGACAAGGTCGCAATGAGGATACAATTAAGGCAAAATCCATGAACACATTGCAAAATGGTTGGGGAGGAAACATGCAAAATAGTAAACAAATCAATAAAATTATTGCTTGGTACCTGCTCCACAATACAATATGACAGGATAGCTATTGCATTGTGACGTTGATACAGAAGCAGGCTTGGTTTTTAATTAATAGCAGTATAGGAGAGAGCACTCTCAGGATGCTGAGAAAAATAGTTTATTAAAAGAGCCCAACGCGTTTCGGCCAAAAATGGCCTTCTTCAGGGACTTTTCACTATAGAAAAAGATAACATTTAAAAGACATATAGTCAGAGTAATCTATATATGAACAACATACAAAAAATGTTTCATATCAAATGCACAGTTGACACTTTGAATACTAAAACAGCATACATAGTGGTCAATGTAAAAATCACTGAGTATTATAGGGACACTTTAAAAGCAGTCTAACCTGCAGCCTCAGACCACTGACTAACTTGCACTCACAACATTCTAGACATTTTACAAATTATGCTGTTCTAAGGGAACAACCATATTGGACATGGCATGCACATATTTTATACAACTTCAATTGTGTTACTCTAGTCTGTGAGGAAGAGTGATAATAACAGATACAAGAACCACTTAACTGTTTGCCCCACTGCTTTCACATATAAGGTAGCGTACATATGAGAAGCAAGATATTAAGCTGTTCCCAGAGTTTCTTTTAGCACAGGTTGGTGGTGTATATTATAATATAGCATTCATGTAAAATAAAAATAGTATTTTGTCCCATTAAACAGTGGATGATGAAGTGTGAGTACTAAGAAAGATAAGAGAATCTTTGGTAACAAGTGGAATACACAAATAAATGATTTTAGTATAAGGTTTTTATTATTGTTTTAATTATTTATTGTTGTTTGATGTTTTTAACTGTTTTAATTCTTTGATTGGAAGCCGCCCAGAGACCTTTGGGTAGTGGGTGGCATATAAGTTGTAAAAATAAATAAATAAATAAATAAATAAATAAATGACTGAAAAAAAATTTGCATCTGTTTTAAAGGAATCCATTGAGAATAGTGCTTGTAAAATATCCCTTGGGTATAAGTACTTGCTTCATGTACTTTCTCTTCTTTTTTATAATTCATTTTGTATCTGGAGTGTCAAGACATACAGAGAAGAAAATTTAGTTTCAGATAAGTTGTTTGGAAGTAGTTGTGGATAACGTCCACATATATGCAAGCATATTTTTCTCAGCATCCTGATAGAGTGCTCTCTCCTGTACTGCTATTGTTTGTGGATGCTCCAGTCTTTACCTTATTTATTTATTTATTTATTTATTATAGGACTTATATACCGCCCGTCTTCCTGGTGGGGAACTCCGAGCGGTTTACAGCATTTAAAAAGACAACAAATTCCACAATATAATAATAAGAGCTAAACAGATAAAACAGCAGGTGCAGGAGATGGCGATGGCGGAAAGAAGGAAGGAGGGAAGGAAAAAAAAATCATCCAAACGCCTCCCGAAAGAGTAAGGTTTTAAGAGCCTTCCGGAAGGCGGGCAGGGACTCTGCTAGGCGCACTTCTGCTGGTAGATGGTTCCACAGCGTTGGGCCAGCCACAGAGAAGGCTCGGGAACGGGTGGAGGTTCTCCGAGCCTCCCTGGGCATGGCCACGCGCAGCATGTGCGCCCGTGACAACCTAGTTGGACGGGCCGAAGTTGACCGCTGGTCGATCCGCTCTGTCAGGTAGCCAGGTCCTAGGCCATGGAGGGTTTTGTAAACCAAAACCAGGACCTTGAATCTGATTCGGGCTGCAACGGGTAACCAATGCAGGCGGGCCAGAACTGGGGTGATGTGCTCATATCGACGCACACCCGCCACCAGTCTGGCCGCCGCATTTTGGACCCGCTGCAGACGCCGAATCAGAGTCAAGGGCAGCCCCATGTAGAGCGCGTTGCAATAGTCCAGTCTCGAGATCACCAACGCCTGGACCACTGTTCTAAGGGATTCCCCATCCAGGTACGGGCGAATCTGGGCGATTCTACGCAGGTGGAAGAAGGCAGCCCTGGACACGGCGGACACCTGGGCCTCCATGGTGAGCGCCGGGTCCAGGACTACTCCCAGATTCCGGACTGAGTCCGATGGCCTGAGGGAAACACCCTCCAAGGTGGGAAACGGGCCACCGTAGCTGGATGGGGTAGCCCCGAAGAACATAACCTCGGTCTTATCGGGGTTGAGTTTGAGCCTGTTAATCCTGGTCCATTCCATAACTGCACCCAAGCACCGATCGAGGGTCCGGACAGCCTCATCTGCAGCGGTGGAAAAGGAGACATAGAGCTGCGTGTCATCAGCGTACTGATGACAGCAGACTCCATGTCCCCTAATGACCTCTGCCAGCGGCCTGATGTAAATGTTGAACAGCATGGGAGAGAGAGACGACCCCTGTGGAACCCCACAAGGGAGTATCCAAGGGGCCGACATCTCGCCCCCATGTTTTTTAATTAAGCAGCCGAGAAATGCTTCTCTCCCAATCCATTCTCCAGTATCTTCCATATTATTTGAGGGTGATCTTTTTCATCAGTTGCAAGGGTGGACAGATTTAAAACTGGCATGAACTACTTTGTGGGTTATAACTTGTTGCTTTTTTAAAAAATTGCTTTAAATTTTAACTTGATAACCTATCAGAACAGAACAGAACAAACACACATAGAACTGAAGAAATCTGAGTTCATTCTTTTCAGTATCAAAACCACACACAATTTTTCAAGCCCTAAAACTAATTCCTAGTTAAAATAAACTTTATTTCTGCAATACAATTATTGAAGGGTTGCAGAAAGTATAGCCTTCCAATTACTACTACATTGTTCCAATTACTATATTCCTGTTCTCCAAATTCAGCATTAGGATACCCAGTGGATTGGAATTTCTGTTCAGCCATGGAAGCACACTGAGGTATGTGAGATAGTTAAAACCACTCCTTAAATGTCTCACTTACCTTGAAAGCCCTATTAAGGTTGCTATAAATTGGTTCTGATTTGACAGTAGATAACAAAATTTACATTATGCAAATTAACTATTTGGAGTCTAATTTGCATTTCATTTAAATCTGCAGACTATTCTAATTTAATAAACTTTTCATATTATGCAAATCAAGCACATTAATTGTTGCTTTATATTGCAACCAATATATTCCAACCTTGGAATCATTTGCACAATAAGTAATGATCGTAGGAACCCAATACAGCATGACATAATAGATTGAGGGTTGGATATGGAATAGGGAAACACAAGGTCAGATTCTTACTCAAGCACAATGCCCACATGGTATTCTTAAGTCAGTCAATATTTCTCCATCAAATCTACTTAAAGGGTTGTTTTTATAATAAAATGGGGAGAGGGGAATAATATAAAGTCACCAGTGATGGTGCATAGAAATAAATACTGACATTTGGTCATATATATTGGGTTTCTGTTAATCCTGCTATGAGACAGCTCTTTTGCTTTTGCTTTTTGTTGATGGCAAAAAAGACCCCATCCAACAGATCCACAAGAATATTACAGGGATTTCCCACAGGGGGCACAGTGATACCTGATTTGTAGGGGAAATGCAGGGGAAACACAAGATAAATGAAATGAAACACTATGCTCCCCTTGGTCCTAAAAGACCAAAATGGCAGGGGAGCTTTCACAAGCTCTTCCCTGTGCACCTCCGAAATTGGAAGGGTTTGGACTTCAGGGGGATGAGTTATGAAGCTCCAAAGGGGGTGCCCCTAGGAAAAATCTTTGTAATTGGATTCAAAAGCCAAGCGGTGGGTGAGCGATTAGGCTACTGTGGTTTGGCTTCCATTCTGAATCCAATTAGAAAGAATTTTTTCTATGGGCACCCCATTTGGAGCTTCCAAACCTTTCCAAATTTGGGGAGTTTACAGGGAGGATTCCAAACTTGAATCCCCATGATCTTGCAATAATTACTATTTTAGTGTGCATGTTTTTAATATACTCCAAAATAGTAATTCATGAGCATATTTCAGCACCAATATTGCTCAGCTTCAAGTTTGGATTTTCCCTGTAAACCCCAAACATTTGGACAAGTTTGGTGTTCAGGGGGCTGAGTTATGAAGTGCCAAAGGGGGTGCCCCTAGGCAAAAATCTTTCTATTGGAAGTGGAACTTCCAAAGCCAAGCCGTGGGTGAGCGTAGTGCCACCGCAGATTGGCTCCCAATTTCAATATAAAGATTTTTTTCCTAGGAGATTTGAAACCTCATAACTCAGCCCCCTGAACCGCAAACCTTTCCAAATGTTGGGGGCTTACCTAGAAATGCTCCCCTGCCATTTCATCTAGGACTAATCATTTCATCCTGGGGTGGGGGAATGATGTTTCATCACAAAACAAAACAAAACAAAACATGTCCTACCATTTCATTAGGTAATGAAGTAAATTGTTACCTAACGAAATGACAAAACAGCATTTCATTCTTCATTTCATATCCATCTTTAAAGCTGAATATTTCATTATAATCAGAACATATGTTAGCTTAACTTTTGTTGACTTATTTGATTCTTCATTCACAAGCACACACTCACCTCATTACCTGTGGTTTGGTTTCGCTGCTAAGCTATATTGGGAATGAGATTCATAGCAGAACATGGATAAATTTTCAATAAATACAGAACACCATTCCAAATCCCTCTGATGGAACTGCCACTGACTTTACTGGCAGGGAGACTGTAGGAGCTGTAGTTCAAGAAATTCACTCTTCCAAGTTCTGCTTTCCAATAAGTACAAACATATCAGTTTCTTATGCATATTTACTGAGATGTAACACTCATTTAATTTAGTAGAGCGTAATTTAGGATAAGCAGCTCAAACAGCTGTATCAAGACAAATATAGATAGAATTAGATCCTTCTCATTCCTTGAGCGTCTTTCCAAAAGTTTATAATTCACAAACAACTGTGAACATAATAGCAAAAAAATTAAGAAGAAATACACACTTTTAATAATTTACCTTTCCTCCCACTTTCCTCCAATTGGAGGAAATAAACTGGATTTAATATTTCCAGAAGAGATAAGAGGTGTATAGACTTACTGTAGAATATATATACTATTTCATATACATATATCCCTGTGCAAGCCTTCAGAGAGACAGATAGGGCCTGCCCATAATTAAACTTGAAGAGTATGTTAAATGTTCAATATAGAAATAGTAACTTAAGACAATACCAAAAAGCACGTACATCTTTATTCTTTGTACTACAACAAACCATTTGTTTTAATAGAAAACACTGCAATGATACAGAAATACTGGGTAGAGGAATGAAAGCAATATCCTCTGGGCCTTCACCAAGCTCATTAGAACTCTTTGTATTTTGCTTAAAGTTTTCTTAAAAGAATAGTCTATAAGGCAAGATGATTGTGAATATGTAACAACCATAATCTGATCTCACCTGATCTCGGAAGCTAAGCAGGGTTGGGCCTGGCTAGTACTTGGATGGACGACCACCAAGGAGTACCAGATGCTGTAGAACTGCACCTGGAGTAGGAACTGTCAAGCCACTCCAGTAATACTGCCAAGAAAACTCCATGAACATGGAGTCACGAAGAGTCCGTCATGACTGTAACAACACAACACACACACAACCATAATGAAGTAAAGTTGCATGTCAGTTTGTGAAATAGAATGGAAGCCAATATTCAGTCTGATAAAGGGCACTTTTACATGACCCCTAAAATCTGAGGTAAAGGGCTCCCAGATCTGGAACTTAAAAATGTTTTCCAACCAGCTCCGGACTTTTAAAAAAATTAAGTACGCCCACACCCACCTAAGTGTGTCCCAGCGCACTTTTCAAGTACCTGGCCTCCAGGAGGTAAAAAATCTTCTGATGCGCATAGTAAAGCTGTGACTGCCGGGCTCCCTTGTCTTCTGTTTGTTTTTTTGTCCCCGCCACCCCTTTAAGAGACAGGAATCACTACGTGGCGGCTCAAGGCTCTTCGACCGGCAGATGGAGGTGAGCCTGCATTTTTTTCTCCCTTTTTTTCTCCCTCCCCTCACACAGACAGGAACAATGGAGTGCGGAGGGGTGGGAACACAGGAAGAGCGACAAAAACTAATCATGATTAGCCTGAAATCTTCTTTCTTTTTTCTAGGCAGACTCAGGGATCAGCCTCACAGGCTTACGACTGCCCCAGATCAAGTAGATCTGGCCGCTGAGTTTGGGGTAAAAAGGGACAGAACAGGAAAGGCTTTAAGGATGGATTCTGTGGCAGAACAGGCAGCTCTTCTTGTAAAAAGACCACCAGATGGTCTATGAAAAGACTGCAAGGAGCAAGTGAAACACTGGAAGCCACTAAATATTTCTTGGCAGCACACCAATGGAGAATCCTGTTCTTGGTGGTGCTATCTTGGGCAATTGGTGTGATGTTTCACTTGAAGGAGGAATCTTTCTGAGCTGATAATGGAGGAAGCCAGTAGGATGCCACAAGGAGATCTTCAAGGAGCAGTGTAAATGAGAATTCACACATGTAGTCTGTAGATGCTGTAATTGTTGCATGTTGCTTCCAGCCTTGTATCTGCATGGATGGGTCCTTTTCTGGGGGAACAAGAGAGTCTCCCATATCATGCCTGCCCCAGATTTGGGTTCCCCTATAAAGCTGACTAGACCTGCCTGAATGCACATTGAGGTGGAAGGTGGGGAGATTTACAGCAATGTGCAGAACAGCTGGCTATTAATCTGTATCATGCATGGCCTGCAGAAAGAAGGGCTACCAAGCTCAGAGCAGGATGGCCCTGCTTATTAAATTTCTTTTTCATCCTCTGTTCTATGACAAAAGCCAAAAAAGCCTCAAATACAAAGAGGTGTGACTTAAACCTTAGGTGCTACGGTTATAGCTGGCTCCCGCCAGGGTGTCAGTTTAAAAAAAAAGTTTGATTGTAAATCAGTGATGGCCAAACTTTGGTCCTCCAGATGTTTTGGACCACAACTCCCAGAATTCCAAGCCTGCATTTTCAATGACGAAGGACTGTGGGAGTTGTGGTCCAAAACATCTGGAGGGCCGAAGTTTGGCCACCACTGTCCTAAATGGTTTCCTGGTACAGTATTAGACTTTAAGTGTTAATGCAATGTTGGAAGAAAATGAATTATGGTCTGATGGTTAAACTACAGTACTGCAGTCAAAAGTCTCTGCTCGCAACCTGATTTTGACCCCAGGTTCAAGTAGCCAGCTCAGAAATGACTTGAGATCAGTAAATTGAGTACTCAGCTTGGTGTTGGGGGAGGTCAATATGTAGCCAGTCAACTGCCCAGAGAGAGCTTTAAATACTATGGGGCAGTATATAAACAGCACACTTTTTAACAGTGACAAGAATATTTTCCTTTCATCTTTCCTCTGAAGCATATATCCTGCCAAGAGAATAAGTAAGCTTTTCCATAATGCAGGGCTTAAATTAATACTGTAGCTTTTTATAATCTTAGGAGTCAAAAATGACTGTTCCTTTGTTTTATTTCATTGGGTAGCATTTTAGTCTGGCATGAAAGACCTATTCATAACAATACCTTAATGATGACATAACTGTAGGGCAAAAGTTTGCCCTTAATCTCTGTACAGAGTGCTCCTCTCCCTGCCTCCCCGTTTGATGTATGGTCATGGCCTTTTAAATACAAACACTTTAGGTAGATTTAAATCTTGTCATTTTCAAATGCCAGCCTTGAAATGGTAAGTTGCAAAGCAGAGGTAGTATCCACAGTTAACTACTGCAAAGCTTTCTAAATTTCCAGCACGCTCCGCTTCAGGTGGAAGACTGGCAAGCAATTTAAAATATCCAAAATATGTCCCCCTTTAAATCATTCACTGTTAACTCCATGGTGTAGTGGATCATGAGAGCATAACGGGAGTCAATGGAAAGTCATTCGAATGAACAAGAGTATCGCCAAGAGTAGGCATAGGCCACTTGGGGTGGATGCGTTGTCTGCCTTTATACAGCGCAACACATACACCCTCACAAAATCCTATACTTCTGCATGTTACGAGTGCAGATCTGCAAGGGGCTGAACTGGAAACATTAACAGCTCGAAACATGCGTTGTTAAAATTCCAAATATAGGAAGGCACATCATCTTAAGTATGAAGATTGCCTTGTGCTTGTGACAACAACTGAACTCTAATGAAGGTATTATTCTATTGACCCCCGGACTGAAAAGACTGCCAGTGCTTTACATGTGAAGGAAGGAAAGAGGTTTCACAAAACACTGATCAAAATATGCATATGCAAATCCCATCACAGGACCTTTAGCAACTGTTAGAGCAGCAGATGCTAATTCTGATAATGAAATAGCTTTCAGTCACACCAAGTATTCACCAGACATAAATCAGCACTGATTAGACAATACGTAAAACAATAAAAAAGTTTTACAAGCAAAATACTAGGTGGTGGATTCCGGCTAAGCACTATTATTGCTTGTTTAAAATTCAGGGGAAGCATGTTTAATCAAGATGAGTTAAAATGATGTGCTTGTTTATATTGCAAATGCATATGAGATGGTAATTTTATTGGTACTTATGATATTGTTTTTACTGCCCCTTTGGAGCTTTCTAAATCCCTACTAGAAGATTATCACATTAGAAAACAAATTTATTTGCATGTGCTAATTTTAGGCACAGCACCCTTTGGGAATGGGTCATATTTTGGAACAATGAGAATGCAGTTTAGAACATTAAGGGCATAAAAGAAAAGTTTTACTGATTTATATTAGTGATCCATGCAGTTGAACACCTGGTTTCCTCATGTTCCCAGAAAACCAACAAGTAATTGAATGTCATAAAGTAAGAACCTCCCTGAATTGCTTGACTTTCAGCTACTAATATATAGACCTGCTAACCTTGAAGATTTTCACTGACCTGTTATACCTCCTAGGCCTTGATAATGCTACTTCTTTTTGAAGTTATGCATTTTGTATACTGTGACAGTTATATATTCTCATTTGCCAGCATATTAATAAAATAAATAATATCTAGATGTATAAAAAGACTGTCCTTTTAGCTTGTTCAATATTAAATGATGCAGTGTTATGTGGATCTTTCTTTGCAGGTATGTCTTCTGGAGGAAGTTTCAGTGCAGAGCACACTCTTCTGTCTTTGCCACATTGGCATATCTGAGGGGAAGTGACCTATTTCTTCTTCACCTTTGCTTTGAGGCAGGGATAAAAGGGATAAAGGGCACCTGCTTCCTATCACAACCACTGTTTTCATTAATTCTCCAATGTATGCTTATGAACTTAGATGAATAAAAGCAAGCCTTCTGGGAGGGGCCAGGCACTTTTTGTCTGTCTGTGTGCCTGATCAGCTGGCTGAAAAAGGCATATCTCTCTCTGTGTGTGTGTATGTGTGTGTGTGTGTGTGTGTGTGTGTGTGTGTGTGTGTGTGTGTGT
>JAHTLZ010000129.1:10833308-10853453 GCA_023846285.1 Phrynocephalus versicolor | reverse complement strand
CTTTGTATTTCACTGACAGGGTGTTAAAATTAATTTCTCTGTGTTACTCTACTAAAAGACACTTCAATGATTGTGACCGCTTATGAATTAAATAGATAGGAATTAATGAAAGTGTTTACCAGACAGCTGGGAAACAGCCTCTTAAATAGTGGTAATACATCAACCAGCCACATCATTTGTAAGCCTCGAAATAATCTATCAACCTCGAAGAAATATACTGCCTTTTTAATTTGGACCTAGCTGGGTTCAGACCAAAATCTCAATTCCACTAAAGCGGTTGGAAATTTGAGTTTGTCAAACAAAAACTTCAGCGTCACATCAACTGGGAAATATTACTCAATGTTAAAAATCAGATGTAGTGGTTGGAACAATTCACACTTTAATTGAAGGACCCCAATGTGGAATTGTCAAGAATTTAGATTTTTATTAATCATATGTTGTTGATGTTGGCATTCCAACCATTGGAGTCCAGTGAATTATCACCTGGACTATAAGAACTGGAGGTGTGTGGATTTATGCTTTGGGACAACATCTCCCCAGATTACCCAGATAGCATAGCCATAGTTCACTGGCAAATTCTGGGAGATGTAATTTTAAAAAAATCAAACAAATGACAATTCCACACATCTCTTACTAAGAATATTGGAGTTACAGTATAATTATCAGCTGCTCCTATGGCTGCAGTTAATGCCCTTCAGACACATGTCAATTCAGTTCTTCAAAAATATTCTGGTATGTGGAATATTGTGGTTATATATCCACAATTCAAAATTCCAGAAAATAGCCTAACACTGCTGCACAATATTATGCCACATTGTCAGCAGGAAAAGGGGTGCCAAGCATTATAGAGCAAAAGACATCCTGAAAGCTGATAACACCAATGGCACCAGTCAAGATGGCCCTGCTTGGGCTCACTATTATTCACAAAGACAGTTACTTCATGTCCCTCTCATCATGGTTTGTGGTCCTGCTTGGGACCGGTACAAAAAAATGTTAATGCACATCCATTGCGTGACGATGGGAGTTTGTCCCGACCATGCCCCCTGAACTGGGATTTAAGCGTGATGAGCCATAGCTCTCCCTGACCTCGGGAATTCTCTTGTCTCATTTCTTGTTTCAAGACGAGAGCCTGTGAAGTAAGGCTCGTCACGCAACGTGCATATTCTCCATCTAGTGGCAGGAGTGCGAAGTTGCATTCTCCAGTACAATCCCAATGGTGTAAACAATGCATCGCAGAGAGGGAAGAAGGTATAAAACCTTGAACTTTGCAGATTGAGGCATGAAAGGCAAAGTTACGGAGAATCGAAATATCAAAAAACAGAAGGTTGGACCAAAAAAAAGGGGGAAATGAAGGCAGGGAAGTTCAGATGTCACGAAATAAGGACGTGAAGTAATGGTCATCACAATACCATTAATCACACCTGTGGGTAAACAGAAACAGGGACAGAACCGGGACAAGACCACATGACCGTGAATGACATTATCATGAAATGAATGTAATCTCGGAACGAGGAAGGATGTGAAGTAACTGTCAAAGTTACACCAAACAAGGGAACACCCCAAATCTCACTCTTTCTTTCACCAGTTAACTTCACACAATTGTCAGAGCTGTTTTTCAACAAATATGAATGGCAGTGAGCTCATGAGTGCATCAACGTGTCTACTCTGCAGTGCCCTTGCTGGTAAGTCTGTTCTACAGATGCTCAGTTTATAATCAAGTAGTTGTTCTTTGCTCTTGAACTGCATTTTTGATGGAACTATATTTCAGCCCTTGCAGCCTTGATCCCTTTCAAATTTAATGTAGAGATACTTTGAATATCCCTTACAAAATTTCCAGATAATTTCCTGGCAATACATGGCAAAATGTCCCTTTCTGGAGCACTGTTACTTGATTACTTTATTTAAAGTGATCCTGTTCTTTTGACTCTACAAAGAAAAAAAAATACCTTGACAGTTTTTGTGACTTCTCATTGCCCTTCATATATCTCCTTTCAATGGACATGAAGCTGCACCAATAAGTCTACTTGGGCATGGTCTTAGGGATAAGCTTGTTTCATGCATGCTCACGTTATAAGTCAATATTTTACTCTTTTGAAAGACATTTTTTGAAGATCAGTGTTTCAGTCCCTCCAGCCTGGATTGCTTCCAAATTAAAAGGAAAAAACATGGGGGACTGAAATAATTCACTCTGAAGATAAGCAAGATTTTTTAAAATTTATTTTAAGTATGAGGACATTTAAGATTGCTTGTTTCTGCAAAGCAAGACTGCTATATCTGTACCTAATAATAGCTATATGCCGTTGCACTCAAAGACTGGACGAATGTGTAGGCACATCAGAATTGGGTTAAATTTGGGCCACACTTTATTCAATCATAGAGCAACATCAACATCCCAGTTTAAAAGGGAGCCTGCAGTAATGCGGGAACATGATCTGGATCTGGGGCTGGCTTTGCCCCAGCCCCAGACCTTATAATAGTGAGTTTTTCACAGTGCCAGATCCTCCCCTTAGCACTGTTCTCCCAAGGCTCCTGACTCTAGGTGACACCTGTGTTGGGGATGACCCTCCTGATCCACCTCCTGATGCAGAAATCTCCGTGAGGTGGAATTGCACATCCGTTTTGAGTAGACATGGGCACGGAGCAGTGAAATTCTCGTTTCCATTTTCGGTTATCGTTATTGTTAGGTAACAGAAACGGTAACGATAATTACTCCGCTCTAGCTCGAACCCGACCTGAAAAAAGAAAAATTCAGTCGGGTTTATCGTTGTCGTTCATGGCATCGCGGCGATCATGCGATGCCATGGCCAAGCAGCACAGAAAAAAAGTTTTTAAAAGTAAAAAAAAGCAACAACAAAAAAACGATTCCCAGCCAAAAAAGCAGGCAAAAATATGCCTGCCTGAGTGAGGGCACCTACCAGAGGGGTGGTTTCTGGGGGGGGGGTGTCCCCGGCCTTCCCCCCTCCTTTCCTGGGCTGTCTCTATGCCATGCGGTGGGTTGGGATCCAAAATGGCAACCACAATATTTATTTTTAAATCGTGGTCAAAAAACCCACTAAAGCACAACAGAAATATGTGAAAATAAGGTATTTTAAATGCCTGAATTTTTATAGTAGCAGCAGTGGGTTTTTCTTGCAATAAAACGTCTCCATTGATTTTATTTTATTTTATTTTATTTTTATTTTTTTACACCTGCGCATGCGCAATGATGGGCTGGCCATGGGATGGGACCATGCAATTTTTTGACCCATTCCACCAATCACATGGCCAGGTTCTGACTGACACTTCTGGATGTGCCAGAGGGCATAAAAAGCCCACTAACCCTAACCCTAACCCTAACCCCAACCCTAACCCTAACCCATATGCCAGTACACTGTCCTTCTTAGTGGGTCAGAGGCACCTAGAGGTGCAGCCCACTAACCCACCCTAACCCTAACCCTAACCCTAACCCTAATCCTAAGACTAACCCTTACCCTAACCCCAACCCTAACCCTAACCTGTACGCCAGTACACTTCCCTTCTTAGTGGGTCAGAGGCACCCAAAGAGGTGCCTCCCAGAGCCCACTTACCCTACCCCTACCCCTACCCCTAACCTGTACGCCAGTACGCTTCCCTTCTTAGTGGGTCAGAGCAGAGGCACCCAGAGAGGTGCCTCCCAGAGCCCACAAACCCTAACCCTAACCCTAACCCATGCTCTGGGTCCAGACGTCAAATCGTGCAGCTAAATCGCGGTGGAAACAACAAACGACAAACGACAAACAGAAATGACAGATTTTTGAAAATTATCGCGACAAACGGAAACGACCCGAAATGGACCCGTTCCGACAAATGACAACTCGAAATGTCATTTTTGTTGGTCATGCCCATCTCTAGTTCTGAGTATCCATTGAAACTCACTTGAAAAACTCATGCCTTGCACACTACCTGGCAGTGTGGTCATTAAGAATAATTTTCAGAAACCAAGACCTCCTTGACCACTTGGCCAAATAACTAAGAATGGGATGAATACAAACTCACCTGGCCCCTTTCAAGCCAATCTCAGGGGTGGGCCAAAAATCCCATCCCACCCTGTTCTTGGGGTGGGAAGGTGGGGTGAAGATCCCATAGAAGAAGGCTCCAGCTTGCTCCTTGCATCCAGGGAATGATGCTCTTCAAGTAACGTCCCCCCCCCGTCATGCTGGCAAAGAGCTCCCATTCCTGCAGCCACAGCTGTGGCAGGAGCCTTCTGAAGTTCAGCATAGTAAGGGTGGGAAAGCAATTTGAAACGGGAAGAAAAGCTCATGTTATAATTCGTTGTCCTTTACATCTATCAAATATTCAGACAATATTCACTGATTAGGTATGTGGTAAATAAATTCAGAAGAAGAAATTTCTGATAATAGATCTGATTTATCAATAATATGTTCATTCATTGAGATTTTGGCAAATGACTATGGTCCACTTTATAGTCATGTTCTGAGTAGTCTTAGTCAAATCATTACAATTGAACATTTTTATGATTTTGGAGCAATGATACATAATTTAAAAAATGTCTTCATATCTCTGTTTGTTGGCAACAATTAAATTATTTTATGTTTATATTGCATGTGAACTAAACACCCTCTGTTGGAATCTTTGAACTTGACCCTAAAGGAACATCAAGAACATCTATAAAGAAAGTAGAGCTGCAAAAGTCTACATATAGATCCACTCAAATGCCAGAGAAAGATGTTTTGTTCCATATCCTTGCCATGTGTTTAACAGCAGTTTCATTTGAACAATTTTTTTTAAAAAAAACCCAGTCTGCTGATTCCTGCCAATGAAGCTGCTGTTAAATGGCATGACAGCATTAATGATAATCACCCAACTCTTCTTCAAAAAAGTAACACAATAATTGTACAGCTTTATTCCCTCTGTTTCTGCTGCACCTTTTCCTCTAAAAATAGGGACCTATAGCAGATAGCAAGTACATATAGGTCAATATAAGAAGGCAGTAAGGGAGGCAAAAGAGGATTTTGTAGAGCATGTTGGTAGTACCAACAAGACTGACAATAAAGATTGTTTCAACCCCCTAAGCAGAACACTAGTAGCTCGTGAGGAAGTTGGGCTGTTAGATGACAACAGAATTAAAGGAGAAAAGAGATTTAAGAGCAACTAATTTCTTTATCCATTTTCACTGAGAAAGACTATATGAGAACTGAAATTTGCAGCAGCAAAGAATAAGAAGCTGGGGCAAGAAGTGACAAGAAAGAGAAATCTAAATAAATTATAAACTAGTTATTTAGTCCAAATTTATTGAACAGTCCTTAAAAAATTCAAATATGAACCCAGAGATATTCTAACTAGAATATGAAACCATCTCTAAGAGCAGCATCTGTACAAAATAACAGGGAAAGTATTCTGTTATTCATTACAACTTGAAGATATGTGTCTGGTTCTGATCATTGTCTAACCCATTCTTTAATTATCCACCACGTCTTAATGTTTCAGATTTCTTTTTTTCCTTTGAGAATATCTTTACTATGCAATTAATGCATCACTTTCTGACAAGAGTCTGGGCACCTTGTCTAATTTTATCATCATATTTCTGATTTTAATGAGAACCATTGATTGTTTCCATCGATTCATCTTGCCCTTGTATGTCTCAACTATTTCTGCTGATTTCCATTATCTTTTTCCATTACTATAATTTTCAATTCAAAACAATTCCCCTTGCCTTTCTTCTGTGTCTGTCTGAATGTAATATTCTGTTGGGAAGGAGTGCATCAGCATCTATCATTAGGGGTGTCAAGCATTTGAGTCAAGGCATTCACAATATGAGGAAATGAGGATGTCCGTGCTCAAATGCTCAAAAGCTACAAGCAAAGCTGTGTTCATCTATTTATGTCTTTCTTTTTAGAGATGGGCTCAACCCATTTCATCCCAGTTTGTACCCATTTGTAAAAGCACACATTCTGCTGCTTCCAAACCCTACCTCCTCAGCTGATCAGCCACTCATCAGGCCCCGCTTGCTTGCTTATTGCACCAATTTGGCTAATCTCCCAGTCAAGAGCAAGAGCACAGACTTCTTCAATCCCACTCTCTTGTCGATCAGCCAAAAGAGCAGGGCAGCAAAGCCTGGACTGGAAGGTCAGTGGAGGGGCTGCAGGAAGCAAGTACACTGGGCTTGCTGAGTGGCTGACTGAGCTGGAAGAAGCAGAGGTGGGGAGCAACAGGGCCTATGATGCTGCCTGTAGAAACTGGGATAAACTGGTTCATGTCCATCTCTATCCCACTGATTAGTATCAGGATGTATAAAATAGCCACCAAAGTATTCATTTTCATGGATGTTCTCTGGCTGTCAAATTCCTTGCTCAAAGGATTTTGTTTTCCCTTTCACCGTATCTGCATTTTGTTCAAGGTCTCAGCTAAAGTCCCCCACCCCTTTCTCCTTGAGCAGCAAAGTATGCACACAGAGCAAGCAATTAAGGTCTTTTTGATTGTAAGAAAGACACATACAACTCATCTGGAAATTCAGTTATGGCAACTGGACTTTTTCTTGAGAGATCGAAATGTTTTGCTACTCATCCAAGCAGCTTTGTCAGTTCGAGGAAAGTTAGAGGTGAGTCCTCGAATTTTTAATATCCCCAGATAAAACAGAAGTACTTTACACCTCCACCACCAAGGCCATAGCTAACGACCCTTAATTAATGGATGTTGGGAAGGGTTGCATAGGTAGGACTTTCACGCACCCTAGGCCATTGTCCACCTAACAAGTCTATTCTGGCAATTGTCCACCTACGAGCCTGTTCAGGCCATTGTCCCTCTAATAAGATTATTCATGCCATTGTCAATATTGATGAGATTTACCCTAAACATTGTGTGTAACCGTTTAGCTTTTATTTGTGTATTTTCTCTGCTAAATGCCATTAAATGTTTATGGAATGGAATGGAAGTGAAAGCTGGGTATGCAGAAAATGTATTTGACCATTTCAGTCTCATGCCTCCAAATCAGTGGTGTTGAGACATATTTTTGGGGTGAACACAGATCTCATTTTGGGAAGGGACTCATATTCTGGCAACTGGTGAACCTTAGAGTATCTGTAAATCTACAGCAAATTAGGTAGGACCAGACATATTTTTTCTACCAGCAATGTAAAACAAGAATAGCAGACCCCTAACACCAAGTGGGACAAATAGCTAATAATAAAAAGAAGACTGTAGCATGGAGTGCTAGATAAGGCCTATGGTCAGCACTTTGGCCACTTCTGCTACATGAGCCCTGTTATGTGTTGACCATTCTGGCAAAATGGAAGGGAAAAGGTGGGCATATGCAATAAAAACCTAAAATAGGACTCTTTGTTATTAGAGATGGGCACGACTCAGAAAAAAATTTTCGTTTTCATTTTCGTTTTCGGCTAGGGTCCGTTTCGTTTCGTTTCCATTTTCATGAGCTAATTTCAAAATTTTTCATTTTCGTTTCATTACGTAACAAAAACGAAAAAACGAAAACGAAAACGAAAATTTTTTCGTTTCTCCCCATTTAGCTCCATTATGTGTTTTTCCAGTAACGAAAAACGAAAATTGGCTCAAAATTAGTCGTTTCGTTTCCGTTTTCGGTCCATTTTTGAACCGTTTTTCGTTTTCGTTTCGTTACGTAATGAAAACGAAAAAACGAAAACAAAAACGAAAATACCGCTAAGTCGTGCCCATCTCTATTTGTTATACATTGGGACTAAAGGCCTAAAATGTTTGAAAACTGGCTGAAATTTCATGGGCTAATGTTTGGGAGGTGCTTATATGTATTGTTTAATGCTCTCAAGATACAACTCTGGAAGAAGAAAGTTGTTGTCAGCAAGGGGATATAAACATTTTTAGCTGAAGCTTGCATGATTCTCAGACTGATGCAAAATCGGTTGGTTTATTAATTTCTGCTTCAAAGTGCATAAAATCTGCATAACATTAGAGTGTCTCCTTACATACTGATAATCCTTTCTCCCCTTACCTTTTACCAGTGGAAGGTAAATCATACATTTTAACAAGAGGAGAATGAAGGATTGTATAGGTTTTAAAGAATGATGGCCTTCGATTAACAACTGCGCTATACAAAATGCTAGTCAGCATGAAAGATTGGCTAAAGGACATTATTTCTTGGTGGTTGCAGTACAAGTACATGTTTTCCATGACAAACAATACCAAATACTGTGTCATTTAGTGAAGCATTCTATATCAAACCTACACATTTTAAGGCTGGTAATTGCTCACTGGGCATGTTTCATGTGTTATCATGGGGTGGTTAAATGAATCAATCATGTTTTGCACATCCACAAATGCTTGACAACCAATTTGGGTTGAAAGACACAAAGATATACCCCAAATACAGATGGACAAATTGTGCCCTATCCTGTAATCCCAAATACAGTACAGTACATTGTACATGTCCTGTTTGGCAGTACAGGACATTGAACAGTATCAATGTCACATCATGTGGAGGAAACATGAGAGGACCAATCCCGTTAACTCTAGCCTGCTGAAAACCCACTTGAAATTAGCCAGCCACACCATGACCTTCAGTAGCAACAATCCTGATTATCTTTCCATATTAATTGCAAATGTTTGGCCTGCCATGACTCTTGATCACTACATGCTACTATTATTGAGGTGGGCTTTTAAAAAATATATTAAGAAAAGTTTGTTTCTGTCTCCTGTCATATCTTGTATTGCCACCTCATCTTGTTTTCACATTAATAAGTTTTTTTAAAAAAACAAAGCCTAAGAATGAAAAGGTAATATGTCTGTGCATGTATATGTGTATTTTTCAAATTCCAAATGCATTTTGCTACTGTTTTGGATCTGACAAATATGCTAGAACATTTGAAAATGTGAAAAGTTCTAATCTTCAGATTGGTCCTTAGATGTAGCCACACAGACCTCACTCTAGCTTTTCACCCGCACAAAGTACCCACTGCTAAGTTATTTTTCTTTTATTCCCTTTTTTAACAGACCCGTTGTATCTATCTGGGGAAGTATAGTTGAATTTGTTTGTTTCAGTTCATGCAGGAATCGGTTCTCTCAGACACTCCTTGACAGAGTAACTGGCACAACCTTCAGACAACAACTAAAGCTAGGGAAGTGTTGAAAAATATTAATATCTATATGCCGCTCAGATTAACCTCTTACTAATCCTCTGTCACACATATATGTTCAATGGAAAGAGGACTTGTTTCCCAAGAATCTTAAACTTTGTGTTTCTTTAAAATACATGCATAAAAACTACAATTAGAGCAGCACTGCCCCAGGATTATTCTGCAGACATCTATTCACACCCACATACACCCACAAATTATTTGAGAGCACATTTTAATATGTAGGAATATTCAGTTCTGAAATTTATTAGGATGGACTCTGAAATATGGCCTGTAATAACTTAAATAATGGCTATTTATGGGCTAGGTACCTTAATTCACAATCCAAACCTAGATTCTTCCTCAAAAAACTCAGAATTAAATAGGTAGGATTTTGTGACAGGAAACATGGGGTGGGCGTTGCTAGGAAATTGTCATCTAAATTTATTTAAGCTTTATCTGAAACTGGTTTGATGTAGAGATAGGCAGGAAAAGCCAAAATGGTGTTTCATTTTTTGTTTCTCCCTTGCCCATTTCATTTCTTTTCTTATGAAATGATTTTTGTAAAAAAAAAAATCATTTCGTATTTCATTTTGTTTCATTTGTGGTTTTTTTACATAAGCTGACCAGCCCAGGGAGGGCAATGCTCTTCTTGCTCCACCCTGTTTATGGTCCTGTGCTTGAGGCCTCAAGGAGCCCGGTGCAGAGGCAAAAAAAAAAAAAAAAAGTTTAAACCTCCCGCCAAAGGCCGGAGTTTTAAACATTTTTAGCGGGGGCCTCCCCAGCCCACACGCAAGCTGATTGGTGCTGGGGAAGGTCAAAACCCTGCAGTTTCCCATGCCCCATTACGCGTGTTGGGGGGAACCATAAAGTTTTCCCCATAGGAATTCATTGCTCATGCATTCCTATGAGGAAGCGAAATGAAATGGAATGAAACAGAAATTTCTGTTTCATTTCATTTTGTTTCCCTTGCAGAATGAGATTCATTATTTGTTTCATTAGGGAACAGAATGAATAACAAATAAGAAAACAAATTTAAAATTTAAAATTTAAAATTTGTTTTGTGCCCCTCGCTAGTTTGATGTCTCTACTGAGCTTCAGTTAAAATGCCCTTGAAGAAGATTTTTTCCCTCTTCCTTCCACCTAAATTAAACCCAGGAAGTGACATGATTTTTGAGCTACCTAATATTTTCTTCTGTCCACTCTTATCAGCTCTCTTCCTTTCTCCCTACCTCCTGTGGTCCTCAGCCATACCTTGGCCGTAGAGGGTATGTGCGATATTCCTAACTAAAGCTGAATTGCAAACTTAACATGCCTGGTTTCCTACATATTCACATGAGGTCTGGATCAAACCACAATGGCCAGACAGAGTTGCAGAGTGATGAGAATAAATGTATAGATCAAATTAGATTGAGGGAACAAATCAAATGGTAAAGTTGGGAAAATATATTTGGCCTGCTAATTATTTTGAAAAGGGAAAGCCAGTTGCATGCAAACCGCTGAAGATAAAATCAGAGGATCTGTAGCTTTTCTGGTACTCATGACATTTGGAGACCTGATGGAACCTTGAGAGAAGGGAAAGCTGCTCTTTTAGGCACTTTTACATTTTGCTTGTTAAAAAAAGAATCTTCTCGGGGACGTGATTTGCCACTCATTTGGTGCAAGTTGCGCCATGAATCTGAGCTGATCTGTACATTGCACAACATTGAAAAATACCAAAGACAGCTGTATTGGTTTTGTCTTTCTACACATGTCATTAACACTCTGCAGTTTCCTTGGCTGTTCCTTCTTCATAATCTGAAAAAGATATGGAGAAAGGAGTTAACCTATATTGTTTACTCCTTGGTTTCAGCTGAAGTGTGAGAAGTTAGGGAGGTAAGCCATCAGTTACCATAGAGATGACCGTACAATAAAAGGGAAGATATGTACATGCAATTCTCGGCCACATCATTCATAGGGTAAGCTCAAGAATTCTAAATTATCACACAAGAGAATGTCTCCATATTTTCACCCCTGTTTGAAATTATTTTAGAAAGGAATGGTTTTTCCATCAAACTGATAGAGATTCAGCCGTGAAACTAGAAATATTGGTACTCTGGGCAAAGGGCAGCAATTCTTATCCATTCTGCCATGAGACGCTGGCACAGGGCCCATAAAAAGGAGTAGCAGAATGTGATCAGCCCTAAAAGAAAGAACATATTTCCAATTTTTGAAGGAAATTACTAGCGTTAGAAGGCACTCTCCCAGTCACCGCTAAATTATGGTGCAACCTAAAATTTGATACCCTAGGACAATGCTCTAATTGCTCCACCCTGTTTATGATCCTGTTCAGAATAGTTGGAATTCTCAAGGGAGAAAATTATGATGCAGTGCTAGTGGCAACCCAATTTAAGAGATGTAGACATTCTCAGCAGTGGAAAAAACATCAGGCATACAAATGGGAAGCATTTTCCATCACAGGTATTACAGGTTTTGGCTAATTCAGATTCATCCTCCCTTGCAAATTACAGTCATGGTTCTGTTTCTTTTGCTGTCTGTAGAGTAGCTATAGATTATCACCTTTAATAATGAAATAAAGAAGAAATACCCAGTGCCTAGACCAATGGGAGGGCATGTACAAATCTCACCAGATTGATAAACTAAAAGATGCTTTGATGGATAAACTGGATTTAAATGATTATAAGTAATAATACAGTGGCAGTGGCAGCTTGATCTTATTATTTTTTTAAAAAAAATCCACTTTCAGCAAATGGAGGAAAAGTTTTTACCATTTAAAAATGGTGTCTAGCAGGGGAATGGTTTCCAACTTCTAAAGTACCATTTGAAAATATCATGCAATCCGAGAACAATTAAAACACTACCTTTGATGAGTAACAATTTTATGTAACATTAAAGTGAGAGAATGACTTTAATGGAATGCATTCACAACCAAGATTTAATAAGCATTGTACCTTCAAAGTCCATATACAGTATGTTAATCAGAAATAGCTTTGATGAGCCAGAAAACACACAAAACCTCCTATGAAAGAAACTTTCAAAGCAAAGCTTTGACTCATTAATTTCTCAACCAGATAGGAATAAATCAATATGTGGGAATATAATATTTCTCCATCAACTTTGAGCTTGTGAAAAGTTTGCAGCTCACTTTTACCTAAGTTTTGAACAGAAGAATTAAATAACTGTTCCATTAATAATAGCATCCTAAAAATTAAGAACAAGACTTTTCTTTTAATTCATTTTTTTCTTATTGCCTTTAAAAGAAACAAATAGATTTAATCTTTGTAGATAGCCTCCCATTCTTGGGGGGAAATGAGCATTTTTTTTCTCATAGCATGATTTCTTTTTGTAAGATCTTTCATATAAGTTCTTATAAATCAGAGATGGCGAAACTATGGCATGCGTGCCAAAGGTGGCACGTGGAGAGCTTTCACCTGGCAAGCGACAGGCTCCCTGCCCCCCGACTTCCCCCTCCGCTGGACCAGTCATGAGGAATTTGTGGAGGGGGAAGTGGGGGGACAGGGAGCATGTCGCGTGCCAGGAGGACCCTACGGCCACCGTCCCCATCACTGCCCTGCCCCCTGCCCCCTGCTGCCCCAGCCTCCGCCTCCGCCCGCCTCTGCCGCCATCCCCATTGCTGCCTTTGCCCCGCCCCTGTCAACCCAGCCTCCGCCTTTGCCCACCTCTGCCACCATCTCCATTGCTGCCCTCGCCTCTGCCCCCTGCCGACACCGCCTCCACCTCTGCCCGCTTCTGCCACTGTCCCCATCACCGCCCTCGCCCCCGCCACTGCTGCCAATGACCCTGAGCCCCTGTTGCCCTGCTGCCTTCGTCCCCATCCCCCACCCCCCCAATCCCACCACCCCCAGCACCGCCACCATCTCCATCACCGAGTTTGGGCACTCGGTGTCAAAAAGGTTCACCATCCCTGTTATAAATTATGTAGCCATTTTTCCTTGAAGGGAATACCTAACTGTAATATTACAGTTTCTACAAATTTACAACATCCCTATGAAAAATTCTCTGGAAGCAAAGATATAATACCACACTGCTCAGGATTGTTGCAGGTCCTGTGTAGAATGGCCTCTTTCCTGTGCAGGATTATCCAGAAAAAGCTTTGAAATGTGGGGAGCTTCACAGTTCCCAATGATGATAGTCTCATGTACCTTAAAATTGGGCCCCGGCTTTTCCTCAACATTACACAAGAAATTGTGAAATGTTGCTCTTCACCATTGCAAACTAAGAATTGCTGTCAGTAGCCTCAAAGGGAATTTTCACATTTATAAGACATATTTTTATGTATTTCAGTGAACGAGCAGAAGTTAAATTATAATAAGTGTTGCTTATATTAAAAGAATCATTGACACTGTCTTTGCATGCACCCCATTCATTATTTTGTTTTGGCTGTGCATGTTCAATTTTGTGATTGAAAATGAGATATTTTGTGCAAATTGTACAAAACACATGGAATGATGAAAATAAGCATTTGGTCCTCAGTTTTGCTCTGGAGACAAATTCCCTCATCGGGGCTACAGAATCCTTGACTGACTATCTCCGCACCCACCCACCCACATCAAGGTATTACATCTTGAACATAAATGAGACATTGGATAAATTTCTTCATATCTCTAACCAAAACACCCCAAAGCAAACAATTACACTCCCAAACATCCACAAACCCAATTGTTGACGTGAGTGAAATCAGGGCTGAGTGCATCACAACTTTTTAAAATTAATATCTGCTTCTATAAATACTATAAAAGTTACTAATGGCTATGCAGTTTGGTGAAATACTAAAATCTAGAAGGCTTAAATTGTGAATCTATATTGCAGTATAGCTAAAAGATAATTGGGTTCTAATTATTATGACAATCTTTCTGCCATCTTTTATGGCAGCAACTTCTAAAAGCAAACAATAGCATTGTGTATTCTTAGTTTCACTTCTGATATCCCTGCTGGATTTTGTATATCAAATCAGGTATAATATTTAATTTCCCCCAAATGGGTGCCTCCAATGTTTGACTGCTATAGAGATAGATAAATTTTCAATTTCACTTTCTGTCATACAGTATATATTTAAAGCGGGAGGACCTTAAGGTATTCCCACTGAATTTATGGAGAATCTTGTGGATTTTTATGACTTTTTTAAAAACAAATAAACTGATGCAAATTATCTACCACCTACAGAAGTCAAATTCCATATGTTCAGCTACTTTGAGTATGAAGATCACATTGTACCTTCCTGCCATACTGCTTGCAGGATCCTTGCAGAATAAAGTTGTAACTTACCTTAAATTACCACTCTGAACTTGGTCAAATGTACAAGGATTCAAAGAACAGTTTTTTAAGAGTTAGGTACCCTCACCCTGGATAAGTGGCTGTGTCAATTTCACTTTCTTTCTTATCTGAATGTTTTAAGCATTGAGTTCTTGCCACAAAATTTGGGGAAACCATTACAAATTTTGGATTTTTTTAAAAAAATAAGAAACAAAAAGGATGAAATTCTCACCCATCCCTAGGCCCCAGGGGGAAAGTCCAGAATACCAGGAAGTAGCCTAGGATATTGTTCATTTTTGCCTTGTCTGACTTCAGAGACCGCCACTGAGGCATGATTTTTCAAAAGCTCCATTTGATATAAAAAGAGATACATGTCTGCTTACTTTCTTCAACATCACAAGAGTTAATCAGTATGCCTCGCTCTTTTCAATGCCTGGGTGAATATGCTAATCTAACTCTTTGTCTGGCGCATAAACAATTGGTTTATGAAAACTCTTTCAGTTTCTAGCAAGGACATCATTACGTTTCTGCTCACATACCTACCCTCATCATGCAGAGAGAATACAGTTGCAATCTATTTTAATAGCTTATCTAGTATTCACAGTAACTGAGTGAAGTCATTATGAATTCAATCATTCATGTGAATGTCATAGGTACTTCCACAGGAGTTCAAATGTAATTGAGAATATTTAAGATCAGGTTGACTTGATAACCTGATGATAGGCACTGATAACACCTTAAGGGATGTTATACTTCCCTCAGATTCAACCTTAGTTGAATACTATAGGGGTGAGAATATTACTATACACATGTCAAATTGGAGCTGTATGCAGATCAATACTAGGCACGCCACCATTTTTGCCTTAATGAAAACTCAGTATGACTTCAGAGACTGACATTGAGGCAGGAGATCATCACATATATCAGAACAGACAAAGGAATTTAAATCAGGCAAAGAAATATATTTTAAATTTCTTTAAAACTGAAGGTCTTAATGGAATTAACTTGTCTGCTGCTTATAGATTCCCTGGTAGAAGATAACCATATGCATGTGAATTTTGTAATTTATTCCTTTGTTCTTTCTTATAACATGAATTTGATTTCTAAACAACATACATTTTATACAAATTTATATTTATTATGAACTAGATCTGTTCTGCAGAGTTCCTTTCCTTGATTCAGGAATTCTGTACTCAGCAGATAAAAATATAAAATGGCTGGCTGGTCTTGAATATATTTAAAAGGAGCCCTCATTCTATTCCAATCTGGCAAATGTAATTTTTCTCTCTCACCCAGCTTTCAATGAAATATGTAATCATAGAGCAAAATTTAAGCAAGATTACCCTATAGCACTTGGCATAAGAAATACCAGCAAATTCCACAAGAAAATATCCAGGAGTAGCTTTGAAACCTCCTGTTGGAGCAAATATATATGTGGCAGCTGTTGTTTTTTTGTTCTGCCAAATCAGAACCAACTTATAGCAGCCCTAATAGGACTTTCAAACTATGTAAAATGAAAAGTAATAGCAATAGAGATAGAATCTTGAAGATCATTTTTAGCACCCTGCCACACAGAGGCAAAGATAATGATTGCAGTAATTAGCTCAAAGAAAAAGAAGAGGGGAATGACAAAAGAGGAAAAATTAAGAGGGAATTCAAATCATGGTAAAGGATGCTGACAGATCAACAAGGTTGTTTGATGAGGGTGAAGTAAAGAGAGAATGGAAACAATATACTGAAGAAATATACAGAGAAGAAGTAAAGATGACAGTTTTCTTCCAAGGTGAATCCTTTGCTGTAGAACTGGCAGTCTTAGAAAGTGCAGTGAAACCTTGTTTTGAAGCAACTGAAAGAAATTAATCACCAATAGAGATGGGCACGACTTAGCGAAATTTTCGTTTCCATTTTCGTTTTTCGTTTTCGTTATGCAATGAACTGAAAAACGAAAATTGGCTCCAAAATGGAACGAAAATGGAAACGAAACGACTAATTTTGAGCCAATTTTTGTTTTTCGTTACGGCAAAAGCATGTAATGGCACTAAATGGGGAAAAATGAAAAAAAATCGTTTTCGTTTTCATTTTTCGTTTTCATTATGAAACGAAACGAAAATGAAAAATTTTGAAAATTAGCTCACGAAAACGGAAACGAGCCGAAACGGACCCCTAAATGAAAAACGAAAAACGAAAAACCATTTTTCCTGAGTCGTGCCCATCTCTAATCACCAAACATATCCAAGATACAAATAGAGCCTGTTCAATCTACAGAGACTAAATCTGCCAGATCCCAACTGGAATATGTCAACATATATGAACACACAATAATGTGAAGACATTCAGCACACATTTCAATCCCAAAAGAAAGGGGGAGGGACCTACAGTAGAAGCATAATTTTCCATAAAAGCAAAGTGATTCTTAGCATTATACAACAATGACTTTCATCCTATATTGGCTGAAATTCTGTTGCTTACTGTGGTAAATTGCAATTGAGTAGGCTCATTGAAGTTTCTGTTTGTTATATTTTGATTTTTTAAAGGCTTAGGAGCTAATAAAAGCTATTATTGGCTGCTTGGGATCTTAGCACTTTACAGGCAGGCCAGCTCTAATGTTGCTCTCCTTTAAAAATCAGCTGTTTTTTAAACACTAAGTGTTTGGGAGAGAAAAAAAACTTGAGAATCCTTCTGTTAAAAGTAAAAGCATATCAGATATGGGAAAAAACAAAAACAAAAACAAAAAATAATAAAGATAAAAATGGTGGTCTGAGAAAATCAGCTTGGTCTAGTAATGCTCACATTAAAGTAGAGTAGATGGTTTTTAAGGTGCCATAATAATCTTCTTCATTTTGGTAGGGGTTGGGGGTGGAGTGGGGAGAAGGCGTTTTTATTTAGCACTTTCTAGTTTTTAGCCTGCACTCTTATTCCATTTCGGAAATTCCTTGTCCTTCGAGGACCAATTCAAAATATAAGGGGAATGTCCATTTAAAAATTACCCTCTATACCTGATTTTGCCTTGCTTTGTTTTTGTTAGTGGATTACCACTAAAAGTAAAATTTCATCTCTCAAGAAGCTCTTACCAGCTGAAAATGGCTCTTTGGGCTGTATTAATGGATTAAAAGCAATCCTTTTTAAATTGGTGCATTGCTTGACTATTCCAATCAAGTGTCCTTTGCTTCTTTTTTGGAGAAGGAAGGGGCTTGATGCAGGAGATTAGTGAGGAAGATTTAGGGCAGAATGGGCAGAGAAGATGGAAAGGGGCAAAGTGGTGTAATGAGGAAAGGCTGCTTCTGAGTCCCCTCCTGTGGAATGAAGCATCAGAAGAAAACACATCTTGGATATGTATTTGGGAAATGCTAATTTTCTGCAAATCATTGTTTATAAGGCTTGTAAGAAGAAGAAAACAGTATCTTTCTTTTCACCATCTGGGGAGAAGGATTTGCCTTTCCTCCCAGCTATAGAAACCTTCAACATGGCAGCAGTATGCTGTTGTGGAGCCCTGCATATATTGTCAGATTATGCCAATCAAGTGCATGTTTCAGATGCTTCCAGTGGCAGAGCTGACATGCAGTAAACAACTATTGTTGACAAGGGCAAAGTCTTTAATCACATACTGTGGAGGAAGGAAAAATGTGAAGCTATTGCCTTAAAAATAACTCATTGTGTTGGTCTTGGTGGATGTGTGCTGGTCGAGTGTTCTAATGGAAGCTTGCTTTGAGGGCCATCTGCAATGTACTTTTATTCTGGCATTCAATCACAATCAACTCTCCTGAAGTAATGAATGGTTCAAAATGCCCCCAAAGCCCTATAAAATAGGAACTGCTAGAATCCCTGACCTTGATCTTTAGAGAAAGGCAAAAAGCTATTACATCTCAGCTTCAACTGTACACATTGATGGGATGCTATCCTTTAATAGGAAAGGTGTTTGGAGAGAGATCATGAACAATCATTTTGATTTAAGTCTTTTATGGCTTCTTGACACTAGTTTGGAACATGGTGTTTCTAATTAGATGTAATTGGATCTAATTTTCAGGGCAGTGCCATTTACTAGTCAAATGTGTCAGTACAGTGTGACCTTTACATTATTTGCTTGGTCAAGACTCTTATCATGAAGCATTTCTGCTGTCCCGCAAACTATCAGACTTTTCTATGATATGAACAAAGATACAGTATAGCTAATACTTGTTATGAAACCAGAAGATTTTCAAATTTCTGCTATACCTGAAATGATGTCACACCGTGTAGTACATAAATAAAGCCAACCTAGTATTTTTGAGAAAGTAAAGCTCGGGAATCTCTCCTTTTGGGGATATGTGTGTGATCAAAACTACACAATAGAAAGGATGTAAAACATGAACCAAAGAAAATGGCTTTGTTATACTGAATCAAGATATGATGGATGACTTAATTGAAAGCAGTAGCCCTCATGGCTACTTAGAAATGTGCCATTGATTCATTGGGCCGTATCCCCAGATATTTGAGTATAGGATAGAAGTGACAAATACTAAAGAAAAATATAACCCATTAAAGGTAAATGGGATTTTGATTTAATGTAAGATGAAGGCTGAATGTCAGACTTTGAAGGGCTAACACCACATAGGCAGATAAGCTGGAGTATCATAAATGCATAATCTGCATAATATTGTCTACTCCAGGTCTGCCCAACAGGTATACCGTGGGCTACAAGTAGCCCGCGAAGGGTTCAAAAGTAGCCCACCAGTCATCAATAAAAAGTGAGGAGATAAGTTCTCCACCCCTCCCTCTCCCATCTCAAGGACCACCACTGCCCTAGCAAAGTTCTGGGTCTGCCAGCCCACTGTCTCAGATGAGCAGGGCAGTTCAAGGGCCATGGTGCATTGAAATCTGTTTCCTCCAGAACAGATTAATTGGTTTTCAGTGCATTCCTATTCGAAACCGCTGCTCTACTTACAAGTGTTTTCTTTTGAGCATGTCCTCGGAACGGATAAAATTCGTAAGTAGAGGTTTTAGTATAGTAGCCCTCAGCCACTTTGGGTCGGATAAAGTAGACCTTGGCCTGTTCAAAGTTGAACAGCCCTGGTCTATTCCATCTGATAAACTATCTCTTACTGTGTAGAACAGTCTGCTGTCATGACTGTGATGTTGTCTAAGATATTCCAGTAGAAGAGAAGGGAGAGAAACAGAAAAGGCAATAGAGTGAACAAGGAGCTATGATACTCCAGACCCAAATCTTCTGCAGTTTAGTAACACAACCATACGTGGGACAAAGTTAGGCTAGAGGCCAATAAGTAATTTCCAATATCCTTAGGCTAAGAAGGCTTTGGATTCAGCACAACTTTAATTGTCTTAGTATCAGCTCAGTTTTGAGGGCTAGTTTGGCCAGATTGTGCTCTAAATAACCAATATTATCTGTGTTCTTATTTAAAATGGTAAAATCCAGCAATTTCTACCAGCTTTTTGCACAATTTTTAAAGAATTTCCGGGGGCTGCCAGAGCTTTTTATGCCCTCTGTGGCTGCCAGACCTTCCCAGTCTGCAACCTGGGCATGCTATTGGTGGAAGTTCTCCAAGAATTTACATGATCCCATCACATGGCTTGCCTCCATGTTGTGGCTGGAGTGGCGACATCCATTTTGTCATCCTTAAAGGGAAAAGAAAAATACATCGCGATGGGAGAAGACAAAAACAAACATTTTAAGGACCTCAATCCCCTGGTAGGTAATAATTTCAAATAATTATCACATTATCGCTGCATTTTTATGGATGTCCTGGGCGTTTTAATACCCAAGAAATCAATATTAGGCATCTGGGAGCCATTTTGG
>JAHTLZ010000129.1:10807938-10833298 GCA_023846285.1 Phrynocephalus versicolor | reverse complement strand
CCCCCCTGTAGGTATTATCAGGCAGTATAAATAATTATCGCTGCGTTTTTATGGATGTCCAGGGCGGTTTTTAACATTTAAAACAGCTCATTTTCATTGCACGCCACCAGTAACGGAAACGAAACGTACGAACAAAATCTTCATGGTTCTGTTCGTTTCGTTTCATTTTCATCACATTTTTGTTTGTCGTTTCATTACATAACGGAAATGACAAATGGTAACGGAAACAAAAAAATGTGCGTTTCGTGCCCATCTCTAGTTCTTAATATTTACACTTCACATGGTGACCTAGTTATTGAAGAGACATAAAGAATGTATTATAGGTGCTTTCTTAATATGTCAGAAGCACCAACAAATTACATTGACAGATAAATATACACTATATATGCTAGGATCTCCACGCATTTATTTATTTATTTATTTATTTATTTATTTATTTATTTATTTATTTGTTTGTTTGTTTGTTTGTTTATGCATTTCTAGACTGCCCAATTTCCCAGCAGGGACTCTGGGTGGTTCACATAAAAGCCAAGTAAATAGAAGACAAGTAAGAACAAATGAAATAATAAACAGCCAAGACATAACACAAAACATACAAAGGAATAAAAAACCTAGCAAGAGGCAACACTAAAGTGTGGCGAGAAAAGAACGACAAAACAGGGGAACACATTGAATTAGCAATTGCTAAATGCTTCCTTAAAAAGCAAGGTCTTTAATGCTTTTTAAAGTCTCTTAGGCACTCTGGTGGATATCAGAAGACAGCTTGTTCCACAGCGTGGGAGCAGCCATGGAGAAGGCCCGGTTATAAGTAACAACCTTATAAAGTTTCCCACAAAAATTGAGACCAACAAATACATCATTTTTGTTTCTTCTGGCTTCATGTTATGCCACTTCATCCTGACATCTTTGAATGTTTCTTAACCTCATGGGCTTTTAAAAAAGGAGAGAGGTTTTTTTTTTTTTAGCTTTTAAGTGAAAATTTGCATATTATTTGTGTATATATTTCTTGATGTTTCTATTTTTGCACACTTTTGCTAAAAATGTGTGTTTCCCAAACCATTCACTAAATATAATGCATCTCTGAAGTTATTTTCACAGCTATGTGCATTTTTGTGTGCATGTTTCCAAAGCAAACACAGGAATGTGAAGAACAGAGATAGGTGATATTGAAATCAACAGACTTTTTAAAGTGAGTCTTCACCATCTGGTTAAAGCTGGTTAAATATAATTAATGAGGATGCAAATATCTGTCGGTCTTAATTATGTGTGTTTTTCCAAACTGCATTTTCTTTCTACCTTTTGTATTAGGTTGTGAGATTGGGGGTGTTGGGTAGGGAGGTTTCAGGGAAAACAAAATAAACTATTTGGTATGCACTTTCCTTAATATATACAAATTGTGACACGTTGTTGATTGACAAAAAAGTGGGGTTTTTCTATTTTTCATGATTTAACTTGTGTTTGTGCATGTTGTTTACTGATGCAAATAATGAGTTTTGCATGTTAATGTACAGTATATGTAACTCAAAAGAGAGAGATGAAGAAGAGAAACAAATTTGACCTTGACAGTTTTCCAAATGTCAGGAATTTTTTTAAAAATGTACATAATTCAAATTTCTTTTCTATTCTGACTTTTAGTGTTTGTACAGCATCATGTATATCAATGAGAAATAGCCCAGTTCCACCTTAAATGTAGACATGCTTATTATAACCGGAGCTTTCTGAACAATAGCTCATTTCATCTGATGCAAGAAGCTAGCTAGAACTGCTGGTACTAGAGATGGGCACGACTAGGGAAAATGACGTTTTCGAGTTGTCGTGTGTCGGAGGCGGCCCGTGTCGGCTCGTTTCCGTTTTTCGTGAAATTTTGCAAAAATTTGTCATTTTGTTTTTTCGGTTTTTCGTCTGTCGTTATACTGGTTTAGGGGGGGTAGCGGGCTCCTGGAGGCACCTCTGTGGGGTGGGTGCCTCCTCTGACCTGCTAATAGGGAAAGCGGTCTCCTGGAGGCACCTCTCTGGGGTGGGTGCCTCCTATCCTCACCCCCCGGTGCTGCTACAAAAGGGCATGCATAGCCATATGGATATGCATACCAAGTTGCAGACGCAGCAGACTGGCAGAGGCACCCCTCTTTTTGGGTTGCCTTCCCTGCATCAGTCAGTGAGAGACAGGCACTTGGGCAGGGTTTGCATGGCACACAAATGCTGCTGCAGGAGTCAGCCAGAGCCACAAGTGACGGACTGGCAGACTCTCTTTGCACCCACTGTGTCTCACTAAGAAGGGAAGCGTACTTGCATACTGTGCAATGCAAGTACAGATCTGGCTTAGGGTTAAGAGAGGGTTAGCACAAGGGCTAGGGTTAGGCTAGTTACGGGTGAGGTTAGGGTGGGGTAGTGGGGTGCACCTCTGGGTGCCTCTCTGACCCACTAAGAGGACAGTGTACTGTGGCGTATGGGTAAGGGTTAGGGTTAAGGTTAAGGCTAGTGCAGGGTTAGTGGGCTTTTTGGCACATCCCAGAAGTCTCAGTGGCCAAGTGGCCATGCGATTGGTGGAATGGCTCCAAAAAATTGCATGGTCCACTCCCATGGCCAGCCCATCATTGCACAGGTGTAAATAAAATAAAATAAAATAAAATAAAATAAATGGAGAGAGGACAGAGGAGACATATTGTTGCAAGAAAACCCAATGCTACTGTAAAAATTCTGGCAGTTTTAAAATAGCAATTTTCGCATGTTTCTGTGGTGCTTGTGTGTTTTTGGATCACGATTTCAAAAAAAAATATAGCAGTCGCCGCCCCATTTTCGATCCCCCGCCCGCACCGCATGGCATGGCGAGTCCGGCTTGTTGCTTGTGAGTCCCCACCAGAGCAGCCCAGGACAGGAGAGGGGGGGAGGCCGGGGACCACCACCAGAAACCACCCCTCTGGTATTTTCGCCTGCTTTTGGGGCCGGGAATCGGGGGTTTTAAAACTTTTTTTCTGTGCCGCTTGAATTGCGGCAGCCGGCGGCGAGTCTGGCTTGTTGCGATGAGTGACTGCGAGACGACGAAGATTTCCCCCACCAGAGCAGCCCAGGACAGGAGAGGGGGGTCAACCACCCCTCTGCTAGGTGCCCTGAGCCCTCACTCAGGCAGGCATATTTTCGCCTGCTTTTTGGCCGGGAATCGGGTTTTTTTTAAAAAAAAAAACTTTTTTTCTGTGCCGCTTGGCATCGCGGGATCACCGTGATGCCAGGAATGACAACGACAAATCAGACCCAATTTTTCTTTAGTCGGTTCGAGTTCAAGTTCTGGTGGAGTAATTGTCATTATCGTTTCTGTTCCATAATGGAAACGAGGAACGGAAACGGAAACGGGAATTCCGCTAAGTCGTGCCCATCTCTAGCTGGTACATACTAATTACACATTTGAAATGGCATTCTTGAAGGTGCTAAATCAGTTTCTTTTGTTTTTAATACTACAGAGTAATCTTTTTGGAACATTTATGTAAGCAGTACCATAGATATAAGAAGAAGAATAGTTTCAAAAAAAGCAGACAACTTTTTGAAGGGGAATGGAAGACTTCAACAGAATTCTTCATATCAAACACTCTGGGGGGCATAATCTATGACTGTAAAAAGGTAGAAAGTGGACAAAAGTGACTTTTGAAGAGAAAGGGGTTGAATTCTTTTGTTCTCTGCATTCAATCTAGGCTTCTTCCAAAGTCATCTAATTGTACAGAAAGCTTCTCTATTGATTCCAACATGGTCATTTGCCCAGAGCTCAAGTACAGAGAAGACAAAAGCTGTCTCCAAAGATTAAAGCAAACAGACAAAAAAGAATAAAGTCCAGACAGCTGCACATCTGTCAAATTCTTCCTTTTTGCATTGTGAAAGAAAACACAACCTCTGCAATGTCCTTTTCCCACCACAGGCATACACAAACACTCAGGGTGACACAGATGGATACACCCCAACAGTTCCCTTCATTGTCATTTTGTGGGGCAGAGTTATGTTTCAACATGTCCAGTTATTGTTATCTCCCTTAACTTCCAGTCAAGCATTGAGTCATCATTGCTTTTTGAGGAAAGCACACCTCAGGCTGCTGCTGCTGTTTGGACTTGAGAAAGATTTAATAGTGACATGAATGACATTGAGAGCTTGACATTCTACAGAGAGTTTAGAACTGAAATTACTCTTCAATCAGGGAAGAGGAGATTTATATCTTGTCTCCTAAGCCATCTTTAATGCTGCCAATTTCAAATCCCAGTGTTGCCTAATACACACTGAACACTCAAGCACAATGGGCATGATCCATCCATCCAAAAGTTAAAAATAATTTTGTCACATTTGTTCTACTCTAACAGAGATTGATACAATGCACATAATAATCCCATGGAGATGAATGAGTATTCAGTGCCCGGATTGTGCTGTAAGTGTATTCTTATTTGGAAATAATGGCAATGTGTTGGTGTGCCATTTAAATGTGCACAGGGTGTGCACACGGATAATAAAAATTTTCAACCCTACTGAAGCATCAACATAAAAGGACAAAAAGTGTAGGAATTTGCTGAACTTTCCCTTTCAGTTTGTTTTTTAAATCAGAATTGACCAGATTTCATCTGTGTTTCCATGGCCCTGTATTGTAACACTTTTGATTTGTCCCACCTTTGCAGTCTTAGACCTCTTTCTCCAACAAAACAAGAGACAGAAAAAGCAAAGCTACCTGTTATACTGAACATATACTTTGCAGCTACACTACTGGTCTTGCTTTAATTAAGAACAAAAGAGGGATCCTCACTGGAAATGCAGTGTGAAGAAATAAGATGATTATAATTAGAGATGGACATGAAATGAAAAAATAATGTTTCATTTCGTTTCATGCCCACCCCCGTTTCATTTCATTTCGTTTCTTATGATTTTTTAAAAATGTATGAAATGAAATGAAACAAAATGAAATCGCTCCCCTGGATCCTAGAGGCACCAGATTTGGTGCCTGAGAGCCATTTTTAAAGGGGTCCAGCTGAGATGTCATATGCTGTACCCTTTTAAAACTGGCCCAGTTGCCACCAGGGGGTACCCACTAGCGACTGTGCCATTTTAAAGGGCTACAGCCAATGACAGCTCGGCTGTACCCCTTTAAAAATGGCTGGATCGCCAGCGCAGGGTTCCTGTGGTGGCGACCAGGCCATGTTCAGAGGGGTCCAGCCAAGCTGTCATTGGCTGGACCCCTTTAAAATTGGCCCAGTCTCCACCTGGGGATCATCCAGTATCATGATATTGGACTCCTTTTGTCCTTCACAGGTGTCAAGCCCTGCACATAGAGCACACACACAAACAGGGTTCAGTTCTTTGCCAAGATCTTTAGTGAAAAGCCAAGCAAGTTCAAGTCCTTTGCTAACAATCAAGTGCCAGACAAATAACAGAATCAAACTCCCAGCAATTACCAGTCCAAGTCAAAACCAGAATATCTCACGGAAACCAGATGCCAAGCCAAAGGGAACAGATCAAGCCATTGTCCAGGAAACCAGTCCGAAGTCAGGAAACAGTGCCAAGGTCAGAAACAGACAGGAACGTGTTTGCAAGTTCAAATGACGCGTTGCTCCCACAGAGAGTTCAAGGTGAGCTTGCCAGCTTTATCCTAAAACAGGGAACACACCCTTACTTCTGGAAAGGCTTCTGCTAGTACTCAGGGCTTGCCAACCTGATTCTCCGCCTAGCATCAAAGACTCTTTCCCTAGCTCTTCTGTTAGCATGTTGTTGCACAATCCTGCTCATTAACCCTTCAGAGTCGAGTTCTGTGGCAGGCAGGGTCCTGGCAACAGGCCCTTTTCCCTTACCCTATCCCTCTAACATTTTCTAACTTGAAAATCTCTTGTGAAATCAGGAAAACCCTGGACCTTGCTATAAAAGGCTTACACCAACATCCTACCTCTGATGGAACTTACTGCCAAATGTTTCTCAAGTAAATATAAGCCAAACTATAAGCCTTGGACTCTCAACTTGACCTCCACACCCTACTAGCTTCGGTAGCTGCATTATTGGCCAAAGCCCTCTCCCTCTCAAGGGGACTGAGCTTACTCAAAATTGATCCAAAATCTGGCCATTCTTAATCACTCAAAGAAGGTGGCATAACAGGCTGCATTGGCACCACCTTAGATTTTGCAGGTTGTTTACCTTTTGCATTTCCCTGACCCTTCTTCAGACCCATCTTGTTGTACCACATATTAGATTGGCTAACAAACAAGATTATGAATAAATATACTGCTTATAATAAAGATAAACCGTTTACTAGAAATCAACCTTAAAAAGCACACCAACTGTTCAAATGTGAATGACACCATGCAAACCCTTGAGATTCTCACCTAAATTAAACAATGGTGATAACAATTGCTACCAGCTAGCGTGCTTCTAACAGATCCAGGATAATTATGTACTTATATATTTATTTAACTATTAACTTTAATATCACAAATGCGATTAAAAGCAGAACGACAACTTCAACTGCACCCCGAGCTAATGAACCAAGCCACTCAGACTAAACACAAACACTCTGAGGGTTTGGGGGGGGGGGAATCACAAATGGAAACAACAACAACAAGGTGAATGTGGGGGTAAGGGGGTCACAAATAAAAAGAAATAGGTGGAGGGACAAGCAAGGCACCCTTACCCTTATGATGAACATTTACATCACTCCAACAAAATCACACCTACCCTTCTTTATTCTCCCTCTCTTTTAAAAGTATTACTTATGTAAGTATATATTATAAAAATAAAGCTCCCCAGTTCCAAACCTGAGGGTGCTAATGCACCCAGCAAACTCAACACCCCAACCTCTTCTGACACAGGAGCCATGAGGTAGGTTGAAAATGAAAACACATCTGGATCCCTGCTGTGCTGCATTGCTGCAGTTAAAGATGACAAAAGACACTGGGGCAAAGAGGCTGCTTCCTTAAATAGGACAAGCAGCTTGGCTCCCCATCCTCCTCTGTGTTCCTGCCCCTGTGCAGGTGGGCAAAATACTCCCATGCCATAGACAGCTTGAAGGGAGACTTTTCTGGAAGGAATTTCTAGCTTGTTCATTTCTACAATGGATTCCACATGAAGGATCCCAGTTCTGTGTGTATACAGCCCAATAATGTACGTGTAGTGAGTAGAGGGTTATCTGTTTTCTTCTCATGGTGATTAGAATGAAAATCTGTCCCTCACAGCTAGAATAGTTCAGAGTAAAGATGGGCACAAAATGGAAAAATGCCGTTTCATTTTTTGTTTCTTTCTTCTGTTTCTTTTCATTTCATTTGAAACAATTTTTAAAAAATATTTGTGGGTTTTTTGTTTTTGCTTTTCTTTCTTTTGTTTGTTTTTCCTCTTTTCAGCAAGTGGCTGTGGCGGAACAGATCTGACACCACTGCATGCCACAAAGACTTTTTTAAAAAACAGCCTTGGTTACTAAAGACATTTTAAATGACCTGTTGCTTGTCCCCCCCCCCCAATTGGGTGCGTTGGGGGAGAAGTTAAAGGACCTGCACTTCTCCCCCAACATGCCCAATTGGGGGGTAAAGGCATAGTTTTTAAAAGAGTTTTTGAGCCACTGAGGCAGCCTCGGTGGCTCAAAGACATTTTAAACAACCCATGCCTTTCCCCCTAATGCGCCCAATGAGAGGAGGCAGGTTATTTTTAATTTAATTGTGTGCTGATTTCCAGCATTGGGCTATTTCATTCCTAGCTACACCTATGAGGGTTGCCACCATTTCTTTATTTAGTAGTTTTTCATTCTCTCCGGTAAAAAGTCAAAACAATAATAGCATTTCAATAATAGCATAGTAAAATAGATAAGATATAGTATATAGAATATAAAATATATTATATATAAAATATATAATATAAAAACAGCCCACAAATCCATCCTGACCATCATGAAGCTATACCTTATTAGTATCTGAGGAACCAGAGAGGAAGATCGAGATAGATATATACAAAAGACATCAGATTACATATATACTGTTCCATGCACATAAGATATTCCACATGTGTTGGTTAATCAAGAGTTGTTGATACTTAGGGGCTATGTATCGTAAGTAGTACTTTTAATTAATTGACGATGCTGGTCATTGTCCTGCGAATTTTGATCACTGTGGCGCAGAACCTGGCCACACTATATGTTATAGAAAATTTTGTATCTGATAGAAGTAACTGAGTATAATAATGACCAGAGTATCCTGGATATTTATAGATTATTGTAGATATAAGCTTAGCCAGGGTGTCTTTATAAAAGGAACAGTGAAGAAGTACATGGTCTGTTGACTCAATATCACCAGAGTCACAGGGACATAGCCTCTCCGAATAGGGAGACCTCCGATATCATCCCTCAAGAACAGCAGAAGGGAGGGCATGACATTGGGCCAAGGTAAAGGCCCTCCAGTGGGTGGGTAGCTCAAGCTTGGCTAAGTATCTCATTAGGAAAGATAGATACCTGCAGGGGTCATTAATAATAAAGGCAGGGGAGCTAGCTAAATCCAGTTGTCATTCTTAGTCGGTAGCCCACTGCTTAATAAGCGCTTTGGCCTGATCATAGTTCATGGTAAAAAGGAGGTCTTGGGACAGACCTAAGGATAGGATTTTAGATATTATAACCCCTTCCCATTTGGACTTAAAGTCATCTTTTCTAATAAGGCGAGCTAAGCCCTTAGGGAAGAAATGCAGTCTAATCCAATAGGTAAGAATAGCCACCCAAGCTCTAGCCTCCACTTTCATGAGGCCTAACTCTAATTGGAGAGTAACATTTGGAACACATTTGGGAACTTGTAAGGCCGATCTTACAAATTTAGTTTGTACCCGTTCCAGTGGAGCGTAATTGGAAAGGGGACCTAATTGGGCTCTATATAGAAGTTGGCAAATTGACTTGGCTTGGAATAGTTTAAGTGCTGCAGGAATATATTGGCTGCCAGCTGTCTTAAGATATTTAAGAATGGCTAGATAACTTCTTTGAGCAATATTGGCAACATAATCTCCATGGGCTTTTCTGCTACCATTAGCCTGAAGAACTACTCCCAAATATTTGAAGGAGGAAACCTGCTCAATTTTGTGCCCATTGATACTCCAAGAGTAAATCTTGGGTCTTTTAGCATTTCATTTGGGATTATTTTCTGTTTTTTTTTTCCCAGCCAACTAATCACTTCAAACCAGAATCTCTGAACTTTGGGGCAAGATAACCACATATGTTCTAATGTTCCTTTGTGTCCACATTTTATCCAACATAATTCTGATATTTCTCTATTAATTCTATGCAACTTGTTAGGACCTAAATGCCATCTGTATACTACCTTTAACACCACCTCCTTAGATTTTTGCGGATATTAATTTATATGCTTGAGAAGACCATATTTTTTCCCATGTATTTTCTGGTATTTTGATTTTTAGGTTTGTTTCCCAAACTATTCTAGATCCTGCATTAGTATCATAATTTCTATCCAAAGTATTTTTATAAATTAGTGAAACTAACCCCTTTTTCTCCTTGTTACTACCTGTGTAATAGTTTTCAAAGTCTGTTAATGGTCTATTAAATTCTAATTTTTATATAATTGATTTGTGATGCTTCCTATCTGGAAAGCTAGCAACCAATTATCTGTTCTTCCTTTATTTCTTTCTTGTATCTGTTTAATTGTAATTGGTTTTCCTTGTATAAACAGATCCTTTATTCTATAGATTCCAATGTTCTTCCAACATTCTATTTGAAGATTTTGATTCTTAAGTTTTAATTGTGGATGTTCTGAACAAGGACATAAAGGGGATATTGGTGGAGCAAAAATTTTCAGATGTTGCTTCCATATTCTCATAGCTTCATCAGTAAAAGGGTTTTGTATTTGGATATTATTATTTTTACCAACCTAGGTGCAAATAAGTATAAATTGATTAATTTCATTTCCCCTTCCATTTCCATTTTAGCCCAATCTGGAATATTCTCCTGTTTTATAAAATTAGTCACTTGTGCTATTTGAAAAGCTTCATAATATCCCAGTAAATGTAGTATTCCTAATCCTCCTCTTGAATTTGGCTGGTATTTTACAGACTTTATAAATCTAATAGATCTTACCCTTCCTGCAATAAATGTTTCCAAAGGAAGGTTGTTTAAATGGTTTCCCATAGGAATGAATTGTTTTTCAATGCATTCCTATGAGAATCCTTGCCATTGCCAAATAACAAAATGGAACAAATGGGAAATTTCCCATTCTTTTCATTTAGTTTCTCTTTAAAAATCAGTTCATTTTTCGTTTCATTTCATGAAAAATGAAATGAAAAAAATTCATTTCATGCCCATCCCTAGTTTAGAGCAGTTCCTATTTGCAGTGATGGGTTCCTAGTTACAGTTGAAAGTCCCTATCCCAATCATTTCTGCTCATGGTACAGAAGGGTGTTCATTGTGATTGTGCTAGAGAAGGAATAATTATTAATTTGTGTCAATTACGGACCTCCACACAAATAGAGTAAAAAGAAGATATGCATCTAAATTAGTGTTAAGTCATAATTAGGCATGATGAAATTCTCAGAGATGCTTTTGGGGTCCCCTGAGACCCTTCCCAAAACATTCCTTGTTGGGCCAGGATAAAATAATTCATGTCTAGGACATTCAAAAGAGCCAAACACACAATTCAGGTCGAATCCCCCTGAATTGGCAGTTCATCCCTACTGTGGTCATGGCTCATGGGTTGACGGCCACAGATCAACCCCCGGAGACACCCCTTTACTCTCAAAGCTACCTCCATTGCCCCTCTATCTACATGAACCCTGGCTTTTAGCCATAGCCATCCCCTCTTCCCTCTGGGAAGCTTACCACCATCATATCAGTTTGCCTACACTGGCCCAGGTCTCTGGCCCCAGCCAACCTCACCCCCCTCTTCCCTCTTTCTCTCTCTCTGTCTCCCTCCCTCTCTCTTTCTCTTTCATTCTCTCTTTCTCTCTCTGTCTTTTCCTTCCCACCCACACCCTGCTTGCCCTTTTCTCTCTCTTTTCAGATTCCCTCTCTCCTGCTCTCTTCCCTCCACCCCACTAACCCTGGATGTGCTTAAAAACGTCCATGCACTCTGCTGCTTCTCTGGACCTACACCATCTTGGGCAATGAGCACATGGCAAAGGCTGCATCTTCCAGAAGCCACAGGTCAAGAGAGCCGAATCTCTAGATGGAATCCATTTCTCTAAGACATCACTGGCATGTAGGCAACAAGGATTAACCCCAGCTTGAGGCAGTCTATTGTCTCGTTTACACATCCACCAGGAACTCTGTACAGCAGCTTCCAGGCTTATTCTATTGATACCTTGGTTTCTCATTGAGTTGTTCATGTTGCTTGTTGACTCACTGTTCCCCCTCCCATTGATTTACTGATTTTCTCTGTTTGCCAAGACCCCAAAACAATACTCTGCTCCCCCTTATCATTGTCACACCCCTGATGGCCCATCAAGGGACAGATTAGGCCAGTCACACCTGGGCAGATGCCCAGCCCCGCATCATCAGGAATGCCTCGAGACTGCCCAGGACCATCCCTGGACCAGCCTCCAGACTGCATCCATTGGATAATCCCCGAAGACTGCCCGTGCCCACCCCCAGGGAAGGCACCACCTTGGGGGAAGGAAAGGGGGGAATAAAATGTGTTGCACCATTGTCTTTGGGGCAGAACACCTCAGCACTGTCCTGGGTGGGGTGTTGGCCTGCTGTCTTTTATTGAGCTCAATAAAGCCAGTATTTCTCCTTGGATCTCTCTCCTGCTGGACTCTTTATCGGGAATTCTGAGGCCCAGCAGCATACAGCAGGAATAGCCTGCTGCAGACTCAACATTAGCCTTCCTCTTTGTTCTAAAAGGGGAGACATTTGGTACATTTCCTAGATACCTATGCATCACTTTTTCATCAATTTCTTCACCAAACAGAGAAAAGGAAAAGTGTACTTGTCTGCTTCGTTATATTCATCCCATGAATTTCACAGATGCCAACAACCTCATGGAGTAGAGATGATGCCAGAAATCCATTGGTGAGATCCTCCTACCACTTTTGTCCACACAAGAGCAAAGATGGAGAATATATGGAACTCAATAGACTGAACTCCATTTCCTGTCATTGCTTACCACTGCCTTTGCAGCATAAAATTGGTGAGAATTTGAGTCCAACAACACCAAGAGGACTCTGCATTTTCCAGACAGGCTGTAGGACTCCTTGCTTTTCTATATTTAGTCTTCTGGAAGTTCCTGCACAACACAGACAAGACTGGCTGTTTCATGAAGGAATGTGTGTCATTTTATTGGTACAGGGGCCAAGGTTGTGATATATTGTTGCACATTCAGAAAAATATGACACATACAATCACTTTTGATAGCTGAATTTCCTTGCTACAGACATTTAAGCATAGTCCTGGTGTTATTTTCTGTTCCTCCACTATTAATGTGAGAGTAAAAAATGGTTCAAATCCAATTCTATAGTGAATACTATTTTTCTTCCAGTTTTATTAGCATACATTTTTCTTGTCACAGAAATGGGGATATTTTCCCCAGTCTAATTTTATTTAAAATATTACAAGGTTTAAGTCTGTTTATGAGGTAAATCAAATTTTCATGAAACATTCGTAGAAACATGAAATCTAGTCACAATTTATTAAATAATGTAGAACTGTAATTAAAAAAACCCAATAAAACAAAACAGTGTGCTGAACTGGATATCTTCCAACAGATATTTAGCATGAAAAAGTTTTTCTAAGGTGATTTTTTTGCCTGAAGGATTCCTACAATCTGCGTGTGGTATTAATGATGTTCAAAACCAGTAAGCTGTGGATCCTGCACTATTTTGTTATTACTTCAGCCTTCACTGTAGCAACAGGGATATCAATATACAGAATGTATGTTTTCTTATTTTTAAAAAACTACCAAAACTATTTTTCTTTCTCCTGTTGATCATTACAATGGATAGGAAAAACTATGGGGTTGAAAGGAAGCGGAGAAAACTTCTAGGTACTGATGCCTCCTCCACAAGGCATACCTTTCCATGACTTTTTTATTTACCTGTCGTGCTGTGATGGATAACCCTTTTTAAAAAGTCTCATTTAGAAATCAGTGGTAAACAGCAAACAGCCCAGATGTCTGATGCTTATTCAAATCTTATCTGAACTGTCTGTGTCTCTTGGGCTTGAGGCATTAAGTGAGATATTTGTTACTTCCTGTTTGGGGACAGATTGAAGTTATTACAATAAACAAACTCTATAACTAAAAGGTCCTTTCAGTACTGCTATCAGCCATGATCAAGACACGAGTGGTTGGAAGATGAAATTGCACTGAGGGACACCTTAATTTAAAAAAAAAATATGTTCTGGGAAAGTGAGTGTTTGGGTTTTGAGCACATAACTGAAAAATAATATGTTTTTCAATATCTTTAGTTTGTGTAGCCTTTGGTATCTGCCTGAACTGAATGTTTAATAGAGCAACTTAATTACTTCAGCATTATGAAAGTCTACATTATTTTATTTATTTTGAAGTGTTTATAGGCTGCCTTTCTCACAGTAAGGGGACCCATAAGCATAAAAACAAATCAAATTAAAAACTAGGATTTAATTAAATAATTAGGAAAAAAAACTTCCAGAACATGACCAAACAGCCTGAAAAACTCACAACTATCAAATTAAAAACACATAAATTAAACATTAAAATGATAAAACTATCATAATAATTGAAAGTGCATTCAGTGATTGAAAACATTTTAAAATTCAAAAGCAAACTATGGGCGCTTTTACACGACCCCTAAAATCCGAAGCATAGGGCTCCCAGATGCAGAGCTTAAAATTGTTTTCCCACCAGCTGCACACTTTAAAAAAAAGTATGACCACGCCCACCTAAGTGCGTCCCAGCACAATTTAGAAGTACCTGGTCTCCGGAGGTAAAAAAAATTCTGATGCGGATTGTAAAGCAGTGAGTGCCGGGCTGTCCTCGCCTTCTGTTTGGTTTTTTTTGCCTCCCACCCCTTTAAGAGACTGGAATGCTTCTGGGGCTGCTCCCAAGGGCAGAGCAGAGGTGAGTCTGCATTCTTTTCTCCCTTTTTTTCTCCCTCCCCTCACTGCAGACAGGAGCCATGGCATGTGGAGGGGTGGGAACACAGAAAGCAGAACAAACCCGCAAGATCTGTGGTCCAAATTTAAGATTCCAGTGGATCTTAGGGGTCATGTAAAAATGCCCTATATTTTCAAAATAGCCTCCAGGAGCTTTGTTATGGTTATTAAAAGCCTGCCTGGGGTGGGTTTCCAGTGTCAGTAGAAGGATTGAGTGTGTGTGGGGGTTATCCTAATCATTTTGAGGGAGTTCATGCAAATTGGTCTTTTGAAAGAACCAGTATCCCCTCAGAATGACAGAGTAACAGTTACACTGAGTGAGTTCCAACATTATTCACTCTTTATGTGAGAAGATCATCTTAGTTGGCTAAGCAGGCAGCTTCTTCCTTCACTATTTCTATAACTGTAAATTCCTGGGGGAAAAGTGATTCCTGCCTTCCTTGTGCTGTCCCAACGTTCCTCCAAGAATCTCCATGATCATTCATCTATATGTTTATTATCAGGCAACTTATAGAATGTTGAGATCTTGCAGAAAAGTAGCACAATAGCACTCAAAATTACTGCTTAAAAGTAATATATGAATGAATGACTTACAGAGGCAGGCATCTCTTCCTCCCAGAGTGCTTCTGGAAATGCCACATCAGCATGCAGTGTCATTTCTTTGAGCCATTCTGGTGCACTTTCAAAGCAATGTTTAGTTAACCCCCTAAGTATAGCCCACCTGGTTCGTCAAGCAATGACTTAGTTTTCCTGCTTTTGGAATAAATAGGTAGAAGGGAGCATAGAGAGCTCAGACCACTCGTTGAAATATATGTAAGTTTACTATTGCCCAGAAAGTGAGGATCCTACCCTCAGTCTCTCTCTCTGAAGAAAGTGACAGAATGCTGCATGGCTGTTAACTACAAGTAGTTCTGCTCCAATGTTGTGTCTGAGTTTAATGAGGAAATGGGAAGAATGACACATTTCCACCATGTTTATTCTTTATGCAGATTCAAACTCATGTTTCATGTACTGTTGAAGAAAACCCTTTGTCTTCCTACTGCTCTCAAGGACTCCATCCAATTTACCTATAAGAGTAGGTGGTGGGGTGAAAACAACACCATCTCCTTACAACAACTCTCTTTATTAGAGATGGGCACGAATAAAAAAATGGCATTTCAGTTTTTCGTTTGTTGTTGAGAGGTCCGTTACGTTTCATTTCCGTTTTTCACAAATTTTTGGAAAAATTTCATTTTTGTTTTTTGTTTTTCATTTTTCATTTCTACCCGCTTTTGCGCGATTTTTAAAGCATTTCTGTGCGGGGGCATCCCCCAACGCCCCAGACCAGAGGGAAAACACTAAATAATTTGATGCTGTCAGAGACACAGTATAGACTAGGTGCGCAGGGAAGCTGCAAAGGCAGCAGCAGGCATTGCCCAGGGTGCAAGGCAGCCGCAGAGTGACTGCACTGCGGGGCAGGGGAGGGTACTCACTGAGAGGTACACACACACGCACACAGGGAGGCTGCAGGACTGAAGCTAGAGTCGCAGAGACAGCAATCCCACCCTAACTCCCACTGGGGACTGCAAGGAGGACGGGGGCTGCCAGAGCTTTTTATTCCCTCTCTGGCTGCCAGACCTGCCCAGTCTGCAACCTGGGCATGCTATTGGTTGAAGTTGTCCAAGAATTTACATGATCCCATCACATGGCTTGCCTCCATGTTGTGGCTGGAGTGGCGACATCAATTTTCTCATCCTTAAAGGGAAAAGAAAAATACATCGCAATGGGAGAAGACAAAAAACAAACGTTTTAAGGACCCCAACCCCCTGGTAGGTAATAATTTCAAATAATTATCGCATTATCGCTGCATTTTTATGGATGTCCTGGGCGTTTTAATACCCAAGAAATCAATATTACGCATCTGGGAGCTATTTTGGGTCAATGTCCCCTAACTCCTCTTAAAGAAAAAAAATACAGCAATCTGAGAAAAGACATAAATGCACTTTTTAAGGACCCCAACCCCCCTGGTAGGTATTATCAGACAGTATAAAAAATTATCGCTGCGTTTTTATGGATGTCCAGGGCGTTTTTTAACATTTAAAACAGCTCATTTCATTGCGCGTCGCCATTAACGAAAACGAAACATAACGAACACAATTTTCGTGGTTCTGTTTGTTTCGTTCCATTTTCATCACAATTTTCATTTGTCATTTCGTTACGTAATGCAACAAATAACAGAAACAAAAAAAAATGTTTGTTTCGTGCCCATCTCTACTCTTTATCATGCAAGTACATACTGGGAATCCAAAACTCGACCTCCCTTATGAGAAAGTGATGCCATCTCTGATAGGTGCTAATGGCACTAGTCATTCAAAGGCAATGAATGATGCCATGCTAAGCTGACAGTTCCGCAAAAATAAAAATAAAAAACAGGGTAGATCATTTTAACAAGCACTTTTGTTTCTATTAACTGTCTGTAGTTCCAAACTTTGAGGAAGTACTATGCAACACTTGCGATGAGGAATATGAGTTTACAATGTTGCCATACTTAGTTTTAACAAAGTGAGAAATTTTGAGAAATCAGTAAGGCTAATGAAAATCTTTACATCCTAACTTGATTAAAAGTGTTCTGCTTATATACCACCCCATACCACTTTAAGTAGTTTCTGGGTGGTTTACAGGTTGTTAAAATTACAGTACAGTCACCCCACCGTTTTGCAGTTCAGGTACTGCAGTCCCACTATATCGTGGGATCGTAGTACCTGCGGGGGGTGGCGGGGAGTGATCACATTGCTCCCCACCGCCCCCAGGCCCGTCCAGGAGGCCTCGGAGCTCTGCGGGGGGGCGCGAGGAATGATTGCATCACTCCCCGACCCGCTTCTGCATATTGCGGATTTTCATGTATCGCAGTTCAGGTGGGTCCCTAACCCCCGCAATAGGCAGGGGGTTACTGTATGCAGGCTACACATCCCCACCCATCAAGCTGGGTACTCATTTTACCAACCTTAGAAGGATGGAAGGCTTAGTCAACAATGAGCCTGTTACCTGGGATTGAGCCCCAGGTCCTGAGCAGTTTTAGCTGCAGTACAAACATTTAACCACTGTGTCACAAGGCTGTAGTAAGTTCACCCTGAACCTGAAAGCATGATAAAATTGTTGTATAATTTATAATTGGTATTGTATGTTGTTTTAATTGTATTGTACTTTATAGTTTAATAATTTTATTGTTTTATAGTTTTTAATACTTGTTGTATGCCGCCCAGAGACCTCTTGGTAGTGAGGCAGCTAAAAATCTTGTTAATAAATAAATAAATAAATAAATAAATAAATATTTTCCATTGTTTAGAAAATAAGACAAGCAAAAGGTTTTATAGAGTTCTCCTATTTTCTTGAAGATACTTATAGGCAGAGTTTGGAAAGCTACTTTTGGAAAGGATGAATTATAGGCTTAAGCCACTCATAACTAAAATGTGATACAATTATGCTCTGGGACCTTGGAAAATTAATGATCTGAATCATGTGGAGCAGCTTCTGTGGATAGAAGAGCTTTTTGATTCAGAGTTCCTTGATTAATATGAGGAGAGGGCTAAAAGTGGCTACTTCCTTTGTATTTACTCCATTCTATGGAAGAATGCCTGAATAAGACTTATGTAGAGTTCAGACTGGGTGAATGTGGTACAGAATAGTGAATGTGGTTCCTTGTAAATTAGGGCAAAACCATGCATGTCTAAGAGACTGGTGGTGGACAAACTGATACTGCTGGATGTAAGCAGTTTGTGATTACCCAGGAAAGAGTGAATGAGGGAGGGTGTGAGCCAGCAGAGAAGAATGGCCCTGCACGCTCATTGCCCTTGTTCTAGCATGGAATTGCCAAGTCATCCCATGAGAGTTCTGCAGAGAGAGAGGGAGGCCGGGGAGGACAATACAAGGAGAGGGAAGGGGGTTAAAAGGTCTGAAAGGAAACACAAAGACATCCCTACTGAACCAAGAAAAGACAGACAAGTGAAATGAAGAGGACTAAGCAGAGGAAGATATTCTTGAAGTGAAAGCCAACAAGAAACCGAGAGGAGGAAAGCAAGGGAACATGATGATGAGGGGAGAACAGCTGAGTCAAAAGACAGGAGAGTGGGGGGTCAGGTGAGAGGCAAGAAAGGAAGGGCAAAAGGATGGTGAAGGGAAGATCTAGATGACATCAGGATTCACATCAGAAGGTCAAACCCTCCATATAGGAGCTTGTTTCCAGAGAGAATTTGGGTCTGGGGCCAGCTAATCTTAGCTTGTCTCATATCAACTCCTGGATTGCCTATACACAGCAGAAGTATCTCTGGCTATCTGGACCATCCTTGCATCCACGGTGATCCCATGTTACAGATGTGTCTCCTAGGAGCTAATTCTTTCATTACTTGTTGCAGCAACACCCCTTGGCTCTGGTCCTGTAACAATTAATTGGCCACAGACGTGGTTCATGTGACTATTCACCTTGTCCTTGAGCTCTCAGAGAGAACAAAACAGGTAGAACAAAGGAACATTCAGGTCTGTAATTTGCAACAGTTCAGCAGTTCTCTGGCCTTGTTCTCCAGAGACTTTCTTCATAACACAGCATTACCCTATTTAAAATTAGTATATATATGAAATATAGATGAACTTCAAACAAATACTGGCTCCTCAGGCGGTCCTTCCGCCCGGACGGAGCTACCTTGCCCTCGTGCGAGAAGGCACAAGAGCAGGGAGGACACGTGTGAGCGTCCAGAGGGGTGGGGGAGGAGCACCCTATAAGAGGGCAGCTCCGACCCCCACCACCAGCCTTTGCTTTCTGACATTCAGCTGGTGAGGTCCGGCCTAATGCTTCCCTGCCGCCCGCCATTTTGCGGGCGCCACGAGGCGGCCACCATTTTGGGTGCCCCATCGGCTTACTCGAGGGCCTGCTCCCGATCCCTGTAGCAGCAGAGGAGGTCATCTGTGAGCACCGGCAGCTGCCTTCTTCAGTGGCGGTGCTGCGGCTTTGGCGGGCCGCGGCTGGGTTCGGCCCGGTGAGGGGCGGAGGAGAAGTGTGCGGCGGCTGTGCCGGTGGCCGCCCCTGAGTGCTCGCAGTTGGTTGGCCACCCTGAGGCGCTTTCAACTGGGCGGGCAAGCACCACCCCAGTGGTAGGCAGTGTGACGGCTGCTGCCGCCCTGGCCTGATCCGCCCCAGTTGCGGATGTAGCCGTGGCTTGGGCCTTCGGCCAGCTGCCGCTGGACGAGTTCGCCCATCGGACTGTGGGGGGAAGGCATCTGCCTCCCCCCCACGTGAGTAGCGGCCCAGGCAGCTCCCCGCGGGTCCCGGCTTGTTGGGCCATCTGCCCCCCCACTTGCCTTGTGGGTGGACTCCAGCCCCAGGAAGGGGCTCCTTCAAGGGGTGGCAGTACGGTGCTCAGCCGGAGGGAGAGTAGCTGGGCCTAGGCCGCACCCCCCCGTTCCCCTGCTGCTGCTCCTACACTCCCTGGTGTACTTGGGGCCGACGTGGGCAGATCTTTGGGGGGCCCCAATCCTGCACCATTCTCCTGCTCATCCCCCTACAGTGTCTTTGTTGGGCTCTGCTTACCCGTCGAACCTCTCTGAATTAATAACCGGTCATGGCCCCCAAGAAGGGTCAAGGGACCTGCAAGGGCCCAGCAGGGACCACCTGCCCCGCCTCCAGAGCCTCCAGCGGGGGCAGAAGATTGGCTCATTTGGCGAGAGCTAGACTCTTGCCTACTGGCATTGGAGGCCACAAGGGGAGTGGGGGGGTGGAGGTGAACAACCGGGCTCCGCGCCAAGTGCTGGGTCGCGGCCTTCGAAGTCCCGATCAAAGGCACACCTGAGTGGGGTGGCTACTAATCTTTCCACTCGCTTTACAGTCCTGGAGCAGCTGGAGGCCACGCCTGTGACCCGGGGGGGGGGCGAGTGGGGTGTCACCCGCCAGCAAGTGACCCCAGGTGACTGCCAGTCGTGGGGCAGAACCTACAGCCGAGGCAGGTGAGACGGAGGATGAAGAAGACAGCGAGGCTGTACCACTGGCACCGGAGACCGCGTCATCAAGTGAGTTGGCTTATGCACCAGAACCAGCGTCCACTGTCTCTTGGCCCTTGCCGATGGGTGGGGGTGTACCTGCACCTGCCGTCCAGGCGTACAGCCCAGTATCTGTGGCAGCAGTGCAGCAGCCTTCGCCCAGTCCGCCAACCCTGTGGGGACCTGCCATCCAGCTGTTACCAGGCCTTCAGCCGCCAGCAGCTGTGCCGTCTCTGGCTCAGCCGCCCCCATCAGGGGTGCATCCTAGTGTCCTGACTCAAACTGTGGCTGGGATACCACAGGCTTGGCCCGGCTTCAACCCCTTTTGGCCCCCTGCAGGGCACCCTGCTGCTGTGGCTCAGGCTTGGCCGTATGCGGTCCTGCTACAGGATTTGCAGGGGTACTGGGTGGGGCTCTCCCCTATGGAGACTATGCATCGCCATTTGGGCACCACCTAGCACAAGCCACCAGGGAGAAGATATGGTGGGGGGAATCCCTGGACATCTTCAGCTTGTTGAATAGGGAGCTCGACAATAAGGAGCTGGAGAAAGAGGACCCCCAGGACAAGGAGCACAGACTGAGGAAAAAGCCAGAATGCTCGTGGGCCATGTGGCTACCAGCCTACCTCATTTACATGTCCCTGTCATTGCAGGCTCACCCATGGCTGGCACAGTCCATGTTAAAGTATCTAGACCTTATTTATAGGGCATTTGTAGATTTTCCTAGCCACACATGGCTGCAATATGATGAGGAATTTCATCATAGAGCTGCCCTGGATCCATCCATTCACTGGGATGAGCCGCTGCCGCCTATCTGGCTCCAATTTATGACCCCTGTGTGGCCCGCCTTGGGTGAGAGGTATGACAGCGGCCACATGATTGGGAAAGGGTCTGCCAATAATCCTGCACACACATCCACTGGCCAGCCAGTTGAAGTCCAGCTGGTCTGCTGGGAGTACAATGGACAGGGGTCCTGTGCCCGCAAGCCCTGCCATTTTAAACATGAATGCTCTGTGTATGGAGCCCAGCACCCAGCCCTCCATTGCAGCAGGGCCCGCCCTCAGCAAGGCAGATCCAGGGACTCAAATGCGGGCCGCAAGCCCGGGCCTAGCGACAGGTCCATTCCTAAAGGGCCCCAGCCCAATTAGGCTGGAGGTCCTGCAGCACTGGGTAGCAAGGTACCCGGACAGGAGTATGGCCCGGTTTCTAGTTGAAGGGTTCAAGTTCAGTTTTAGGATTTCTTTCAAAGGGGTTAGGAGCCCAGTTCGGGTGAACAATCTTCAATCCCTACAGGGGGCGGAAGACATCATACAAGGTAAAATAGATAAGGAGGTTGATGAAGGGAGGGTCATTGGTCCCTTCACCTCCCCCCACCAGTGCCCAACCTATGGATTTCACCTTTGGGCCTTGTACCCAGAAAGAACCCGGGCGAATTTAGGTTAATTCACCATCTCTCCCACCCCAGTGGTGCCTCTATTAATGATGGCATCCCACATGAACTGTGTACAGTAAAGTATATCTCCTTTGACTCAGCCGTGCATATGGTGTGAGCCTGTGGGGTGGCTGCGGAGATGGCGAAATGTGACATCAAGTCGGCCTTTCGCCTCCTCCCGGTACACCCAGATGATATCAAACTGCTGGGGTTTCAGTTCTGGGGCCAAATTTTTATGGACTGTGCCCTTCCTTTTGGTTGCTCAGTGTCTTATGCAATTTTGAGTCTTTTAGTTCGTTCCTAGAATGGCACTTGCCCCACACCACTGGCTTGCACAGCACCGCGCCCTATCTGGATGACTACCTTTTTTGTAGACCTGCGGGTTCAGGGCGGTGTGCATATCTGTTGAACAGTTTTTGTGCCTTGGCCAGGGAGCTAGGCCTCCCATTGGCCGAGGAGAAAACAGAGAGCCCCCTCCCTGTACTCACTTTTCTGGGCATCGAAATTGACACTAAGTCACAGGCCTGCTGCCTTCCCCTTGCTAAGCTGCAGGCCCTCAGGGAGAGGGTTAGTGCTGCCCTTGCCCGGAGGAAGCTGTCCCTTAGAGAACTCCAGGAATTAGCAGGACACCTTAATTTCGCTTGTAAGGTGGTTGCCCCACAATGAGCCTTTCTTTGCTGCCTATGCACGGCAAAGGTGGGCCTCCATCATCCAACCCATAGGACTAGGGTTTCGGCTGAGATGCGGGAGGATCTAGCAGTGTGGCAACTTTCCTGGAAGACTTTAATGGGGTATCTTTCTGGAGGGATGAGCTCCGGCTGGAAGCTCAGTTCCAGGTGCATACAGACACAGCGGGAGGCTTGGGCTTTGGCATATTCTGGAAGGGCTTGTGGTGTAATGGTACCTGGCCACCTGCCTGGCATGAGGAAGGTGCTCCCCGCGACCTCACATTTCTGGAACTGTTCCCCATATGGGTGGCCCTTTACATTTGGTCGGAAGCCTGGGCAAACTCTGTTGTGCGTTTTTGGTGCAACAACTGAGTGGTGGTCCACGTAGTTAACAATCTTACATCACATTCCCCCAGTGTGATGCGCCTTGTGAGGGCCTTTCCATTGCAGTACTACATTGTGGTGCTCGCCCGGCATGTCCCAGGGGTGTATAATGAAATTGCCGATGCTTTGTCCCACCGACAGGCCGAGCATTTCCGGGCCTTGGCCCCAGGAGCAGCGGCCCTGCCTGTGGAGATTCAGGAGCAGGTATGGATGGTTGGCGAGCTGAGGCCGACCGGGCCCTTGGCCTCTCTGTAGCTCACAGGACACGAAGGGGCTACACATTGGAGATGGCAGAGTTCACCTCCTTTTGGACACCCCAGGGGCTTAGTCAACAGTAGCCACTGCTGATTGAGCATTTGCAAAGATATCTAGTGCATTTGCACCAAAAAGGCCTTGCCCTGAGCTCCTTGCATGGGCGGCTCACCACCCTTGCCTTTTATACCAAACTGAAGGGCCAGGTCGACAACACTGGGGACTTCTGGGTGTGGGGTATGGTTGCTGGGTGGAACAGGGAGAGGGGTAGTGTACCAGACTCCCGATTCCCCATTAGATCACAGTTGCTGGCCAACATGAGTCGCCGCTGGCCAGAAATCTGCAAGGATGCCTTTGATGTTGCCCTATTCCAGGTGGCATCCCTCCTGGCCTTTTTTGGGGTGCTTTGCATCAGCTAATTAGTGGCGGCCGGCCAGTGGGACTCTTCCTTTCAGGCCCTGAGGCTCTCCGATGTGTGAAGGTCCAAGACGGACCAGAAGGGCAGGGGGGCAGTTCTTACCTTGGGGCCCTGCTCAGTGGAGGCCATTTGCCCTCTGCGGGCCTTGTGCGCTTACACGCTGCTGCAGGGCTCAGGTGATGGCTACCTTAGTGTCCCCCTCACTAAATTTCAATTTGGCAGTATCTCGGGTAGGGCTCTGCACCTTATAGGCGTTGGGGGGCTCACATTTGGTACCTATTCTTTCCATATTGGGGCGGCCTCCACCGCAGCAGCCCTGGGGTATGATCCTGTGGCCATATGCAGGCTGGGCAGATGGCAATCTCACTGTTACAAGCAATATGTCCAGCCGTTGCCGGCATTGAAATCTGTTGTTTTTGTCTCCCCGCAGGTCTGGCTGGGGGCCCAATTTAGGGCTTGGTAAAGACGTGATCATCGAATGGCGGGATAAGAGGGGGATATGGTGGCAAGAATTCCTGGGCGCAGCTGTGGCTGCTGCCCTGGGCAGCCCTCCGGATATCCTGCTGGTGCATCTGGGGGGCAATGACCTAACCAGGCAAACAGGTAAGTTGCTGGTCATCCAGATTTTGTGTGACTTCGCAACCTTGAAGGCCTCATTCCCGGCCTGTAGGTTAATCTGGTCTACCATGATAACTCGCCAGAATTGGAGGGCTGATTGCGACCCACAGAAGTTGAACCGCTCCGGGAGGGGGGGTGAATCAAGAAGTCTGCCGGGCTGTGTGCCAGGACTTCGGGGCAGTGGTGGGCCACCCCGAGTTTAATGTTCACAGGGCAGAGCTCTACAGGCCGGATGGGGTCCACCTTTCGGACGTCGGCATGGAGCTGTTCCTACAAGACGTGCAGAGGGGCCTGGCTGCTGAGCTGGCGCTGCTTGATGGGTGACCGGGGCCATAGCAAGGCTAGGCCCGCAGCAGTGGCCGCAGAAGCGGAGGGCAGCGGTGAGTATGTAAAAACATATGTCCCCAAATACCCATAACCACGGCACTGCGGATCAGGAGGTCGCAGTGCTGGGGCGGATATGAGGGGGCGCCTCCCTGCACTGGGCATTTCCCAGAATTGGCCATCCTATGCAGGGAGGGGTAATGCCATCAACTGGCCTGGGGGTTGCTGTCCAGTGACGGCACCACCTGGGGGTTGTGGCTTGCCCTATGCTGCCCGGTTGGAGGGGTCTCGGGTGACCCCGGGGTTCCAACCACCTGTACTGATGCCTGGCCCCTCCTCCTGTGGTTGTTTATTGTTGTTAATAAAGTGTGGCTCAGACTGAATTTCTCCACAGCCACAGAAAAGTTGCCCTGTATCCAAGTAGCCCTGTTTTATCTGATTATTATCTGATCTTCCTACTTCATTTTGAAGTCCATTAAGTGATTCCAGATGTTCCAGCAATAATCTTGTTCTAGTGAGAGGAACTCTTTAGCATTCATCTGTTCAGCAAGGTGTGTTGTTTTCGTTCTCCATAAAGTTAGTTTAGCATCTTCAGGTTTAATATTTAGAGCTTGAGATGGATGCAGAAAACATTTCCTCAATTTTAGCCATCACCAGATCTCATGCTGGTTTCTGCCACCACCATTTCCTGTCACCCTGCTGGTGGCTGAAGCAACCCATTTTGCCTGCATTCAAGGGTTGTATTTTGGGCCAGGTCCTGGCTGATAATGGGAGAGTAATCCACTCTAGAGGAGATACCAATTCTACCCCAATGAAGACAGCCACACTTATTCTCCAAATTCTACCCAGCAGTCTCAAATACTAACATTTTCTTATAACTGTAGTAAAGGTAGATTGTAAGTACTTCTCAAGATGTTATAACATTTTTTTTTTTAAGGAAGAAATTCAACATCCTCACAAACATTCAATATCCTCACTGCAAAACATAGTTAAAAGAAAAACCTTCAGTAAAAGCATCCATTATATCAGTTGTAGTAGCAGGAAAAAAAGATAATTCAGTTTTAGGGGAGCAACACAGGAAGAGTTGAAAAACTAGAGACCTTCATACTATAACACCCTTATAAAAATAGTGTAAAAATAGTATAGCTCATCTTTTTTTTCCTTCCTTGATTCTTTCCTTTCTCTTCCTTCCTTCATTCCTTCACCTTT
>JAHTLZ010000129.1:10752804-10796506 GCA_023846285.1 Phrynocephalus versicolor | reverse complement strand
TTTCTTTCTTTCTTTCTTTCTTTCTTTCTTTCTTTCTTTCTTTCTTTTTCCTGCCCCAAGTGCTGATCAGCTCTAGCTCGGTCTTGGGGTGACAACGGATTGGCGTTTGGGGAGGAAAAAAAAGTTTTAATATCCTTAGGTTTCCTGCACCCAGTGCTTTGGTGGTGTGTGTGGAACCGAATGCATTGCTTCAATGCATTCCTAAGGGAAAAGAAAAATTAAATGGAATGGGACAACTATTTCAGTTTTGTTTCATTTCTGTTTTCTTTGAGGGGTGGTGGTTTGGTATTCTGAATAGCGAAAAATGAAACAAGTAAAAATTTGTTTCGTGTCCATCTCTACTTGCCACACAATATTGGCCATGTGACCCATCACACAACTTTTGCCAAAACAGAAAACTTAAGAAATTGGAGAGACATTTTGGATATGTGAACATACCCACAGTTTGCCATTCCTTTCTTCTGAGGGCACCATGGGTCTGTGTAGACCACTCAAGGTCACAAAGGCTCCAACTTGTACATATTGTTCTGGGAATTCTACCTAACTGATATAGACATCTTATAAGCATCTTAATGTCGCTAAATTAGAGAAAATTTTCTCTTGGAAGATTTTAAGGCTGAACTAACTGTAACATCACTCAAAGTTCCTATTACGTGTGTGTGTGTGAGAGAGAGAGGGGGGGGGAGAGGGAGAGGGAGAGACTGGTGTGTTTCCTTCTGAGAAATAAGCTAGGTGTAGCTAATCCTAGCTCACCTCTAAAGCTTTTAGGTGCACCATATTTGGGTGTCTATAAGGAGTTTGACAGACTTCTGCCTGGGGCAGGGTACAGAGATCACATTACACCCCTATTAAGGCAGCTCCACTGGCTGCTAATCAGCTATCAGGCACAATTCAAAGTGCTGACGTTGACCTACAAAGCACTATAATACCTGGATCTAGAGATGGGCACAAATTGAAAAAATAGTGTTTTGGATTTTCATTTTTCATTGAGGAGTCTGTTTCGGTTTGTTTTTGTTTTTTGTGAATTTTTGAAAAAATCATTTTCGTTTATTTGTTTTTTGTTTTTCATTTTTACCCACTTTTTGTGCGATTTTTAAAGCATTTCTGTGTGCAGGCGTCCCCCAACGCCCCAGATCAGAGGGAAAACACTAAAAAAAATGATGCTGGCAGAGACACAGTATAGACTAGGTACACAGGGAGGCTGCAAAGGCAGCGGCGGGTGTTGCCCAGGGTGCAAGGCAGCCACAGATTGATTGCACTGCGGGGCAGGGGAGGGTACTCACCGAGAGGTACGCTACACACGCACACACACAGGGAGGCTGCAGGACTGAAGCTAGAGAGAAATATTTTCTTTCTCTCCCCTAAGAGCCAGGCTGCAGCCGGCAGGAACACAGAGACACACACCTGACTGGCTGGCCTAAAGTGAAAATAACGAGTCGCAGAGACAGCAATCCCACCCTAACTCCCACCGGAGAGTGCAAGGAGGACGGGGGCTGCCAGAGCTTTTTATGCCCTCTGTGGCTGCCAGACCTGCCTAGTCTGCAACCTGGGCATGCTATTGGTGAAGTTGTCCAAGAATTTACATGATCCCATCACATGGCTTGCCTCCATTTTGTGGCTGATGACATCGATTTTGTCATCCTTAAAGGGAAAAGAAAGATACATTGTGATGGGAGAAGACAAAACAAACATTTTAAGGACCCCAATCCCCCCCCCCGAAGTAGGTATTATCAGACAGTATAAATAATTATCGCTGCATTTTTATGGATGTCCAGGGTGTTTTTTAACATTTAAAACAGCTCATTTCATTGTGCATCACCATTAACGAAAAACAAAATGTAACAAACCTAATTTTTGTGGTTCTCTTCGGTTCATTCCAATTTCATCACAATGTTCATTTGTTACGTAATGAAATGAATAACGAATAACGGAAACGAAAAAGTTCATTTCGTGCCCATCTCTACCTGGATCCTAGCTACCTCAAAGATCGAATCTCACAATATGAACCAAGGTTATCAGGAGAGGCCCTTCTCACCATCCTGCCACCCTCACAGGCATATCTCATGGGAACCCATGAAAGGGCCTTCTCAGCTGCTGAGCCCAGACTCTGGAACTCCCTCCCACTAGAGGCCAGGACTGTCTCACCTCTGTTGTCTTTCCAGAAACAGGCAAAGACCTTTCTCTTCAGGCAAGCTTTCCTTGAATGATGGACTACCTATTATGTGTCTTTTATATATGAATCGAGGGGATCACATAGACTTTGTATTTATAACTACTTATAACCTTATGTGTTTACATTGACACTATGTTTTCAGTATTAGTTTCCATCACTCATAACTTTTACATGGAATTTTACTCTCTTTTTAACTGTGAGTGTTTTCTTGTAGCTTTAATGTAATGTTGTCTATTAATGCTGTAAGATGTCCCTCACTTCACTGTTCTCAATACCTGAACATGTCTTAATTGTACTAGAGTGTATATTATCCCTCATTACTGTAAGCCGCCTTGGGTCCTTTTCAAAGGAGAAAAGTGGGGTAAAAATACTCTAAAATAAATAAAATATATACAAGTTGGAACTCCCAGAATGGAGAGTTATGTGATTTTTAATGTAAGAAATCTGAAAATTTCATCTGTAATAAAAAAAAATTCTAGTCAGAGCTGCTAACTTGGAAATATTAAGCATCCCATTCTGTTGCAACCAATTTTGTACATCTTTACTTTGAATTCTTTTATTCTGGCTCCTCTTCAATTCTGTTTATTGCTAGTAAGTGGCTTTCTGCACTGACCCTTGCCTCTTTGACATTGGCTATGATTCCTTCTCCTGCCCTCCCTATTCTGAGTTGTGAAAGGTTGGCATTTCATCCTGTATTCCTGAAAGCTAAAACTGACCTTGACTAGTAAACTTTTGGCAGTATGCCTAGTTAAACATAACAGTATGGCTCTTTCACATGAATGAGAGCACTACCCTTCTATGGAGCAGTGCTATGCTTATACGTCTGCTTGTGTGAAGGTCTTCATTTCTCATCTGGGAGTTTGCTGCATGCATAGATGAGCATACCCCTATTAAGGGAAATTGCACTCTTCCTTAAAGAGAATTGCCTGTTTAAGGGGAAGGGGAACATCAACATAAATACCATCTCCTGGATCCAGGTTTTTATTTGTATTTCTTGGCACAGGCCAAACTCTTGAAACTGTTATGAAGCTGTTCAGAACATCCCGCGGCACTTTCCAGATGCCATAACTAGAGATGGGCATGAACCATGGGTTTTGTGGTTCATGCGTGTTCGCCCTTCAAACCAACCAGTGTTTGGCAAATCTGGCAGGTGTTCACCCAGAGGCAGCATCCTGGCTTCCCTGCCCTACATAAATATTCATCCCTCAAGACCTGACAAATATGAAGGGACAAATAGTTATAACAAATCCAGGCTATTAATGGAATATCCAAATTCATTTTTAATTAGGTCTTCATATCTAGTTAGTATGCATGCATTATTTTGAACAGCTTACTTCTTTCCACAAGACACTACTTCTGATATACATGATGTAATTGGACAATGCCTCTACAATTTATAAGCCATTTTCCCTTCAGTAATTGAACATCAAGACAGGTCTGATTAAATTAATCCAGTAAGGGCTATTATGATTGTTTTTGTTAACAATATATAGATTTTCTGCCAAAAGAAACCTCACATAAACATTGTTTAAGTGGTGTTTACAGTTCAAACTAGTTTGTTTGTTATTTTGTTTCTTGCTTCTTCATATTTCTGATTACCCAATGTAGGCTCAAATCCTGTTGCACAGTGTTGTAAGTCAAGCTGTTATCCTAAAGTAACAAGTAGAGGAGGCTCATCTGAATAAATGAAACTTGTGGAGGAGTTGGCTAACAAAATCCCAGTTGATTCAATGGGCCTACCCTACCACAGTTTGAATTGCTGCACTACCCAAAAAAATTTTGACTGCAGTGTCTTTTTACCTTGGTTCATAATAAAACCATGTTATACATCTTGTTACAATGTGTGGAAAGAAATTATTTGTGGGAAAAGAATCAGTGGGAAGTGATACAGTGAAGCTTTGCTTGCTGTCCTGTACACAATCAATGAAAAGTACTATCAGTTAGAGACAAAGATAGGATTGTACAGTTCCTGATCTTTCTTTTTTTAAAAAATCATGAAAATATGAATTGTAAAGTCACATTGCCAGTGTTTTTCACTGTATCATGTGGTATGCCAGATTTATAGAAGTCCTGAATCAAAATATTTTATCTTGGTTTCTAATAGCAGAGGGGTATGGTGGGTTTTGGGGGGAGGACTTATTTTAAAAAAAGCCATTGCCATGTTCATATTTTGGAATATAAAAAAAAAATTGATCTTGCAAGCCTTTGTCGGAAACATTTTGACTGATCTATTTCAAAGGCAAGAGTTTCACCCAATGTAATTGGAAAACAGAAGTTGACTAATTTAAATATGCTTTGAAGTAGAAAATTTTCTTTCCTGCTACCATTACTTTGTCATTTATTTATGACAACTAGGATCCAAAGGATTGTACAGCTAGCTCTATACACCCTTGGGGGCTTTGGGTTTATGTTTCTCAAACAGAAAACTCCTGTGACACTTTGTAAGCCATTTTGAATGAAAGGAGAGTTCCAAAAGCTGTTTCCCCCCAGCCAGCATTAATCTTTGGTAAGCCCCACTGAGGGCAGTTGTAGGCTTACTGTACAATGTCTTGTGTATTTGCTCAAACATCTAAGTTCCAGTATAACTAGTGGGGCTGACCTCTAGGTAAACCTTTATGGTTATCTCCTTTTGACATATTCAAATGAAATAAATACAATACTGAAGTTCACGTTTTAGCAAGGGAAGGATCTTGGTGATATTTATTTATTTATTTATTTATTTATTTATTTATTTGTTTGTTTGTTTGTTTGTTTGTTTGTTTGTTTGTTTGTTTATATACTGCTTCATCAGCCCATAACCTCCTCTGGGTAGTGTATAGCCAAAACCAAACAACAACAACAACAACAAGCAAACAAACAAACTATGCATTACATTTATATTCAAATAATAAATACATAAGATGATACATGACTTAAACAATACAATAATATAGTTTTACATAAATGGATAACATCAACATTGTCAATAAAATATAAGAAAAAAGGAAATATGTTTTTTTAAAAGACATTACAACATAAGGAGAGATCAAAAGCAGAGATGAGTAAATGTGGTACTATCAGGTGTCTCAATTGTAGTCTTTAAAATTTAGGGAAAGTTTGTTTGAACAGCCATGTTTTTAATAGGTATATAAATGTTGGCTATGAGGGGGGTCAGGCAAATTTCTAGGGGCAGCTGGTTTGAGAGTGGAAAGGTGACTCCCAAGAAGGCCCGAATCCGTATCCCAACTTTCCAGGCCTCCTTCAGAGTCAGTGCCTCAAATGCCCAGCATGGGATGAATTAGTGATTCAGGAAGTTCTTTTTCAGAGGAGCTGCACTGACAGACATCAAAGTCTTAAACTATTTAGGGCTTTCCATGTCATCATCAGCCTGACTAGATGCCCTAAGCATATCCGATCTCGCCTGATTTCAGAAGCTAAGCAGGGTCGGCCCTGGTTAGTACTTGGATGGGAGACCACCAGGGAATACCAGGTGCTGTAGGCGCCTGGAGTAGCAACTGGCAAACCACTCCAGTATTCCTGCCAAGAAAACTCCATGGACATGGAGTCATGAAGAGTCAGTCACGACTGTAATGACACAACACACACACACACATGTCATCATCAAACCCTTGAAATCAGTGCAGAAGTGCATAGGTAGCCAGTGCAGGGCAGCCAGTGTAGGGGTATCTTCTAAATCTTGTTAATTGTCTAGCCACTGTATTCTGCACTAGATGAAGCTTCCACACTGACTTCCAATGCAGCCCCACATACAGAGTGCTACAGTAGTCTAAACTAAAGATTATGATTGCATGAACCAACATAATGCTCTGCCAGTATGAGTGCAGCTGTGCAATCTGCCATAGCTGGAAATGTGCAGAGTAGGCCACTGATGCCACCTGGGATTACATAGCGAGCACCAGGTCTAGAAGGATGCCAAACTTATGCATCTCAGCCTTTGTGGAGAGTCAAACTCCCCCCCCCCCAAAGCAAAGGGAGTTTTCAAATCCACCAACACCACAAGCCCACGCCCGGAGGACTTCCATCTTGTCCAAGTTCAATGTCAGTCTGCTTCCTCTTATCCAGTCCAGGACTGCATACTGACAATGCTCAAGGGATAGAACTGCAACCTCTGCAGATGAAGAAAAGGAGATACAGTACAGAGTTGGGTATCATCAGTGTACTGATCACATGAAGCTCCATACCCCCAGATGACCCCCTCCCCAAGCAATCTCATATAGATATTGAAAAACATAGGGGAGATTATTGACCCCTGTTGAGGGTCCAAGGGTTGGAATTCATCTCCCCAACTGTACACTCTGGGGATGATCCTCCAAGAAGGATTGGAACCACACCAAATTGCCCCCAATCCCAATCCCCAATTTAGTGTTGGGATCCCAATCCCCAATTTAGACATCCTCCCCAAGAGGATACCATGGTCAATGGTATCAAAGGTCACCAAGAGGTCAGGGAGGATCAATGGCGATTATTTCCCCCTTTTGTCCTCCCTCAAAAGGTCATCTTGCAGGGGAATAATGCTGTTTCCATGCTGTGGTAAAGCTTGAACCCTGACTGGAACAGATCAAGTTTCATCCAGAAGCTCCTGAAGCTGGTCTGCCACCAGTTTCTTCACTACCTTGCTCAGAAATGGAATATTGACAATGAGCCTGTAGTTCACAATTTGGTCTACTGCCAAGTCCCCCCCCCAAATTGACTTAATATATTTATTGATCAATTTCTCCTACAAAAGTGGAGAAGAACTAGAGGATGAGCTATTCTTGACTTGATTCTAACCAATAGAGATGATTTGGTGGGGGAAGTTGCAGTTTTACTAAAATGCTTGATTTCAAATGAAAACAAAGCAGAGTGTAGAGACACAGTTAGGATGGATTATTCAAAAGCCTTTTGAATTAAATGTGAAAACAATACTTTCTGAATTTGATAGACAGGTACAAGAACTTAAAAAATGATGTGTCCAATAAATTATTTGAAAAAGCAAGTGTTTGAACTAGGCATATGAAAAAATCACATTCTTGTAATATGTTATTTATTTATTTATTTATTTATTTATTTATTTATTTATTTCCATTCATATACCACTGACTTTCCCAAAGGAACTCTGGGTGAACAGCCAAAAAATAATACAGACAAGCAATCATTACAAATAAAAGGATAGGAATTAATACAGGGAAATATCAAGATAGTGGTGGCAAGCAGTAGACTAACATATGGACAGGACAATAACCTCTGCAGTTGCTGAAGGCAGATTTAAATAGCCAAGTTTTAAGATTTTTTTAAAAGCTGGAATGGATTCCGCATACTTTTTCTCACTTGGAAGATGGTTCCAAAGTACTGGGCCAGCCAACTGAAAAGGCCCAATTCTGAGTGGTGGATTTTTAGGCCTCCCTTAGAGTGATGACCCAAAGCGAGAAGGCCTGCAACACTCTGGTGGGTCAGGCTAAAGCTGATCCTTGGGAGATATGCTCTGCCAGATACTCTGGTCCCAAGACATGGAGGGTTTTATAAATAAAAAACATTAGCCTAAGGGCCATTAAATAATATAAATTAGTACAGTTAGTGGAGTATTCTGATTTACATATGCTTAGAATCAAAGCTAATAATGTTTCTTCACAGCACACAGAACCCTAAAAATGTTCTAGGTGCTATTAGCTTTCCAATATTCTCTCTCTTGAAGTGTGCTGAGGGCTTCAATGCCTTTACCTGAGACACATTTTTATTTAAAGAAGCTAACATAGATCATTACTGCTAGAGCTACATAATGTGTGCTCCGCAGCAGCGAGTCTGCTGCTGGAGCTTCTTTGCCCTTCCCCCGGTGAATATCGTGAGACGGGGGAAGGGCCATCCAGGACCCAGATGGAGGGCGGGGCCGGCCTATAAAGGCAGCCCCCGCCCAAGGAGAAGGCCTCTTCATCGGACGTCATGTTCCCCACCCACCCACCACGTTATACAGTACTAGCGTGAGTCTGACTGGTCACCTCAGGGGGCCAGATAGGAATTTTTGACCCGTCCCAGGATTGGCACTTAGGGGTGGGTGTTTTTTCACCTATCCCCATGCTGGTTTTATTATGGTCACACTGGCAATTGCTAGAGGGAATGGAGCCAGTGGGTACAAATCTAAGATCCCCTCTGTTTCCGTCTGACCTCATACTCTGCGGATCAAGAGATTACAGCACGGGGGGAAGGACATCATTGGAGGCCCCGCCTGGATCACGAGCCACGAGCAATGCGGCTCAGGACCCAGGCAAGGGGGTGGGAATTGGCTGCCCCTGGTGGCCTGAAGGCTCATCAGTCCACCAGGGGGGAAAATTCACCCTAAACCTCCAGAGTCGGAGGGGTCCCAGGAGACCCCGTGTACCCGACATGAACCTGCACAGCCGCAGGCCCCTCTACAAGTTACTGATGGTTGAGACTTGCGTTATAATGTTGTTGTTAATAAAGTGACACCAGATGCTAAGTTGCTTATATCATGCATTTTTGTACTGAAGGCTTGCTTTATATACTCATGAAGCAAAGACCACAAGCAATTCATTGGCACTACAGAGCTGGTAGATGGGAATCGCTGACTTTTCATGAAACTTAGACGGTTACTTCACGTCCTCCCTCGTGTTGAGGTGAACTTGCTTCCGAGTTGAAATCGGTTTTAGTCACGTGACCTAATGCCGGTTCTGCCCCTGTTTCTTTGTATTCACAGGCATGCTGAATGGAACCGGCAGCACTTTAACCCCACGTCCTCGATGCGCGCTGTGCTGGTACTTTTTGAGTGGTTTTCCATATAGTCCTCAGCGTTATACTTTCCCGTTTTTTGGTTTTTCGATTAATCGGTAGCTCTCCGTCATGGATTCGCAGTGTGCAAACGTTTGAAATGTCCCCCCCCCCCGGGCATTCATTTCATTGCATTGCTCGTAGACAAAGCCCCGTCGACTGCTTTTTCCTCCTTCTGACACTAGATGGCTTCTGGTGCCATGGTTTTTGAGGCGGGGTAAGAGAAACCGCACGTCCCCTCAGTGCGGAACGAGAAGCGGATTGAGGAGATTCCCGAGCTCCAGGACGGGAATCTCTAACCCCGGTTCCAGCTCAGTTCAGGGGGCGTGGTCGGGGCGAAGTCGCATCGACCCCACAAGGACGTGAGGTTCCGTTCCTTCATACTGGGCACCAGCGGGGCCGCGAACAGCAGCGAGGGGGACATGAAGTATCAGCCTGAGTTTGTGCTGTGCTGAGTTTGTTTCTTGATTGATTCTTGATTAACATTCCAAAATACTTTATAGTAAAGAAATTCATTTAGGTCTGACCCCTTAGTTATGCTTTACTATGTTTTACATTGCTAGGGAAGTGGAAGCCCATAGTTTGGGTGTCTTTTTGAACCCTACACACTTTTTAAAAGCACATAATTCAAATGCACACATGTTGTCATGCACATTCTTTTCTTTTGCTGCATATATCAGAATGCCTGGAATGTATATACCTCCAACTGCAAATTGAGTTTAATTCTATATTCTGTTTCAGGAAGTGCAAGTTGGATGAATCAATTCCAAAAAATGCTGGCTAAGTGAATTTCTTACCAGTCTCTTTGTAGCAACCGAGTCTCATGGTTCCAATATATGAGCTCTCAAACTGACCTTTAGAACTTCAGAGGGAAATTATTTCATTCTTAAATTCACTTTGATTATCAACTCACTGCCCAAGTGTATTTAGTGTCTGACTATGTCCTCTTATCTTCCTGACTCCCAGGCAAGCAAGGGTTTTGGGTTTAGTATTTCAGAGTAATCCTCAAGAAACATAATACTTTAAGCAGGCTGCATGGCTAGAAGGAATCTTCACAGCTTTGTCCAACTGTCTTTGAAGATTTAAGGAAACTGGAGCATGTTCTAAATGTTTTATTTCAAAATGAGATAGGGCAAGGATCAAAATTTTGTTATGGTTTTTCTTCAATGGAAATATGGCAGCTGACTCCATTTTGGACAGAGTGCTCAGTTCATGTGTGAAACTATAGATACAGTATATATGTGATATGCTCTGAGAAAGATCTTACTAACATCAATGCTGAACTTGCCTCCTTTGTGTATTAAAGGCAGCATTTTCTTTCCTCTTTATAAAGAACCTGTTGCATTCCAAATGAAGAAAGGCCATGTACAAACTGAGCCAGAAAGTTGCTCAAGGGATGGGATGAACTCTTAAACCAAAGCTACAGACAGGCAGACAAGGATGAAACTGGAGGGACTCCCCACCCCACCAAAAAAGAATTTATGTCTGTGCAAGTATTAGAATCATAGAATCATAGAGTTGAAAGAGACCTCAAGGGCCATCCAGTCCAACCCCCTGCCATGCAGGAACCCACATCAAAGTACCCCTGACAAATGGCCATCCAGCTTCTGCTTAAAAACCTCCAAAGAAGGAGACTCTACCATCCTCTGTGGCAGCATGTTCCACTGTTGAACAGCTCTAACCATCAGGAAGTTCTTCCTAATGTTCAAATGGAATATCTTTTTCCTGTAATTTGAAACCATTGCTCTAAGTCCTAGTCTCTGAAACCATGGGAAACAAACCACCCCAATCTTCGATATGACAGCCCTTCAGATATTTAAAAATGGCTATCATGTCCCCTCTAAGCCTTCTGTTTGTGCAACAATCCCCAGATCCCTAAGCTGCTCCTTGTAAGATGTATGTTCCAGACCTTTAACCATACTGGTTGCCCTCCTCTGGACCCGCTCAAGGTTGTCAACATCATTTTTAGATTGAGGAGCTCAGAACTGGACACAGTACTCCAGGTGGGGTCTGACCAGAGCAGAATAGAGTGGTACTATCACCCCCCTTTCTCCAAGTTCCATCACTTCCCAAGCTTGTTTGGAAAGAACGAGAGAGAGAGAGAGAGAGAGAGAGAGAGAGAGAACAGGTTGGGCCCCTCCCTCATCTCTTTCAGGCAGGGTTTTAAGCAATGTGTGTGGAGGTTTTGTGTCTCAGGAATGCTATATTTCTTACATTTAGAGATTTCGTCTTAGAGATGGGCACAAAATGAATTTTTTGTTTCATATATTGTTTTTCATTTAATTTTCTAACAAAATTAAAAAACGAAGTGCCTTTAAAAATGAAATGAAACAAAATGATTTTTTTTACATTTTTATTTTTTTATTTTGTCAAATATTTTTATTATTTATTTTATTATTTTGTATTATTGTCAAAATAAATAATAAAAATAAGCGCCAATCAGCTGGCACACGGACCACGCGCCAGCTGTTTGGCGCTTGTAAAAAAAAAGTGCTGATTCCCAGCAGGGCCTCACGCACCAGCTGATCGGCACTTGTAAGAAAAAAAGCACTGATCACCGGCAGAGCCCCACATGCCTGCTGATTGGAGCTTGTAAAAAAAATAGCTGATTGGCGGCAGGGCCACGTGTGCCAGTTGATTGGCACTTGTAAAAAAAGTGCCGATCACTAGCAGGGCCCCACGTGCCAGCTGATCAGTGAGTGCAAAAAAAGAGTACCCATTGTCAGCAGGGCACTGCGTGCCAGCTGACTAGCACTTTTTTTTTAAAGTGCCCTTCACCAGCAGGGCCCCATGTGCCAGCTGTTCAACATTTATTTTTAAAAGAGCACCGATCTGCCAGCAGGGCCCCAACTAGATGTCAAAAAATGACAAATAAATACAAAATATGAAATATGAAATGAAATGAAAAAGAAAACATTTTTTTTAAAAAATGTTTCAAACAAAATGAAATGAAATGGAAAAAATGAAATGAAAAAGAAACAAAATGCCATTTTCGCATTTCGTTCCCATCTATATTCAACATGTTTTCCAAATTATTTTTAATCTTGGTTTTAAGACTGATAGTGCTTCATTGTTTACTAATATAGTTTTTACTGGTATTTTAAAAACCTCCTTTCAGCCTTGACATACAAAGCACAGGTCATAAGCCTCATTCAGGCTGCTCTAATTGCTGGGCCAGTCTGGCTAAGACGTTATGGGCAACATTGAGCCTCCGTAATTTAGTTCAGTCATAAATGACATCAAAATGAATTGATTACAGTTTGTCTTGGGGGGGAGGGGAAGCCTGCAACAAGCCAACAGCTGAAACCATATGGATACAGTCCATAAAATGTAACCGAGAAAGGTTATTGGCTCATGTGTTTTAAAAGAAATCAAATGCAGAAGATCTATCCATTATTCTGAGCAAATGTAAAATGTGTGGAGCGTGCTCTTATAATAGATGAGCCCTTCACCAGGGGTACCAAACTGTTTAAAGGCTAATTGGCACAATCTGTGTGTGTATCAATCTGATAATTACTCAGATTAATGATACTAATGTTCCCACAGTCATTTATGAGCAATTGCTATCGTAATGTATGTTTCCGTTCAATGTGAAAGTGACCTCTGCTCAGGAAAGGGCTTTTAAACGCAGCAGAAAGAATGCATTATGATGCTAACATCTCTAAAAAGTCCTATAAGTCAGTACTTTATTACTTCTAAGAATAAAATGGCGTTTAGTTTACAGCTCTCCTTTGCAAGCATTTCTTACACAAGGAACAGAAATACTTTCTTTAATTTGAATCACTTTCGATACTCAGGAGTATCTTTCCTTGGAAATACTATCCCAAGATATCCCCTTTTATATTCTGAAGTGGGAGAGTCACTGAAGATCTGTTATCTGCCACGGGAGCCACATTTTTATCTTCCTAGAGAAGCATTTTTGGCAGAAAGATTGGATAAGACATTTCATAAATAATATTTCGTTGTTGATTTCCAACTACATTTTCCATGTGACAATTGCTGTACATGATACCTGACCAGCTGCACTCTTCTGTCATGACGCAATATTTTATATATGACAGCCCATGGCATTTTATATTTGACTTCCTAGTTTTATATTTCATTATTTTTCATATTTGAAATTATGCTAGGTAAGTTATAGTTGAGTATTAATGCAGCTTGTGTATTTGATCATTTAAAAAAAATACTTGCTGATATTTAAAATAGCTCTTCTGTGATGTACTTATATAAACATTGCATTACTGTTGTAATCATGCATTCTTCAGTCATTATTGATATATCTCAAAGGTCAACCTGTGGGAAGCTCTGTATGAGCTCCATAGCAGAAAGCTATGACAGCTACTTTAAAGAAAACTCAATAAGTAACACAGGAGCCATCTATAAATGAGCAGTACACTGATGATATACTGATTTCTGTTTTTCTCAAAAGTAGCCATAGAATCTGTATCGTCTGCATAGATGCAAAGCAAGGGGCGTGTGAAAGAGGCAGGGCAAATGTCAGGGAAAGTGAAAAGTACAAAATACTTCATTAGTGTTGCCTTCATCCATTTAAGACCATGACATCTCCCTACATGGAAAGTCTCAACTGACACGTGACATGTTCATGCTGTTTGAGGAGCAAGAACAGAGGTCATGGCACTTCAGAACTTTCCCCTTTCCTTGTATGGCTGCTGTGCACCCTGCTGGTCCTATCCATTTCATTGGGGTGCTCTACTTCCATCTTTTCTTTGACATGGAGAGTCATGAACTAGTTTCTCTACTTTATTGAAACTTAGAGTGGGATAACAGTCAAGGAATGTGCAATTGATTCAGAGTTCTTGGTTCTAGTTAATTGTAGTAGTCCAATGTTCGGCTCCTATGTCTCAGACTTCCCCACGCCTGGTTCCCATTGTCAGGAGGAACTTCTCCAGTGAGTAAAGTTTGGGGCATTGAAGTCTTTAATAATGTTCTATCTTTGGCCCTGATGTGAAGGCCCTCTAGTGTCATATTGCTCCTATGAAGGAGGGCTGTTATGACTGCAACGAGGGAAGGTAGGGGAAAGTTTCTCCCCAGCAACTCATGTCTGTCCTTGCTTGCCTCTCCTCTTGCTCATTCTGACACTGAGTGTTGCTTCCTTTGCCAGCAGCAGCTTTGAGTTGTTACTTCTCCTGACTTAACTTTCATTTTCTTCTTTCTCTCCCCCAAGTAAAACGGGCAGAGTGAAGGTTGGAATTTGTATTCTTCTCTCCCTTTCCCTTGGGGACAGACAAATGGACTTTAAGAAAAGCCTCCAGGGTTCTTCTTCATAAAATAACCCCAGTCCCCTGTGGTCTCTAGATCCCCTTTAGGAGATTTCTTGGTGCAGACTGTCTAGGCCCTTTCTTCTAGAGTGTCACCCACATACTCCTTTATCAAGAACCTCTTCCTCTTCCCTCAGGCCCCCTGTCTCCTGTTGTCTGGGTTTCTCAAGAAGAGTCTGGTCTAAGGCCTCTTTTCTTCTTCTCTTGAGTCCAAGAGTTTGGCAGCCACCCTCTTAATGTGTGACTCCCTCCGAGAACCTGCCTCAGCTGTTGGCAAAGCAACTTGTATAGCTGCTGTCCACCAAGGATAAACAATCTCTCACATTTTCCCTCAGGATTTTCCCTTGCTCTCTGGGAGCCTTTTCACATGACCCCTAAGATCCGCTGGCCACTTAAATTCGGACCAGAGGTCTTGGGGGTTCGTTGCTCTTCCTGCGTCCCCACCCCTCCGTACTTCCTTGATCCTGTCTGCATGAGGGGAGGGAGAAAAAAGGGGACAAAAGAATGCAGGCTCACCTCCATTTGCCGGTCCAAGCCTCCCCGATCCTGATTCCTTCTCTTAAAGAGGCAGGAGGCAAAAAAAAAAAAAAAAACAGAAGCGAGGAGAGCCAGGCACTCACTCCTTTACATCCGGATCTGGATTTTTCACCCTCCAAGAGCAGGTACCGGAAAAATGTGCTGGGACGCGCTTAGGTGGGCATGGCCGCACTTAATTGTCTGTAAACTCTGGAGTTGGTGGGGAAACAATTTTAAGTTCCAGAGCTGGGAGCCATTTGTGGCGGAGTTTAGGGGTCGTGTACAAATACCCTGGGTCTCATTCTATGTCCTACTGTTCTGGAAGTGAATCTTCATGGATTCTACCTTTCTCCACTCTAGATCTTGAGTGTGCTACACAACAGATCCTGAGTCAGACTGTTACAGCTCACCAAAAGTTGCACCTGGTTTCCTGTCCTCTTCATGATGCCCAAATCTCAGAGAATGCCAGAAGAACCTGGTCATTCCTTAAATGGCTGGTGTGTCTGGGATGCTCAAAAGGATTCCATCCACTTCAATCTCACAAACACACTAAGTCAAAGACTTGGCTGCCTAAAAGAACAGACACCAAAGTACAAGAAGAGCAATATAATATATGCAGTCCAATGCAGTGAGGAGTGTTCAGAGCTCTATATTAGAGAAACTAAATAGCCATTAGACTGTATGGTGGGCAGGTAGAGGAGGGGCAACAACTCAGGGCCAGAATCAGCAATGTACCTTCATTTGAAGAACAAAGGACATCCATTAAGAGGGATCAGGGAGGCCATATATAGGAGCACAGAAAGTCCCTCTCTCAATAGGGATGGAGGTCTATGGCACAATATGTCTCCTATGCATCATGCTTCCATTTCATCCATCCCCAGAAAAATGACGACTACTTCACACATCCATCTGGAAGGCCACCTCTAATGCCCCATGCTTAAAGAGTGTTGGGAGGGGGTACAGAGGTGTGACTTTCACACTCCTGTCAATTGTCTATCTAATGAGCCTATTCAGACTGTGGTAAAATGAAACCAATGTGGAGGATAAATTGGAGGTCTCCTTCCTCAGACTGAAGAATCTACTCGGAGGTGTAGTGAAACATTTCAGTCTAGGAAGAAAATAAGTCCATTTTCCATGACTCAACCTCTGGATAACTGGCAGACTTTCAGTTGCAACCAAAGACATGGCAAATCCCTGGATAAAGTAATGAAATGAACATCTTCTAGAGACCCTGTGGGCCATATCCTCTAAGATTTCATTGTACAGATGATGGACAACATAATTAGTCATATATATAGCATTTAATTTTATTTGAAATGTTGGAGATGAAGGGAAGATGGCGTCTGGAGTCAAGCTCCTTTAGTGAGCTCCCCCGGTGCTTAAGTTTTTAACTGCTCTTTTAACTGTTTTAACTGTTTTTAACTGTTTTACTTCAATCAATATGCTCCTACCGAAGTCCTGCTTATCCTGAACTTTGCACTTTTGAATTTTACCTCTTAATGAGTGGGTGTAAGTAATACACTCCTAAATAATACGACCTTGCTGAGCTCTTTCGCTGACCATACGGGGAACGCCGGCTGGACTAAACTGAGGAATGTGCTCCGATACAGGCAAGACAACCCTTTTTTAATAATCACCTCCAACTCCCTACAAGGCTCTGTTATCGTCCCTCAGATGTTTAGGAGGCTTACTTGGGAGTATTTTGTAATCATCTAGGAGTATCCTGGAGGAGGTTCCCTCATGATTAAGACTCTGTGACTTTAACAGTGAATTAGGATCAATGGGCCGTGGCAAGCGTTCAAGAGCTACTGATGAGGGCAGCTCCCCCCCAAGATCCAAACAACCCAAGATAGATTCCTTTTCTCCAACTGATCATAACATGAAGGAGGGAGTGAGCAATGCATTGGAAAAACAAAACAGTTTTCATCTCCTTGACGCTTTGATGAGTGGAACTCATGAGAGGAAACATCTCCTGGGGGCCCTTTCGGAGGGAGAAAGCGAGGTGGAGAAAGAACTGGGGAGATATCGGGAAGTTCCCCTTTCAGATGCTTTGACACTGCCTCCGTTCTCTTCTAAACAAGATTCTTTAAAGCAAAATGCACAACAATATGGAGTACATTTAATAATCAGGACCTTGTGCTGCATTTTCAAGAACATAAAAGAAATGTCATTGTATTTGAATAAGCTTTCGCATGTCCTCTCAGCCCGTCTCCCTGCTTTGACTGACCTGCCTGTTCTGCACCAAAACCCCACCCAATCTATAGAGGATTTAAAGCAACATCAAATTCAGGAACCCTGCTCCAGCAGCTCGGAAAGAGCTAGCAGTAAGCAACCTGAAACACAAAGGTCCTCACAATCCTTGATCCTCCAACCCAATAAAATATGTTTGACTGTTTGCTATCCATGGGCCAAAAAGCTTAAATGGAATAACCTGAAGATGGCCAAAGGGTATCTACATGATCTGTTACAAATCCCACTTTCTCAGGTTGACCTTACATCCATGGATTCCTTAAACGATGAGGCTTGGCCCAAGAAATTCCTGTTCTCATCTGAGTCACCTAGACTCCCCAGTCTTGTGATCAGATGGAAAGACTCAATGGCACTCTGGGATGTCTTTCCTACAAGAGTCTTCAGAGACAGCAGTGTCAAACCTCTTTTAGTTAAAACATCAATTAATAAGGACAATTCGCCGACTGTGTCTGCTCCTAATATAAAGCCAAAACCGCTCAATTGGGAACCTTTCCCGATCCCCATGACCCTTTCCCCGGAGACTGTGGGAAATGATCCTACAGTAAATGGATGGGACAGTGCCGAAGAGAAGAATCTTATCATCTCTTACGGTAAACTCTCTCCCGAGGAACAACAGGCTATTCTTGAAAGACTTGATCTCCTGAAACAGAGACTTCTATACCAAAAGGATCCCTTCACCCAGCGGAGCCAAGAACCCAGATGCTCCACCTCCCATGAAGCCTTTTCATCAAAGGCAATGACAGCCCCTCAGTTGGTTATTCCTCCACCCTCCCAGGAGCAAAATCAATCACTGCTTATAGACTTGCAATCTCACCCCAGTTTGGGGAAGAGAGACAAATCTTCCACAAAGTTGCCGGAGGTGGAGTCATTCTCCTCCATGCCGGATCTGGAGTCTACTTTTCTGGACGATCAAATGGGAGTGAAGATGCAGCCTTCCCTCCTACGTCCTTCCTCCTCACCAATTTTGCATGCTTCCTTTTTTCCTTCGGCTCCTGTCGAACTAACATCCAACACAAGTCCCATCATGATCGACGATCAGGCAGGTCACACAAGCCAAGCCATCTCTAAGATACCACTGACCCTCCCTCAGGATCAATTAGCGGAAGCACCTACCTCCTGCAGACCAAACCCACTGATGCAGCACCCTGGCATACCTGTTACAACCCCTACCTTTATCTGCACTACACTGACTCCATCTCGTCAAAGCAAAATAACGGACATTTTGTTGGCTCCTCCTTAATTCCTAAAGTTACTCATTTTAACTCTAAATGACTACCAGCTGGACAGATTAGAGAAACATCACTGTCAATTCTTAGCTGGTATATTGCGGGTTGGAGAGGGAAAAACTAAATCCAGAGTTTCAGAAATATATAAACTCATTTAACATTATTTTATTGCAAGAAATGTGGGAGGAAGAGCTTTTTAATATAAATGGCTTCGAGCTTTTAACTCTCCCAGCCTCCTCCTCTGTGGCTGGTGGCGGCCCTAAAAGTGGTCTCCTGATCGGGATTTCCCTTAAGTTACATCTTAAACTTACCCTTGTTAGGGTCTCACCCCCTTTTGCATTATCTGGTTTGATCTCGGGTGGGAAGACCTCATTACTTATTACTAATGTTTATCTTCCCCCAGGAGGTTCTTCCACCAAGCTTGGGAAAAGATGGGAAATGCTCGAAGACCATCTGTTGTCATGCCACACTAAATGCCCCATTTCTTTCTATATAATTGGTGGTGACTTCAATGCATGTATAGCTGCAAACTGTGAAGTGTTAATTAAGTCCAAATGGTGGGCACCTATATGTTCGGATAATTTTGATGCAGAACGTGCTAAACTGAGAATCTCCAAGGACATTAGAGCAAACAAGGCGGGAGCGACCTTTTATCAAATGGTTATTCATTTAAATTTAGTTCTCTTGAATGGTACCTACCCGCCTGATATACCAGGTGAGTTCATGCACCTTGATTCAAGATCTAATAGTGTCATCGATTATGTGCTGATCTCTGCCGATTTGTCCACTAAAGTATCCTCCTTTAAAGTCGAAAATAGGCAGTTTAGTGACCATCTCCCCTTGGTGACCCAATTGTCTTTGAACTGGTCCCGCGAGAGCCTTAACCACCCAATCCCTCTGGAGACCGCTTCAGCGACTAAAAAAGGGGGATTAAATGGTCAAAGGCCTTGGCCCATAAATACCAGGAATTTTTTCATAATGAAATCAGTACTCATTCACCCCTTGAGGTCCCCGATGAGCACAATCCTGTGATTGGAACATTTTAACCACCTTACAACAAACCTCACTGCCTTTTTTACATCACCCGCCCAAAAAATTAAGGGGATGCAGAAAAACATGGGAGCTCCCTAGTTTAATCTCTCATGCAAACAAGCAAGACTTTTCTTGCATTCTATTTATAGAGATTACAAAACCTCTGGTGCTGTGGCTCTTCCGCCTACTTACGTACAGGACAAAAGAGTTTATAAACAGACCCTAATGCAGGCCAAACGTGAATGGCTGCAAAAACGATGGCAGACTCTGATTGCTGCTTCTAAACCCAATAGATCTCAGAAATTTTGGGCCCTCATTAATAGAAGAATGAGGAAATACCCGCTGGCGACTATTTCTGTGCCAATATGGGAACAATTCCTGAAGAAATATTTCGCCCTAGCTGAGATGCCCACTTCATCTGTTGAGCTTCAGCCTGACCACTTACCATTGTGGCCCCCTACAGACCCAGGATTAATAAAAGAGCTAATATCACAGCTCAGAGTGGGCAAAGCTCCTGGCCCTGATCTTATTCCGGCAGAGGCTATTAAATTGTATCCAAAGGGGTGGGCTGAAATTTTGGCAAAAACCTTTGACGCAATTAACATCACAGGATTTATCCCCAGGATATGGAAGGATGCAGTGATTGTACCAATTCACAAAAAGGGCTCCCCGTCTGATCCAGCGAACTACCGAAACATCAGTTTGCTCTCGGTTATAGGAAAATTTATGCACGATTTCTGTTGCCCAAGCTATCCCAATTCAGCTCAAATCTGATTGGTCATGAACAAGCAGGATTTAGATGTAATTACACAACTATTGATCATACTGTAATCCTCTACCATCTCGCCAGAAAATATTCTGCCCCCACTCATGGACGATTATGTGCTGCCTTTATAGATCTAAAGGCAGCCTTCGATAGTATCCCCAGAAACATCTTATGGGAGAAACTAGCGAGGTGGGGCATTGATAGAAGGCTGTTATGGCTTATGTCCCAACTCCATCAGGGGACATCAGCCAGGGTAAGACTTACCCCAGCCAGTGATCTTACAAATGAGGTACCGATAAATAGAGGAGTTCATCAAGGCTGCATTCTAGCCCCGCTCCTTTTTAATCTGTTTATCAGTGGTATGAGGTCTTTCCTAATTGCGTCACATGTAATTAGTCATGTCCCCCGATTAGCAGATTATCGCTGCCTGCTCCTTTTATATGTGGATGATGCAGTGATCCTTTCGTACTCAAGAGTTGGATTAACTAGGGCCCTAAAGGTCTTTGCGGCATACTGCCAGCTCAATCGCCTGACAATTAATTATGGGAAATCTAAAGTACTGGTCTTCTCTAGATCTTGGAAAATTTATAAGTGGAAACTTGATGGAGTCCCAATAGAACAAGTCTCCAAGTTTAAATATTTGGGAGTCTTTTTCCACTATAACCTGAGTTGGACACCCCAAATTCAATATTTACAGAATAAGGGGAAAGTACTCCTCTATGCATTGCTCCAGTTTTTCTTTGCCGATGGGGCTTTTCACATCCCCTCAGTTCTGAAGGTGTATAAAGCAAAAGTAGTACCTACCCTTAGTTACACTGCCCCACTTTGGGCCGTGATGTCAAATCTAACACCTCTCGAGACACTTCAAAATCAGTTCCTTTGCCGTCTCTTAAAACTTCCCCCTTGTGTGAGTAATGCCTCGATACGTCTCAAGCTACAAATCCCATCACCAGTGACTACTATATGGAAACGATTTTTCAATTACTGGTTGGCTGCATGGCACAGGCTCCCTGATCATGATTTGTTCCAGTGCCTATGGCGCAATGAATACACTCTCAGGAAGATACTTGGGTATACCATCGTCCCAGAGGCTTTGTAAATTTTGCCATCTTGAACCGGACACAGTCCCTCATATACTGTGCCATTGCCCTGCCCATACTAGGTTACGCAAAGAGTTTTTAGACCCAATTATGTCTATGTTCCCTGGCCCTCCAGAGGAATGCACAAGCTTTTTACTTCGTGACATTTCCAAATGGGTCACCTCACAAGTTGCAGAGTTTCTAGTAGCTGTTATTAATAAGAAATGAGAGTGTATCCCCTTTTTGGCCTTTTACCTATTGTTTTACCTGACAATGTTTTACCATCACTGCTCTGGTTATGTTCTATTTTCTTTGTTTTAATGCCAATAAAGGTGTATGTATGTATGTATGAATACACAAATCCCTGGTCTAGTAAAATCCATGCTAAACTTTTGAGTATTGGAATCTCTCCATCGGAATCCTTAAAAATAGATCTCGCCATAGCAAAACAACTTATTGGACAAAGATTGGACGACACTGAATCCCAAATTAACCACTCTTTAGGTGGGGGTGTTTGTTCCCCTCAGTACTTCAGCATAGTCCCATCACGCCGTATTCCAACATATTTGTCGGCCCTCTTTTCTATATCCCATTATCTCGTGTTTACTAGTGCGAGGTTTAATGTTTTCCCCTCAAATGTGCGGAGACATAGATTCTCCAAGGGTTCAATGTCCCCCTTATGTGAGTGTGACAAGAAGTCGGTAGAATCTCTCCCGCATATAATATTTTACTGCCGTTTACATAGTACGGCTAGGGAAAAATCCTTAAGTTTTATTATACAGAAGTTAGCTGATAAGCCCGTGCAGCACCACATGGCCTTATTATTACAAGACATTGATTCCCACACAACTTTGCAAGTGGTGAGATTTCTCAATACGTGTTTTTTAAATAAAAAACAGGCAGGACAGCTATAAAAGGAAGTAAGATGACTCACTCTGGGCATCCTACTCATTGCTGAATACTCCTGATATCCTGATGCATGTACAATTAGCTCTGATGTACGAACACTGTTCATCCTTATATTATGCCTTATGTATTTTATGCGTCTCTTTTAACAATTTATGGGCTTATAGCTGCAATAAACTTGACTTGAGATGTTGTGTTTACAGTTGAACTATATATTAGCTCATCTGACAGTCATATGTGGTTTGATATGCCAAGAAAGTTCAGCAGTCTGTTTGCATTATGTGGACAAAGCCCAGTTTTATCAACCTCTGAATCTTTACTGATACACATAAATCTCTTCCTTAACTCAGTGGGATGGTGAGACTTACAGTTCCTGTGAAACTATCTTTTCTGATCAGGTGTAATTTGTCTCAGGCTACAAAGCTTTGGGGCTTGTAAAGAAAATAAACACAGAGCATGCACACAGCAAGAGTAAAAGATTTGCTTGCTCATTGAACCTTGGCCAACACAAAACAAAAATGCCGCTGAATTTGCTCTTGAGCTCAGCTGAAGGCTATCTTAGGCTGTAGCCTATCAAATCTTGCCCCCAAAACAAGTTCCTTAAAATTTGATTCTGAGCTTACTTTGCAGCAGTGAAGTAAAAACACATGCTTCTGAATAAATATATTTTAAATTAGATAAACATAAGTCATGTTATTCTGCTGCAGTTACCCTTCTGGGCTTTGTTTAGAATCAATAAATGCACTGTTCACCAACCCTGTAGATTTTTCCCTCACAATGAACACCAATTTCATGTTCAGCCTCATACCCAGGACTATTTAGATTCACCATACTGGAACTTTTTGAGTTCATTTATTTTGGAACTACCCACCACCATTACTGCAAAGAGAATGCAGAATTTTAAGTGCAATTTTGGTCCAGTCAACAGCCTTTCACATTACTGAAGGAAACTTGCTTCTCGACCAAAATGTCCAGCTTGTTAGACTGGTTTGCAATCTCAAGTGAATCATGCAATCATCAGGAAATAGGTCTCACCCCACCTTGCCACAAGGGGTCCAAAATATGAGCTATTTCCCCATCTCATTACATCCTGAGTCTCAAACTCAGGTGAGAAATTTCCAAGAAACTTTCCCCAGCAATTCTCTTTCAACTCTAAGGGTGGGATTAGAGATGGGCACAACTCAAAAAAAATGGTGTTTCATTTGTTGTTTGGTCGTTTAGGGGTCCGTTTCGGTTCATTTTCGTTTTCGTTGGTTTTTTTGCAATTTTTTCGTTTTTGTTTTCGTACGTAATGAACCAAAAATGAAAACAAAAATGAAAAATTGCTGTTTCATTAGCATTCTTTTCAGTTCAATGCATTTGCTGCAACGAAAACAAAAAACACAGCAAAATTGGTCATTTTCGTTTTGTTTTGAATTTTTTTTTCGTTTTGTTTTCGTTGCGTAATGAAACGGAAAAACAAAAATGAAAACAAAAAATCGCTCGTTTCATGCCCATCTCTAGGTGGGAGAATTCATTTCTCCATGATACATATTCATCTCCTGGAAAATGTTCAATGATTTTCCTTCCCTTTTCTTGCTTTGGAGGTATTTGAGGGGTATTTTAACCAACCTAGAATACTCATATCGTGATATTCATACAATCCTCCCACATTGAATTCTTCCTTGGATCATATCCTCATTTGTCTAAATGGCAAAGAAATATGTCACTCCAGCAAATGGAGAGAAATTATACCAAAAGTTGAGCCATTCATCTGTAGGGAAACCAAATTATATTTTCACTATTGCTTTGAAATCCCCCCTCCTTTAGAAGAGAAGGGCTTCAAACAGTGCACACCATTTCACAAAACACCTGATGTAGCAATGCTGAATCAGATTTGTACTACAACCCACACATGCTGAAACAAAAAAGTATTGCCAACACATACCATTGTGGCACAATAATCACAGACTTTTATGAGAGGTAACACTGAAATATTATTTTTCTAGGAGGTTGTGTTAAGCACAATTTGTCACGTAAGCTGCAAGCTATGTTTTGTCACAGTTAGAATCCTTTAACTATCTGATTGTGATTTTAAAAAATAAAATAAAATAAACCAGAAAGGTTAACTCTTTACATATGAAGCATTCTAAATGAGGAGTAAAAAAAGTCAAAAACTGTCAAGGATGAGATGATTCTGTGACACATATTGTTATGAAACAGGCGTTATATCTCCATTTCTCTCCTAATGTATGGTTTATACATTGTTTGAAAGATAGTTGGTGCCTTTGCTGGAAGACTCTTTTTTAAAAAAAATCCTGCTGTTTCCAAGCATCTGTACCTGTGGATGCCTTTGATTCTTGTCTTGAAATGCACATCCCACCATGGTTCTGTTTTTAAAAAACTTTGTTTCTTATCTAATTTCCCTGAAATTCAGATACACCCCTCGTTTTCCAAGGTGCTAGGGGGAAACAGATTGCCCTTTATCTCTTTTTACTACTAATTGCATAGTTACAATTGAAGGAAAGAGAAGTGACGGTGAAATGAAATTACACAAAGGTCAACTGTAATGAAGGCTTTTATCTTCCCATGGCATTTGCTTCATGTTAACTTTGATTAAGGCTAGGAACAAGAAAGTGATCTGTAAGACAAAAGTGAAGTCAGTCAAAGGCAAAACAAAATGGTTTTGCTAAGTGTGTATGTGCTGAGTCCCACTTCTTTTAGAAGAGATGTGCATGTTGAAAGAACCATGGGATTCCTGATAAGACTGGCAATTGTATGCTATGGGGTTCAGGTTAAATCCTCATGTTATTAATCCAAGACTTTTCCCGAGCCACCACTGGAAGATTGTTATATGGAATGAGAGCTACATTGTGATTTGTGTGAACCAAGGGCAGAAAATTGTGCAGAACATTTTTTTGAGGTGGGGACTCAGCAAGAAGCTTGCATTTGGGTTGTGGATCAAGTTTCACATAGATATGAGCAATGCCTTCAGCTTTGATCTCATCATTTGTTGCTGTAGCAGAACCGGATATGGTCCCCTGAACAGACCATTTCACAATTAGCACGTACGCACGCACACACACATACACACAAACACACACACACACACACACACCACTTGTATATGTGATTGTTCACAACCAGCACAGCCCCAATAGGGAATTTACTATGTAGAACCTCAACCCTTTAATCCAATGGCCATTTGCAGTATAATTCATTGGCTGACATCCTCTTGCTAATGGAATAACATCATATTGCAAATAGTATGACATTCAATTGTAGAGATGGGCACGACTAGGGAAAATGACGTTTTCGAGTTGTCGTGTGTCGGAGGCGGCCTGTGTCGGCTCGTTTCCGTTTTTCGCGAAACTACACAAAAATTTGTCGTTTCATTTTTCGGTTTTTCGGTTGTTGTTAGTACTGGTTTTGGGGGTAGCGGGCTCCTGGAGGCACCTCTGTGGGGTGGGTGCCTCTTCTAGCTCGCTAGGAAGGGAAAGCGGGCTCCTGGAGGCACCCGTGGGTTCCTCCTCTCCTCACCCGCTAGGAAGGGAAAGCAGGCTCCTGGAGACCCCTCAACATGGGGGTCTCCTCTCCTCACCTGCTGCTGCAAAAGGGCATGCATAGCCATATGGATATTCATACCAGTTGCAGACTATGAGACCAGTGGACTGGCAGAACCCAGAGCCATAGGGTGATGCCTAAGGCTCTTGCACCCGCTGTGTCTCACAAAGAAGGGAATCGTACTTGCGTGTACTGCAATGCAAGTAGATCTGGCTTAGGGTTAAGATGGGTTAGCGCAAGGGCTAGGGTTAGGCTAGCTACGGGTGAGGTTAGGGTGGGGTAGTGGGGTGCATCTCTGGGTGCCTCTCTGACCCACTAAGAGGACAGTGTATTGTGGCGTATGGGTAAGGAATCAAGGATTAGGGTTAGGGTTAGGGGGCTAGGGCAGGGTTTAGTGGGCTTTTTGGCACATCCCAGAAGTCTCAGTGGCCAAGTGGCCATGTGATTGGTGGGATGGCTCCAAAAATTTGCATGGTCCACTCCCACATGGCCACTCGGCCAGCCCATCATTGCGCAGGTGTAAATAAAATAAAATAAAATAAAATAAAATAAAATAAAATTAATGGAGAGAGGACAGGGGAGGAGACATTTTGTTGCAAGAAAAACCCACTGCTACTGGCAGTTTTAGCAATAGCATTAGCAATTTTTGCATGTTTCTGTGGTGCTTGTGTGTTTTTGGACCACGATTTCAAAAAAAATTATTCCGGTCACCGCCCCATTTTGGATCCCCTGCCCGCACCGCATGGCATGGCGACTCGAGTCCGGCTGCCCAGGACAGGAGAGGGGGGAGGCCGGGACCCCCCCCCCAGAAACCACCCCTCTGGTAGGTGCCCTGAGCCCTTACTCAGGCAGGCATATTTTCGCCTGCTTTTTGGCCCAGGAATGGGGGGGGGACTTTAAAACTTTTTTTCTGTGCCGTGCCGCTTCCGCTTGAATTACGGCGGCTGGTGGCGAGACTCGTCCGGCTTGTTGCTGCGAGCCTGCGGTGTCCCACCACCACCAGAGCAGCCCAGGACAGGACAGGAGGAGAGGGGGGGAGGCCAGGGACCCCCCTCCAGAAACCACCCCTCTGGTAGGTGCCCTGAGCCCTAACTCAGGCAGGCATATTTTTGCCTGCTTTTTCGCCGGGAATCTGGTTTTCTTTTAACTTTTAAATTTTTTTTTCTGTGCCGCTTGGCATCGCGGGATCGCCGCGATGCCAGGAATGACCACAACAAATCAGACCCAATTATTCTTTAGTTGGTTCGAGTTCGAGTTCTGGCGGAGTAATTCCCGTTACCGTTTCCATTCCGTAACGGAAACGAGTAACGGAAACGGAAACGGGAATTCCGCTAAGTCGTGCCCATCTCTATTCAATTGCTTCTAGCTGGCAATTAGCAAGTTGCTGGTGTGATTCCCTAGGACAGTGTTGGCGAACCTATGGCACGGGTGCCAAAGGTGGCACTCGGAGCCCTTTCTGTGGTCACCCAACATCGCCTCTTCACTGCCACCTGTATTCAGGTTAAATTGTTGTATTGTCACTTTGCAAAAATTAGTGGTTTTGAATCGCAGTTTCTGCATTTGGTCTCTAAAAGATTTGCCATCACTGCTCTAGGATGTGCACACTGACTAGTTCAAGAATATCTTGTTAATTGCCCACTAAAAGGCATTCAAAGTTAATCTGTTTGCTTCCACGTGTGTAACAAAGCAACAAGAATGTAGTAAGCATCTTATTTCCTAGTCAACCTTGCCAGAAGGGCTATTTGTTGTATAACAGTGCCTTTCTATCCAACATTTGAAGTTGCACATTTTTACTACAGTAGGAACATATATTAAGTAAATATTTTATTGCACTTTTGCCCCAGCTGTTACTTTCTTGATCCACTTAGGGCGTTTATACACGACCCCTAAACTCCACGGCAAATGGCTCCCAGCTCCGGAGCTTAAAAATGTTTCCCCACCAGCTCCGGAGCATACAGAAAATTAAGTGCGACCATGCCCCCATAAGCACAACCCAGCGCACCTTTCAAGTACCTGCTCTTTGATGGTGAAAAATTCCTTTATGCGGATCTGCCCAGCTCTCCTCCCTTCTTTTTGTTGTTGCTTTTTGCCTCCCATCCCTTTAAGAGGAACCAGGAAGTGACTGGAGGCTCAACTTCCACCGGCACGGCACCGGGAGGTAAGCCGGTATTCTTTTGTTCCTTTTTTTCCTCCCTCCCCTCATGCAGACAGGAGAAGGAAATGCGGAGGGGTGGGGACGCACAAACAGCAACGAACCCCCAAGATCTCTGCTCCGAATTTAAGGGACCAGCAGATCTTAGGGGTCGCGTGAAAATAGTCATAGCTTGCAGTGCAACACAGAACTGTTTCCAGGATGTGGTCCTGTCCCCTTTCTTTCTTTTTTTGTTAAATTGATTGCTTTGGCCTATTTTCACAGAGTTTTGTCTCCATGTAAAACAATTGTCACATCATTGTGCTCATGCCTAAGAAACCTTAAAATGCCATTCATTTCTTTCTGAATAATAGCTCCCTTGAAAACTCCTGTGGTTTCTTTCCCATTTCCAGCTCCTCATTTGTCACCTCTTTGTAAAAAAAAGAAGCAGCAGCAAACTCTACCTCACTGATGACAAATTCTACAAGATTAATCTCAGCTTGCAAACAATGAAAGCGTGTAGCAAATGAAACATCCTTATGGCAACTGCTGTTTATCCAGCTACATAAATTTCTAATACATGTGATATGAAGATGACAGTAAAGTGTACTTTGTGAAGATTATAACAATAAACATCATTGGGTTATTGATAAGTAAATTATCCAGTTCTAGGCATCTTACATAAGAATAAAGTGTACATATGGAATGCATCTTTCACTGACCAACCTTTTTTTAAAAAAAAACCAAATGCATGTACTGGCATATACACACCCTGCATATGTACTATTCATTAACCATCTACAGGTTGGCTGTTTGTATCATATATATAGGATGATAAAAAGCCCCTCCCCAGACTTACTGGGGCTCCTCACAGAAGGTGGAACAGCAGCCCAGACAAACTGGAGATCAGGGAATTGCACTGAAAGTCCAGTTGGCTGGGCCCGGGGGCTAACAGGAAGATTCTGCTGATGTGGCATCCTTCTGTTGAACAGCAGCAAAACTGATTGTTTCATATAGATATTAATCAAATAACATAGGAGACAGAACTCCAGACCATGTGGGACTCAACAGGTCAGGGGCCATGGTGTTGAACATGAATCACCTAACACCACTTTCTGTGTTCTTTCTTGCAGGAAGGACCGGAGCCATGTTAATGCAGTACCCCCCAATTCTCATTTCAGAGAGACACATCAGGAGGATGCCATGGTCTATAGTGTCAAAATGATTTTTTTAAAATACGAAAAAAATTCATTTCATATTAAACAAAATGAAATGGATAAGCAACGGAATAACAAAATGAAATGCCATTTTGTCATTTCGTGCCCATCTCTAGTGGCCATGGTTTATAGTGCTACACCATCTCTGCTGTTAAATCCAGCATTCATAGTGTAGGGTTCAAAGGCTTAAATAAAATAAGGCAGTAGAATTACAATCAGGAAAAGGGAGAGAGAAAATATGCAATCTGATGAGCTGTAACCAGTGGAGAAGTGGATGCCTCTAAAATGACATTCCTTTCTTTTGCTCCAAACTCATTGATTAAATATCAAAGTCTGTATTGTTTAGAGATTTATTTCTGCAGTGATCTAACATCCTAGATCCTAGTAGTGACAGAGGTACAGCAGGAGGCAGCTGGAAAAGCACTAATTTTGAATTCAGACAGAGATGGTGGGGAGAGAGAGAGAGAGAGAGAGAGAGATCTTTCAACCTGCCTTGTTCAACAACTGTATTTTATTTAAGGATAAACTCACTCATTTCTAGTGTTACTGTACTACTGCAGTTACTGCTACATTATGTGGGTGTGGCCTCATTAAATATTGGAGGAGGAATAGGACACGGTCAAATCCTGGCTTGCACTGCATGTGATACTGTTGTACTCAGGGTTTTTCTTTTTTAAAGCAGCTGAAAACAACTACTGTAGTACCATTTAAGACAAAAGTTCCCAAACTTTTTTTCCCCATAGACCACTTGCCATTTTTTATTTTCTATAGACCCCCTGCCTGCCTAACATTGATTTTTCCTAAACTTATTAACTTCAAATGTGTTTTTGATAGCTGACACAGTGCTACTTACTCTGATAGGGGCTTTTGTAGCATGGACAATTGTAAAAAAAGAAAAGCATGTATAATTTTTATTCACACTTTTATTGAAAAGACACAAAATGAAAGTAAATATTTGGATTTGAAATGAAACAAATAAGAACCTAGTAAAATTCTTACTGAAAATTAATACACAAGTAATGCTGTTAATGGGAGGGATGAGCCTGATGCTCTGATAGCAACTGTTCAATATTTAGGTTCAAATTAGTGAGATATAGTCTTAATTCTCCACATTCAGTGATTTGTTCTGCGGTGTTGCGGTTCCCACTCTTGGGGACACAAAAGATGCAGTTCTTTAAACTGTGCCCATGGGGACACATGAACTGTGTTTTCAGCCACATGACCGTTCCAGGGGGAAATCTACATTTTACTTTGATCCAGATTTTTCTGTCCGGGGGGGATAGCAGTCTGGTCCAGGTGAGGTGTCTGCCTATTGGCTACAACTTCCAGAATTCTGACTGGGAAATTCTTTGAAAAAGAAATATTATTTAAAGAAATATTATTTAAAGAAATATTATTTAAACATCCTTAGATTTAAAACAGTTTTCATAAATTGATAATGCTAAGTATTCCTTGACTTTAAAACAAATGGTATACCACTCCTGCTTTTTTTTTTTAATTTGGAAAGGATCCAGGCTGCATGGACTGAGATATTGGTTGTCAAAAAGGCCTTTTAAAAGCAAGAAACAGCCACTTTGTTATAAGACTGAGCATATGTGGCTATTAGGAGATGTAAAAAGAGAAACACTGCACACCTTCCTAGGTCAGAGAGGGGAGAAATAGTGAGTGCAAGACGATATCATGTAGACCATCTTGAGTTTTGACATGGTCTCATTATCATTCAAATAATTTGAATCATGATACAGAAACACAATATCCCACATTCCTAAACCAGAAATTCTTAGAAAATAACACTTTTTGCACATGTGATCATTGTCTCACTTTAAAGGTTCTGCACATGAGGAACATGTGAGCCTGATGATTCTATGATTCTAGTGGTTTGTCATATGACCTAGAATCAAAGCCACTTTATTCTTAATGCACAAAAATAGTAGAAATATTTTTTGGCATATTAAATGTATTTTAAGAATATTGTTCTCTTAAAGGACTTGAAGGGGAGGAATGTACCTGAATACCTAACTAGCCACGTTTTACTTTATCCATTTTTTCTACTTCCCCTTTCCTTACATGCCTTATGTCAGATTCAGTGGGTTTCATCTCTATTTGATAAGATGCCTGAGTTTCATCCTTTGATGTGCTATGATGAATTTACACATTCTATGAAGTCTCTGTGGTGGAGAATAATTGTTATTCAAGTGTTCTAACACTCTGTCCCCAAATTGATCTAATGCATTAATGAAGGTAATCATTTAGGATTAGATCTATCCTCTGAACATAATGCATCTAAGGAAGAGACTTAGCAGGGAGGTCCTCTTAATAGTAAACATTTCTTCAATTTTTCCTCTTTTTTGGAATGAAAGAGGTTTCTCTTTAATTTAATTTCAGAGAAATCATGCCAGAAGCCTTATCCTGTAAGCTCTGGGTAGAAGAATGCAGTCTTCTCAGCACAGAAAATGTCAGATATCACAGAATAGATACAAAAGTTACACACACTATTGTGTGTGTGTGGTGTATTTTAGAGGTAGTTTGTTTTGTGCTATTGCACTGCTGGTGAATAACATTGAAAATGGCAGCTCAACATGTTATTGCATTAACATAAAATTAAGCATGTCCTCTAAAATCTCAGTGGTTTTCACATTTTCAATGATGACTAGGAGCACACCAAGTGTCATGTAATATCAGGCCATTTATCTATCTAAAGCTTGCCTTTACTGCCCTGCAGCTGCCATGATCAGTACTTGAAGCATCCACAAAAAGAGGGAGATGTGTCTCATATAATAATGTCCTCTATGCCTCCAATTCACTGTCTTTTCCTCCTTAACAGTTTAATCAGCATGGACAGGAAAGGTAGCATTGACTTTCTAATTTTAGGTAGAATAAAACCAGAGCTTGTCATATCCCTTGAATTAAACACCAAGGAACACCAAGGTAAAGCTAAAATCTTGCACGTAAAACTGTGGAGAGCTGTTGCCAGTGAGAGAGTTTCAAAATGTTGCATTATTGCACCACAATACCCCAGAATGCCCCACCCAACTTGGAGATTCTGGGAGTTGTTTTTTAACATCTCAGCCAGAATTCAATCGGCCATTTATGCACTTCTGAGTGAATTCATGCATGACACAGTAGCAAACTGCTGCTAACCTAAAATGGTGCTGGTTGCATTCCTAGGTTTATGTCTAGCTACAGAAACAGGCGCACACCCAGGAGGTAACAAGCTTCTTGTTAACAAGTCACTTGTGCAACTTTGCCTGTTTCAACCAGGTGAACCAGTGGCTTTACTTGATATAAGGTAGTTAGTTTCCCATGCTAACCTAAACTGACTATTGATCTTTTTATTTTAGGCTACAAAAATTTGACTGTATTGCTTTCTGTGGTTTTGTTTATGGCAATTATCTCTGAAGTCAACAAGGTCCGATTCTGATTATATGTGTATAGGATTAGTAATATCATAAAATGTTGATTGGTCATATATTCTTTGCCTTGTTATCTTTAAATTAGAGATGGGCACAACCAGGAAAAATGACGTTTTCGAGTTGTCATGTGTCGGAGGCGGCCTGTTTCGGCTCATTTCTGTTTTTTGTGAAATTTTTCAAAAATTTGTCATTTCGTTTGTACTGGTTTTGGGGGGGGTAGCGGGCTCCTGGAGGCACCTCTCTGGGGTGGATGCCTCCTCTGGCCCGCTATGAAGGGAAAGCGGGCTCCTGGAGGCACCTCTCTGGGGTGGGTGCCTCCTCTGGCCTGCTACAAAATGGCATGCATAGCCAATTGGATATGCATACCAAGTTGCAGACTGCAGTGGCACTGGCAGAGGCACCTCTCTTTTGGGTGCCTCTCGACTCACAGCCTTGCAGTGGCAGAGGCACCTCTCTTTTGGGTGCCTCTTTGACCACAGGCCCACTGCTGGTATAGTGCAGCGTCACAGTGCACACTGGGGGAACGCTCCCTCAGTCTGGGCGCTCTGTGGCTCACTAAGAAGGGAATTGTACTTGCATGTGTAGTGCAATGCAAGTACACAGATCTGGCTTAGGGTTAGGGTTAGTGCAAGGGCTAGGCTTAGGGTTACAGGTAAGGTTAGAGTGAGTTAGTGGGGTGCACCTCTGGGTGCCTCTCTGACCAACTTAGGACAGTGTACTGGCGTATGGGTTAGGCTTAGGCTTAGGGTTAGGGCTAGGGCTAGGGTTAGTGGGTTTTTATGCCCGACTAGCACATCCCAGAAGTCTCAGTCAAAACCTGGTCAAGTGGCCATGCGATTGGTGGAATGGCTCCAAAAATTTGCATGGCCCCTCCCATGGCCAGCCCATCATTGCGCAGGTGTAAAAATAAAATTAAAAAATAATAAAATAAAATCAATGGAGAGGATACATTTTGTTGCAAGAAAAACCCAATGCTGCTAGTGCCACTGTAAAAATTCTGGCAGTTTTAAAATAGCAATTTTCGCATGTTTCTGTGGTGCTTTGGTGTGTTTTTGGACCACGATGATTTCAAAATAAATATTGCGGTTGCCCCATTTTGGATCCCCCACCCGCACCGCATGGCATGGCGAGTTGGCGGGACAACGAGGATGCCCCCCAGCCCCCACCAGAGCAGCCCAGGACAGGAGAGGGGGGAGGCCGGGACACCCCCCCGAAACCACCCCTCGGGTAGGTACACTCTCAGGCAGGCATATTTTCGCCTGCTTTTTTGGCCGGGGGTTTTAAAACTTTTTTCCTGTGCCGCTTGAATGGCGGCCGGCGAGTTGCGAGTCGACTTGCGAACTTGCGAGATGACGAGGATGCCCCCCAGCCCCCACCAGAGCAGCCCAGCCAGGACAGGAGAGGGGGAAGGCCGGGGACCCCCCCAAAACCACCCCTCGGGTAGGTGCACTCTCAGGCAGGCATATTTTTGCCTGCTTTTTTGGCCGGGAATCAGGGTTTTTTATTTTATTTTTAAAACTTTTTTTCTGTGCCGCTTGGCATCGTGGGATCGCTGCGATGCCAGGAACAACAATGACAAATCAGACCCAATTTTTCTTTTATCGGTTCGAGTTCGAGTTCTGGCGGAGTAATTGTCGTTTCCTTTTCTGTTCCGTAACGGAAACAAGGAACGGAAACGGAAACGGGAATTTCGCTAAGTCGTGCCCATGTCTACTTTAAATTATGAAAAAGCACATTGGAAATGAAAAAAACCACACACATGTATCAAAGTGAAACTTAGTATAATCCCTAGATAAATATATTTACCTTGCTCTTTCTGTGTATTTAACTAGTTTCATCTATATATTTATAAGTGTTTTCCTCTTAACTTTTATCTCTGATTTCAATTGAAAGAAGATGCTAAACAAGTGTCATTCTCTTTGGCTGTGTCTGTGTGTCCTTGGCCTGATATGACAAAACATTACTTATTAATGATGACCACCAGCTATTCAAGTCATGCTAGTTACATTCATCCTGCTGAATCTTCTCTTCCCTTTGGGTCTCAGCGGGGTAGCTGGAGCCTTTCAGCCAATTTATACCCACGAGATAACATTACTGAGAATATCCCGAGAGATAATGACATTACTGAGAATATTCACTACCCTCACAGCCGTACTCCTCAAATCTCAATGTGTTTTGGAATAGGCTATTAATATCACCTGCAGGAAAGAAACAGTCAGCCGCGTGAAATCTGAAGGACTCATTCAGAACAACCTTCTTAGCAAAATCAGTTGGAGATTTGGTTTGAATGTGGGAGGGGAGGAATGCCAGCTCCGTGCTCCAATTTTCACCCTCTAGGAAGAGCAGCTGACATGAAGGATAATGAACACAATGAAGTGTAGACAGTCTTCCGAGTGTCTTGCTCGACATCCTTGACAAAGTCAGAGCGCTTTCCTTCTTGTCTCGTAATGAAGTACCTTTGGGGAATAGCTTTTTTTTAAAAAAAAAAAAAGATGTGCACCCTGTCAATTCTCAAATGAAAGCTATGGTGCACCTGCCACCCAGACCCAAGTTTCTTAATTAGCACTTTGGGAAGTGCTTCCCAGCTCAAGTGTTTAGAAATGTGCTGCTTAAGCCCTGGCAGGTGCTCATCACAGTGAGCTCCTTGTATGCCATCCATCTGTAGCTTCCTTAAAAACAATATGCTCTGAAATGTCATATTATATTTAGTAGAATTCCTCCTCCAACACACCAAAAATTGTGCTGGATCACAGAAGTAGTATCAAGGAAAAGGAAGGGGAAAGGAGCCCCAAGACTATAGAAATGTATGCATTATTTTCTCCCACGTAAAGTTTTGATTCATTGGCTGAAAACTTGCTCACACAACTTGTGCTGGCTAAGACTGATGATTTCATTAACTCCAGATATTTTTTTTAAAAAAGATTTCCAATTCCACCCTTTCCAAAGGTCTTGAGTCTTCCTAGAAAGCCCTTTCATGCTAGGGAAAACATTGTTGGTTGTGGGATGAGAAGACATCTTTAATTTCAGAAAACTGCTACTACTGAGAACATTTTATAGCTGGCAGTGATCCTCCAGCATTAAAGACTTCCCCCATCCCATGGACCCTGAAGGCTCCCTCAGGATTGAAAGGCTACCAAAGGACCATCAAGACCTTCAGAAGGTGGGATTTGGAAATCTTAGATTTATGGTTATTTACTGCATCCGCTTCATGTGGCTCACATCCCATTAAAAGGTCTATAGGTGGCAAGCTCTGATTAAGCATTGTGCATTCCTCACCATTGTAGACACTGTCTAGGGTTTATGGGAGATGCTGTTGAAGAACCACTGGAGAACTATATTGTGCCCATCCTTTTTGAGATGTTTAGGTAGAAGACTGCCCTGTGAACTGGGTCTCCAAGAAGGCCCTAATGCATTCTATTCATACAGCCTTTTTTCCTACTCCAGTATGACTTTGGACAATATGCTTAAAGACATGATGTGGCCACGTGTAGCCAGAGCAATGTGCTACCCAAAGAAAATTTGCTATGGTGGGAGTGAGGGTTGTGGATGAAACGCAAAATAAATTTTCATATGAACTTACATGTTTTGTACCTTCTGAACCAATGAGCCAACTAAACTGCTGTGGTGCCCCAAAATTTACCACTTGCTTTATTTTTACATTACAACCAAAATGCAGATAAAAATAGAAGGCATTAGGGTAGAGAAACCATGCACAAAAATCTATTAGTGGATATCTTCCTAGCTTGCTCTCTCACACATAGTGCAAAAATATGTGGAAATTTGTTCCTAAAAAGCAAACAATAGGAATCATCATCTTAGAACTGCAGAGCAGGAAGGGGCCTATGGATCATCAGCTCTAGCTGCTGTCATGGAGGCCCAGTGAAGAAAAGAACTCTGAAGCTCAGGCTCCCTGGCCAGAGACCTAGCGGACATCTTGATACACACATTGAAGTAATGTACATACTTTAGAAAACAGTTACAAATTGTGTATGGATTTGCTTGTGGATTAAAAAAAAACACCCAATCACACAGTATTTGTCAGGAAGTGTTACTGTGAATGGGACCAAGCCTGACAGACATGCTGACACCTAGATGTAATGGCGGTTGTGTGAATTGCTCCATATTTACAGATCAATTTGAGGGACAGATTTAAGAGGTGGGAACACAAAGGATCCTGGTTTCTGTTGCTCTCCTGGAAAGTAAGGGTGAGAGAGATTATGAGCTGACTGAGAGAAGGAGGGGAAAATCAAATGGGAAACCCAGCAAATGCCGCATTTTTTTCTCTGTGAGAAAGAAAACAACACTGAGTTGAGCTCATTCCTTGGTACTAAGTTCATTAGGAGAGGGGAGGTGGGATTTGACTCTTCTTTGTGAAAGTTTAAGGAGATGCAACACCTGATTGTCAGATCTAGGGGGAAGTCTAGAAATTGGAACACAGAGTATTAAAATGAAAACTGAAGTTACATTTTAGTTGAATTGTCGGTTAGGAGAATGCTGTGCTCACTTACTGCCTGCTACAAGATGTGCACTTTGCTGAAGCTATGCAAGGATGTAAGGATTAGCATAAATTATTTATCATCCTTATTTTCTTGTAGGATTATTCTGTAATTACTCTTGCCTTATCTTTTTGACTGTCTTTTTTGCTCCCTTGCCTTTTGAGCATTCCTGCCACTGTTAATACTATTTTTGAAGTTTGTTGTTCTTTCTGACTTTTCTACCACGTTTAGCAAATTATGCACTTAATTGCTTGATTATTTTGGATTTATATGGTCACTACTACTTAAAACCAGACCTTACCTTGACCATTTTCTGGATGTCTGTGTATTTGTGGGTTCATTAGTATTTCTACCTTGTAGGATTGACTTAAGTATCAAAGCACTTAAACTTGAGAATTGTTGGTAACTTTTGGGAAGTACTGCATAGTCAAGGAAGACTAAAGTGTTGACAGTACTGGGCAAAATATTTTTCCCAGTAACCAGCACATATGGCTCTCCTGGACTTCACCCACACCAGAACAATTGGAGCAGTGTGTCCCAATGGATAATGCGGACTTCTCTGATCCAGGCTATCCTTGACAGGGAGCAGGCCAAATATGGGCAATTGAGACTTTGAAGTAAGTATGAGGAGCCTTCCTGGGAAAGAATGGGACTTGTAAGGTATGGAAATAGAGGGAAATATACTGTGACACCCTATATGCTTTTAGGTATTATTCATGTCATCTGCATTTCTTCCATCTCTAACTGGAAGAAAACAAAAAAGTAAATCTAAAACCTCAGGAGAGATGTCTGAAGTTAAATGCACAGAGAGCGTGCTTTTAAGTTTCTCTAGAAATCACCAGGATATTTTTTTAAAAAAAAACTAGCTTTCTATATCTCTTCACAATGTTATTTGATCTCCTTCAAGGGCAGAACTGCCCATCATTCTGTTTACTCTTTGAACAAATCTTCAGCTGGTGACATTGTGATAGGCAAGAAGAACCCTGTTTAGTGCCCAGTGCTTGTTTTTCATTTCTTTCCCCCTTCTTTTTTTTTTTCTGCAGATGACAAAACGCATTAGGACAAAACATACAGCAAGGACACTTTTACACTTGTTTTCAATAAAGTGCAGCAACATTGGGATCTTGGGCACCCCCCCAAAAAAAAAATACAAGAGGGGAGAGGCAAAAAGGTAATTTCTTAATCAGCCACAACAGGATGGCAAGTCATTGAAAATAATGCCAATTTGCTCTACATCCCATAACTGTTGGGATAAGTGTTTGAACATTATTAAAGATAGTATACCACATTTCAATTGAAATGCATACTTCATGTGGTGGCTCAGAAAATAAACATCCCTTAAAATACAACCCAGTAAATAGCAATTTATTAATAAAAGCAACAATTATCACATTGGAAAATAAGAAGACTATCAAACAGCATAAAATTGGAGGCATCACTTAGACAATTTCTTTCACATTCTATTAACTAAAGCACAATGAATCATTTTAATTTTGTACCTAAAAACTAAACAATGTGGTGCAAAGTAGAGGTCTCTGGATGAAACTTTTCCTCATGCAAGAGTCATGCATGCCTTGAGAAGTCAACATAAGCCCTGTATATAAGGTCCTGATTCTGGACTAAGGACAGGACCCACAACAACTGTGGCTTGATGATGACCCCCATGTAAACTGTACAGCCTGGCAGCCTATTTGCCCATGAGTGTTCTGATTTCCTATCCAAATGTCTCTTTGTCCTTTTCATCCTCTTTTTCTTGATCCTTAGTCTCCACCTCCTTATTCCATAGCCCAAGGGTATCTACATAATCACCTTTCCATATGTGCTCTTATTGCTGGTGCTTAGTGGCAGGGAATAGTCATCAAATGGACAAACTCTTAATGGCACTAAATTATAACCTGACTATGGCACAGATTGTAGCTCACAAGGGAGCCAGAAATGTTACTGGGGAAATGACTCCATCCATCTAACTGGTGCCCAGGAGGCCCAGCTTGTCTGTCTGTGACATAACACCCCCTACTGTGTTATGTACAGCAGGTGTCGGCAGGGAGTCCTCACATTCCAGGGCCAAACTATCAATGCTAGACTGGTGTCTGGTGCAAATGCCAACTCACCAGTTGTGAGAGCTATGTTGGTCCCTTGTAATGTACCCCTGTGTTATTCTCATACAATTTCCATTGCTCTGTCACTCCTCTGCTCATCTCTCCCCTCAAGCTGTACTTATAGAATCATCTTCCTCTCATCCTGGTTCTCCAAAGCCTGACACTGCGGTGGATGGAACTGCTGAAAATGAAAGGGCTTGTTTAAAACAAAATTCGAGTTTAAACCCTAACTTGGGCATCCTGCAAATCTGACCTGGAGGCCGATCCATCAGGGAGGGAGAAAGGCAAGCCAAGGGAGATACTCACCCATTCCAGTGCAGAACATTCACCAACGCTGATTCACGTCTTTGAATTCAGTCCCCCGTTGTCTAAAGTAGGGAGGAATATCTTCTCCTAAAACTTCACAGTGAGAGAGGGGAAGACAAAAACAGAACTCAAGTTCATTTCATGGTACTATGCTGGGATGGTTACTTACGTTTTCAGATCATAAATCATGCAGACAACTGCTCCTCTGCTTTTGTGCAATGGCAGTGTGTTATCACAATTATTGGCCTGAAAAAAACAAACAAAGTGAAAACACAAGTAGAGCCCTCCTAAAACATACCCCTACTTTGAACCTCGACTCTGTCCACCTGCAACTCAGACCCAGAGTACCATCCCACAGGGGAGGAAGAGAGGTAAGCCAAGGGAGAAACTCACCCATTCCTGTGCAGAACAAGCAGCCTCGCTGATTCACGTCTTTGAATTCAGTCCCCAGTTGTCCAAAGCAGGCAAGAACATCTTCTGCTACAACTTCAGATTCAGAGTGGTGGAAATAAGAACACAACTCCGGTTCAGTTGATGGTACTACGCTTGGGTGGCTACTTACTTGTTCAGATCATAAACCACAAGGAAAAATTTTCCTCTGTTTTTAACAGTGGAGCACCGTCTTCACAATGGTTACCCTGAACAAGACAAAGAGAAAGTGAAAACACAAGTAGGGTGTCCCTAAAACAAACATCTACTGTGAACCTCGACTTGGGTCTCCTGCTACTCTAACGCAGAGCCACTTCCCTCAGAGAAGGAAGGGAGGCAAACCAAGGGAGAAACTCACCCATTCCAGTGAAAATCAAGAACGAACGATGACTCACGTCTTACAATTCAGTCCCCAGTTGTCCGACGTATGCAGGAATATCTTCTGCTAAAACTTCACAATAAAAGACGTGAGGAGAAGATCAGAACACAATTTCATTTCATGGTAGTATGCAGGGGTGGCTACTTATGTTTTCAGATCACAAAACACACAGACAACTGCTCCTCTGCTTTCATGCAATCACACTCCATCATCACAATAATTGGCCTGAAAGAGACAAACAGAAAGTGGAAACACAAGTAGGGCCTTCCTAAAACATACCCCTAATTTGAACCTCAACTCTGACCCAGAGGCCCATCCCTCAGGGGAGGAAGGAAGGCAAGCCAATGGAGAAACTCACCCATTACTGTACAGAACAAGAACCAACGCTAACTCACGTCTTTCACTTCAGTCCCCAGTTGTCCAAAGCCAGCAAGAACATCTTCTGCAACAACTTCAGATTCAGAGAGGTGGAAATAAAAACACAACTCAGGTTCATTTTATGGTACTCCAGTTCGGTGCCTACTTACACATTCATATCATAAACCATACAGACAACTGCTCCTCTGCTCTGGAGCAATGGGGGCCATCATCACTATGGTTAACCTGAAAAAGACAAACAGTGAAAACACAAGTAGGGCTTCACACTTAAGCCTTTAGTTTGAACCTTGACTTGGGCCTCCTGCAACTCAGACCCAGAGACCCATCCCTTAGGGAAGGAAGGGAAGCAAAACAAGGGAGAAACTCACCCATTCCAGTGAAAATCAAGAACGAACGATGACTCACGTCTCACAATTCAGTCCGCAGTTGTCCAAATTAGGGAGGAACATCTCCTAAAACTTCACAGTGTGAGAGGGGAAGAAAACAGAAGTCAATTTCATTTAATGGTAGTATGCAGGGATGGGTACTTACCTGTTCATAGCATAAACCACAGAGACAACTGCTCCTCTGCTTTGATGCAATGGCACTCTGTCATCACAATGGTTAACCTGAAATAGACAAACAGAAATTGAAAACACAAGAAGGGCCTCCCTTTGACTTGGGCCTCCTGCACCTCTTTGAATTCAATCCCCTGTTGGCCAGTTTGCCTCCGCCACCATGGCAACCCATTTATCACCATTCTCCTTCATAATTGCATGCATTGCCCCCAAATTGTTTCTGAAGGTTTGCAACCTCAGTAACTGAGGGGATAGCATGCCCTCTTTAAGGAACTAGCCACTCTCCTTACCTTGGATGCATGCAAGTTGAACAGCATGACAGGAACACTTTGCCTGCAAGCACTGGTGGTTGCTTCTTCAGCAGGACAGTTCCAGCTGGTCAAGTTGGGTCAAGATGAAATGAAGGCTGAAGTTTCTCTACAGGCGTAAGTGGTTGACAATGAGCCTTGATCAGTGCCTGCAGACCAAAGCTTGTGGTCTCTTTTTGGGAGTCCATCTATCATGTATTTAGTCTTCCTCTTTTCCTGCCCCTTCAAAATATCCCACCGTGGTTGTCTTTTACAGGGAACCCTGTCTTCTCATGTGTACTCAGTGTTTTATTACAAGTATTATTCTATTTATTATTCTAGTTATTCTAATCATTCTAGTATTATACTAGTTATTCCTGTTGCAACTATTATCACTATGAGCACTAATATTAATACTAACAAATATTATGTTGTCATTAATTGTTTCTGTTATGTATTATATGAATCACACACAGAGAGACACACACACTCAACCATCCATCCAGTACAGAACGAAAAGGCAGGATTGCCTGGGAAAGACAATCACGGTGAGAAAGTTTGAAGGTGGGAGGAAAAGAGGAAGATCAACTAGAGATGGATTAATAAGCTGAGGGAAGCCACAGGACTTAGGCTGTGAGAGCTGAGCAGGGCTGCTGAGAAAAGCAAAGGTTTCAGTTATTATGCCTCCAGAGAGAGCTTTGTCTCGACTTGGTGCAGGGTCAATGGGTTGGCCTCCTGCAACTCAGACCCAGAGGGCCATCCCTCAGGGGAGGAAGGAAGGCAAGTCAATGGAGAAACTTAGTCATTCCTGTACAGAACAAGAACCAACGCAGACTCATTTCTTTCACTTCAGTCCCCAGTTGTCCAAAGTACGTAGAATATCTTCTGCAAAAACTTCACATTCAGAGAGGTGGAAATAGAAACACAACTCAGGTTCATTTTATGGTACTACATTTGGGGGGCTACTTACACATTCATATCATAAACCATACAGACAACTGCCCCTCTGCATTGGAGCAATGGGGTCCGTCATCACTATGGTTAACCTGAAAAACACAAACAAAGTGAAAACACAAAAAAGGCCTCCGTAAAAGAAACATCAAGTTTGAACCTTGACTTGGGCCTCCTGTAACTTAGAACCAGAGGCCCATCCCTTAGGGAAGGAAGGGAGGCAAACCAAGGGAGATACTCACCCATTCCAGTGCATAACATCCACCCACGCTGACTCATGTCTTTGAATTCAGTCCCCAGTTGTCCAAAGTACGGAGGAATATCTTCTCCTAAAACATCACAGTGAGAGAGGGGAAGACAAGAACAGAACTCAAGTTCATTTCATGGTAGTATGCAGGGGTTGCTACTTACCTGTTCAGAGCATAAACACAGAAAACTGCTCCTCTGCTTTAATGCAATGGCACTCCGTCATCACAACGGTTAACCTGAAATAGACAAACAGACAGTGAAAATGCAAGAAGGGCTTCTCTAAAATGAAATTCAAGTTTAAACCCTAACTTGGGCATCCTGAAACTCAGACCCAGAGGCCCATCCCTCAGGGGAGAAAGGAAGGCAAGCCAATGGAGAAACTCACACATTCCAGTGCAGAACAAGCACCCACGCTGGTTCACGTCTTTGAATTCAGTCCCCAGTTGTCTTAAGTACCCAGAATATCTTCTGCAACAACTATATATTCAGAGAGGTGGAAGTAAAAACACAATCCAGGTTCATTTTATGGTACTACATTTAGGGGGGGGGGGATACTTACATGTCCAGGTCATAAACCATACAGACAACTGCCCCTCTGCATTGGAGCAATGGGGTCCATCATCACTATGGTTAACCTGAAAAAGACAAACAGAAAGTGAAAACACAAGTAGGGCTTCACACTTAAGCCTTTAGTTTGAACCTTGACTTGGGCCTCCTGCAACTCAGACCCAGAGGCCCATCCCTTAGGGAAGGAAGGGAGGCAAACCAAGGGAGATACTCACCAATTCCAGTGCACAACAAGTAGGGCCTCCCTAAAAAGAGCTTTGTCTCGACTTGGTGCAGGATCAACAGGTTGGTCTTCCTCTTGGACCTGTCCCTTTCAGTGTTCTTTTACCTCAGGGTGACTTCAGCCATGGCACTTCTCAAAGGCTTTCTTCAGGTTTCCCTTTCACCCCTTTGCAGATCCATATCTTCCCTGCTGACCAGGCCTATGCTGTGAACACAGAGTTAGAAGACGAGTTTCCAAGAACCCACAGCCCACCCCCAAACCAAATACATACTCTCCTGCTCCAACAAGAGCTCCCTTTCTTCAAAGCCTGATATCCTACCTCATGACCTGGCACATGACTCCTCTAAGGCATTATCTTCTTGCTGAAAGATACAGATGAAAAAGAAGAGGCTGAGATTCATCAAAGCCTGATGACATGCTACTTCACATACTGCCAGCTGCCAAGCCCCACAACTCCTTATGGGCAAACAGGCACCCTCATCCTGTGGAAT
>JAHTLZ010000129.1:10728198-10751304 GCA_023846285.1 Phrynocephalus versicolor | reverse complement strand
GGGGGGGGGGGAGAAACATTATTATGATTTATTTTTTTCAGAAAGCATTGTACAGCATTACAATAGCTAATCATTTCTAAATTGATTATAAGAAATCTGAAGTTTTAAAGTGGATTATTAATGCTTTACAAACCATTTTCCTTTTCTAAATCTTTAAATCATCCTAAAGTCAACTTCAGCCTGGCACGCTAGAACATTGCAGGCCCTTTCGCTCTGGGTCGCCACTCCCAGGGAAGCCCATAAGACCTCTACCTGGAACTGTGCTTTTTCAGTGATGGGCTCAACATGGTGGAATCACCTTCCTAGCAAAATTAGGACTCTGGAGCCTTTCTCAGCTTTTAGGAAGCTGCAAATAACTTGGCTTTTTAAGGCTGCTTTTTACAACCAAGGAGGTTGAACACCTGCTGATTCTGTTGTTTGTTACCCATTTGGTTTATTCACTGCCATCTTGTCTTCTTCTTGTCTTCTTATTGGATTTTATTTTTACATTATTTCTTATATGGATTTATATTTTATTTTACTTGTTTTATTATCCACCCGATGTTGTGCACCACCCAGAGTTCCATTCAGAAAGTCGGGCAGTCTATAAATATAAATAATAAATCAATAATAAATAAAAATTTCCCATTAAATTACCTGTTTTTATTTTATTTCACTTGTTTAATAAATGTATGCATCCCACAATTCTGTTGATAAAAAGATAACACTGAATTTAACAGTAATGTAATTTAAACACATAAAATGCAGTCTATAGTAATAGAAAACCTCAGTCTTTTTGTCTTCACATAGTTCCTTGAATATGCAGCCTATAACCTGAATCTTGGGGAGCATACTCAGGAGACCACAAGAGTATAATCTTGGGGTTATTGACCACACTCAATGGCTTATAATTAATACAAATGAATTTTATTGTTGTTGCTGCTGCTGTTATTAAAAGTGATGTTACTGAAAATATTCAGAAAATAGTCTACACACTCCAATTGGTAAAATGTAATACATTGAGATGACAAGAAACCTTATTAGTTTTTCAAACTATTAACATTATTAATATTAAAGGATTAAAATAATTACAATACACTGCTGTGCAACCCTGGTTGGTGATTGGTGATATCATCGGCAGTGGCAAACTGCTGCAGCCTAAATGGTAGTGCTGGGGAGCACATGACTTTGGTACATTGTGTAGGAATCATGTGTGACCCCCAGTATCATCTTTAATCAGCAATGCTGCTGGTGGTCTCACTACAAGTGACCATGCACCACTGCACAGAAGAGGCGTAGCTAGGATTTGAAGCGCCTGGGGACAAAGTCAGTTTTTGCGCCCCCTTCTGCCGCCCAACTGCATCTGAGCAAGGAGTGCCCAATCCTGGGGGAACAGTGGGAAGGGAGAAAAGGTTCCCTCTTTCTCACACCCTCTTCAGGGTCTACCAGATAAGGCTCTCCTGTGCAAACCACATATTGTGTGGATAGTACCAAGCAGGTGTTTGTTTGTTTTTTTGAAGCATCACCTCCATAGCATGCTTTCCCCTTCCTCCTTTCCCCCAGCTAAGGCTTGGGGAAAGGAGGAGAGGGAAGCAGGATATTTTTTTCCCCAAGCAGCACCTCCTGTTGCACATTCCCTCTCTTCCTTTCCCTGGGCTAATGATCACCAAGTCTTAGTGGGAGTGGGGGGAAGGGGAAGGGGAGGGGGAGGGGGAGGGGAGGGGGAGCAATCAACGGAGTTGCTGCTTGAAAAAAAATAACCTGCTTCACTCTTCTCCTTTCCCCCAACTAAGGATCACCAAGCCTTAGCAGGGTGAAAGGGGAACTGCTGGCAGGATGGCACATGGCTTCCTCCTCCTGCTTTCCCTCCAGATGCCTCCAGATTGTTGCGCACCCTGGGGCAAATGCACTCTTCCCCCCTCCCTAGTTATGCCAGTGCTGCACAGCCAGATTTCAGCCAATATGTTATATAATAGTATATAATAGACTTCAAAGGATAATTGGAACTGCAGAAAAAATTATTGCTACTGATTTGCCATCTATTGTGGAATTGTATACCACACGAGCTAAAAAGAGGGCTATGAAAATATATACAGATTCCACACATCCTGGACATAACCTGTTTCAATTGTTACCCTCAGGGCGACGTTTTAGGGCATTGCACACTAGGACAACTAGACATAAAGATAGTTTCTTTCCAAGTGCTATCAAACTGTTGAATAATTATTTTTTACTTTTCTTCTTTTTTAAATAATAGGTTATATTGTATTGTTGTACTGTATTTTTATTGTTGACTATATGATTCTAATATTTCCTTTTATATAGAGAGAGCATATTTTACCAAAATAAATTCTGGGTGCGTCCAACCACACTTAGCCAATAAAAAGTATTCTGATTCTGATTCTGATTCTGATTCTGATTCAAACCTAGAGTTATAACAAATTAATTTGTATTAAATTAATTCCATGCTTTATTTACATCCTACTTGAAAGCATGCCTTTAAAGGTCATAGTGTTTGGAAATCATATTTAGTATGCAATTTCCAAAAGATAATATTGGTATATATAGGCTCTCTCTTCTGCCATGGTTTTCAGTGCATAGCCTGATAAATTAATTACTGTACTAAATTCCTTACCAAAACAACTCTGTTTTGTTTGTTGTTTTTGTTTTAAAAATATAAAATTTCATATTCCCCATTTCTCACTGCTGTCAGGAACAGCTGGAGTTGTTGGTTCAGATATGGCCAGCCCTAAATTTCTGCTGATGGTACAGCTGCTCCAGATTTTTGCCAATATATGTTTTGGCCTAGAACCTTGTGATGCTATATATATTTTCAATATTCCATTAAAAATTCTCTTGTCACTCTCATGACAGCCAATACCTAAACTCCTGTCTTTTGACTCCTGTCCTTCCCAATCTGTGCAGGAGAAGCATCAAGTCCAACAGCTTCCGAAACAAGGGAACTTATGGTGTCTAGATGTATTAAGGATGGCAAGGTTAGCTTAGCTGTGTGTGTTTAATTGTTGGTTTTAATTATGGATCACTCTGGACACAGTGGCATATCTAGGGGAGGGCGCAGAGGGGCATGTGCCCACAGGTGCAGTAATCTGGGGGCATCAAATTGATGTTATATGGCCACCAGCACCTTACTGAAGCAGGCAGCCTCATTTAGAAGAAGAGGAGGAGGAGGAGGAGGAGGTGTCCCCATATGCCACTCAGCTGGGTCACCAGCCTTCTCCAGCCAAGCAGCCCATCCTCTCATACCTATGCAGGGGGCTCACAGGGAGAAGTGTGTGCATGCACATGGGGCTGTTGGAATGCTCCTTCCTCAGAGTTGCTTTCTTTTCCCAGCCCACCTTGGCAGCTTCACACTTTCTCCTTTTCCCCTCCCAACACATGCACTGGCTTCCACTGCCATTGAGGAGCGGGAGCAGCATGAGAGGGAAGGTTCTATCGAAACAGAGTAGGAATTGGAACACAGCCCTTTCCTTGCTCTGACCCTTTGTGACCCCCACTGCATCTTTCCAAGCTGCTGTTGCCACTGCCACTTCTCCCCTTCTGATGTGAGAAGGTCTTGACCAGGATCATCTGGGGGCTGAGCATGTTGGACTTCTCTGCAGGGATGACCTAAGGACCTCACTTCCACCCTATACAGCTAGGGAAGAGGGACTTACTTTCTCTTGGCAATGAACCTTTCTCTCCCCCCTCCTCCTCCCTCCTCAGGAGGCACTTGTTGGGGTGTCTTATAGCTCCCCCACTTCTTCTTTCCAGCACCCCACCCCTCTGTTGTGCCTCTATGTTTTGCCACTTTGCACCCCACCCCTCTGTTGTGCCTCTATTGGCGGTGCAGATGGGGGTTGATTGACGACCCAGAGACCTTTCTGATTTCTGTACCCCTTTTGTCCCCTCCCCAGGGCTTCCTTTGGAGAGGAAAGGGTGGCCTGTTTGTGAGGTTTTATATCCATTGGGGGGAATGCAGGGGAGACCAGCATTTGATGTGTGAGAAGTCCAGGAATATTGGGAGCTTGTTGACTGCTTTGGCTTTTGTTCCTCTTCCTCTCCCCTTCCCCTTCTTCTCCCCATACTCTGTGTCTCCAGCTGTACCATGTCTGCCCCCACTCAGGACCAGGTCAAAGAGACTGGGCAACCTCAAAACCATGGTGGTTTGGTGGGGAGGGCAGGGAACTGGTGATGGTGGAGAAGGCATGGCTGCACAGCGCAGCATTGGGCAAGCTTGAAAAAGAAGTGGCCCCATGTTAGACAGTTGTAAGAGATTGAGGGAAAGGCAGAAAAGGAGGAAGGAGATGAGGAGGAGGACAGTGGCTGGTGGAGGTGGGATGGCAGAACAGGAGGAAGGAGATGAGGTGGAGGATAGTGGCGGGTGGAGGTTGATTCTTCAGAGCCTCTGCAGAGGTCCTTGTCACATGGGGGCTAGGAGGAGGGGCATGAAAACTGACTTTGTCCCCTAGCTATGCTTCTGTCTGGAAACCTTGAAGGACCAAAGACTGGACCATAAATACTTGCAAACACACACATGAATACATTTTGAGTGTCACGATTTTGCAATTTGTGATGATTTATTTGTCCCCATTTGTTCAACACTTTACTACCTTGAACAAACTGAAAAATTACTGATTGATCACCAGCTGCTTCCCACTGTGATTTTCACACAGAAAGTAAGGAGGAAAGATCCTACATTCAATACTGTGATCCTGCTGCCACCGTACAGGTATCTAGACCTAAATCCAACTTGCCATATTGTTTTGTGTACTGAAGCTCTGGCTTGGTGTTCACTTCTGTGATGAATACAAATTAAAAGACAGTTCCTTTTTAATGTCAAACATGTGATTAGAGATGCAAGGCATGTTTTGACACACACACACACACACACACCCAAAAAACCCTCCAAGAATTGAAAAACCATAAAGTGGACTTTCAAACTATAGGATTTGATCAAATTAGTAGGTGAGAAAACTGAAATAAAGTGAACTGGCTGTGATGACAGTTATTGCACACCACAACTGATTTTTTCAAATTTTTAGGCCTTTTAAATCCACACACACTTCTTGTCATAACCTCTTCCTTCTCACAGGCAACAAGGTGTAGCCACAGTGTTCAGATTAAAAACCAGATTTTGTTGGAGGTTCAAAATCTCCTGTTTTGCTCATCAGATTGAAATATATAGTGGAAGTGAGGAGAGTTTCCAGTGTTTCCCTTTAGGAATATTTCTACTGTGTGTTTCGTGCTGGTTTACTTTACTTTCCTCTAACAAATCAAGAACCATATAGCGAATGTGATAATGAGAGGTTTTGGCTCTATCCAAAATTCATAATGCCAGGCAATGGCCCAATAATGCTGTGCAACATCATGTCCTGGTTGGCAGCAGGAAAAACAATCCCAGACTTTGCATAACAGAGGGCATCCTGAATGTGGATGTTACCAGTGTCATCAGTCAAGGTGCTCTATGATTGCTTTTTGTTTGGGCAGTGCTAAAAATGCTTTGTGTTTGGTTGGGAAGTGGTTAATTGATGGGGGGGGGGAAGGATTTAAGTTCATGGAGAAGAAGGTAAACCATTTTGACTGCTGCCATCCCCAGATGGTTCAAACATGAGTTTCCTGAAGAATGTTAGGCATTATGGTTCAACCACCCATAATAATACTGTCCTTCTAAAAGGCTACTGTATGAAATGCTCTTCCTGAATTCACATTATTTTGAGGGGGGGGGGAACACCCATGCTGCACTTCACCCATGACAGAGTTCTTGCCGATAAATCCAGTTTTTAGTTGTTTTCTAGCTGAAAAGCTGAAATCCACTAATTATCATTAATTTGAGTTACATACACCAGAATTCTAAGCTTCCTTTTCCTCTGACACTTTCAAAGTTAGGGCGTCAGTTCAATTCTACTTTTCAATGATGAATGCCTCAAAGCCAAAGGAAGCTTCTGTGCTGCCAGTTCACAAGCCAGATATTGAACAACAAAGAATAGTGCCACAAACATGGTGAAACCTGCTGTGAAATATCACTTCAAAGAAAATTCACCTTCAAATGATTCTGCTCCTAATCCCTCGCTGTCCTTCATGCTTTAAGCGCCTTCCACAAATACTTGCATGGGGCCGTTTCTCTCCCTTCAATTCCTTCCTCAGAAAACAAACAACACCAAAACATGTTTGTGTGAAATGTTTGACGAAATCCCATGGCCCCAGTACTTTGCTGAAAATAGGCAGCAATTTAAAATACGTTGTTAATCACTTTTTATATCCTTTCTCTCGAGTGACGGTTTTCAGCCCAAACTAACCCCTTTCTATATACTTGATAATTTCAAGGCATTCATTATTTTCCCTTGATGTTAATATTTACTGGAAGTTGGTCTGATTATACATTTGAGGAGTGCAGTAGTTGTTTAATGATAAATGGAAAAAAACTGACCATCTCCTTATTGTTCCCCTGTTTAACCCCTGCAACTTTGGTCCATTTCTCTCTCTGTATTTCACATTCCTATATTCACTGCACAGATTTCTGGATTTCAAAGGGAACCACTTGCAAGAACACTACTGTTGCCATCTTAACAAATAACTGATGAACAAGGCAGTATAAATAATCCTTAGAAAATGAAAGAATCAGTGTTAGCACACCAGCAAAATGTTTCTGAGTTAATTCTCTGGAATTTCAGCTCTTTTCTGAGTATCAGACAATGCACAGCCCTTAGTGATTCTTTTGTCTCATCCTCTGTCCTACCTTGGCAGCAAATCCACCCCACTGGAATACTACTATTTTTGCTACAAGTTCCATCAAATTTGGCTTGAGGTTCTTGAGGAGGGATTTATTTGCCTGCCACTCACAGCATGCTTCCAGTAATGCACTGGGGACATTGGAAGGAATGGAAAAGAGCAGAATATTTTGCTGGCATTTTTAAAAATAAAAATAAGCAAAATAAAAATAAAAAGGAAAGGGGGATAAAGAAAAGTAAAGAAAGCAGAAGTGGATATGTCCCACTTGAGGGTTGTCGACAAACATACCACTTCTTCTATAGCCCCCCAAAAGGTGGACATGTTAAAAGATGTATGAACTGCTATTGCAGGCTATACACCAGGTGACCACAAACTGTGATTACACAGGAAACAGAATACGAGAGGAATGGGGGGGGGGGTTCTCAAGTGTGACCATAGCCTGCTTCTGCATTAGAAGGGAGCAGCCACACTGATGGCACATTATGTGATTTGTAGTTCAAAAACAGAAAAAGTTTTCCAAGCTCTGGTTCAACACAAAGACTATAAAACAGTTCAGGAACATTTATTTATTCATTCATTCATTCATTTATTTCTAGGCCACACCAATTTCCAAAACAGACTCTAGTCAAGTCGAACACAGAGATGAAAATCATATATAGGGAGAAAAAAGCATGCCATTGTATGCTTGATAAGCATATTTTTTTTAATTCCAACAACCCATATTTCTCTTTATTCCCCAGCTCCTTTTAAATGCCACAAACTATCCTTTATCTTTCAATAGAGCTTCAATAGAGATCTCTTTCTTTTAGTTTCATACTGCAAATGCCAGTGGTGATCTACTATCAGCCCACCACAGTTCTGTTTATTATCTCTCCAGCTATAAAAATTCAATATCATTCCTTGCCCCCTCCTAAGGCTGTCGAAGATTATATCCCAAAGAGAAGAAAATAAAGCAAAAATGTCATTATTTCGATGTGCTAAAGCATGTGTATTCATTGCTAATTATTGCTGCTGGTAAACCTTGACCAGGCAGGATTGAAAATACGGCTTTCCAAACAGAGGTGAATTTGCAGTGCTTTCTCCTGGGGAAACAATGTCAAGAGGAAAAGTTCATTGCTGTTTGTTTTTAATAGGCAGAATATTCACCCTGGCTTTGGAAAGATAAAGTGAAGTTCTATTTCCAAATAATTTTTATTGCAGAAATATCAGAATAGGTATCATTTATGCATTCATCTCTCATAAATAGTATTCAACATATCTGGAAATTTGAAAGCAGAAACCATTATAGAAAAAAATGTTTTTCAACATCAGCTAGTATGACAGCCACCAAATAACCTTGAACACACTTGACTGTATTTCATTATTGGAGCTAAGTGGGGATAAGACTGACTAACATTGTGATTGGGGACTAACAAGTGATATCAACCACAAAGAGGTGGGGAGCTCAGGCACAACCTATCTCAGTGGTTCCCAAAGTGGTCTATATAGACCCCGAGAGGTCTATGTCCATGAGAAAAAATTGGGGGTCCACAAAATGTAAATGGGGGTCCACGTGAGTGGACCCCATTTAGGCAGATCATCATCAATATTTAGGCATTCTGTAAATGTCTTACACCTAACAAAAATTGTTTTGGTGCCATTTTTGATTTTTTTGCAGCCACATGACTGATATTTGTACCTGAATCATGGTCATTTGAAATTCAAACCAACAATAATTACAGTCTTGGCATGGTTAACAATAATTTGGTTTATGAGCATTTTGTTTAATGAGCAAAAATTTCTGTACATTTTTTGCCTTATTAATGAGCAGTGTCTTGATATTCCAGCCCTCTCATGTGTGTCACATAATCAAAACTATTATAAGCCAATGGCATCTCTCCCTCTCTGCCCCCTCCTGCTGGAGATGGGTGCTTGTCTGTTTCAGCTTCTGTTTCAGGCAACACAAGTAGCAGAGTTGAAGGAAGGGTGATAGACTTAGTAAAGGTATGAACAGTTGCCACCCCATCAACCCCTGTCTCCAAAGAGGCCACCTCAGTGGGGCCTCTCCACACCATCCATGCCACCACCACTGCAATCAGGACACACCTACCCCCATTGCCCCATTTTTAAAAAGAACCGCTGCCATGGAGCCTTCCCCCCTCCTCTGCTCTAGCTGGGATTCTTCCCATTGATTGGTTTTTAAAACAGTCTCCTCTATGGAGGCTTGCTCCCTCCAATGTTCTAGCAGGGATTTATCCCAGTGTTCTATTTTTTAAAAACAGCCCCCTCCACGGAGGCTTCCCCCCTCCTCTGCTCTAGCTGGGATTCCTCCCATTGCCCCATTTTTAAAACAGCCCCCCTCCATGGAGGCTTTCCCCCTGCTCTTCACCTGCCAGAAATGCAGCTTATTTTTCTTTGTACTGCACTGTATTTTGTAGTTTGTACTGCACTGCATTTTGTATTTTATTTAATACCTTGTATAATGTTACAGTATTGTAATCAAATATTTTTGGCTGTGGGATGAATCATCTGAGTTTCCATTATTTCCTATGGGAAAATTTGCTTTGATATGCAAGTGTTTTGGCTTCAAGCGTGCTTCTGGAATAGATTATGCTCTTTAACCAAGGTACTTCTGTACATGTGTTTTCTCTAATGAGGTTTCTTTCACTGTTTTAGCAATCAGTATTATGTGCTTAAATCTTTATAGAAAAGATTCATTTGTACATGGCACAGCCAGGATTGAACAAGGGACCGAGTCATCAAATTGCACCAGCCATTTTAAACACTTACACAGTACCACTACAAAAACATTTTCTTTATCCTGATTCCCCTCTATATCTACTTAACTAAAGATTTAAATAAGGATTTCCTCTCCCCAAACAGCACACAATATTTCAAAATATTTTTCAGAAATATTTCTGTAAGCTATTTTTAAAAACATTTCAAAACATTTAGAACTATTTTTAAAATATTTCAAATGTTACCAAACATGATTTTAAAATGTTTTTAAAATATTTGAATGCTGTCTGGGCAGGAATCAATTTTAAATTGCTCAGTCTTATCATATTTAAATAGCTTTATTTTTGTCAACATGGCTGAGACTAAAAAGAAATGTAGGCAATATAGCGTTGATTATTTGAAGTTTGGCTTCATTCCATCCCTGTTGGACAAATGTCTGCCCATATGCCCTTTGTGCAACAGAGTTTTAAAAAATGATGCTATGAAACCATCCAAGCTTGAGAATCATCTCAGAATGTGTCACCCTGATAAAACTGATAAAGATTTGACATACTTTGAAACACTGAAAGAGAAACTTCAGAAGAGAACCATGATGGACAGTATGTTTGCTTCAACTTCAAAAAGATACTATGGTGGTTTGTGGGTGTCTTGCAATATCTCACGACTCATAGCAAAATCAGGAAAACCTCATACTATCAGGGAAGAGCTGATTTTACCAGACATTGAAGAGGTTTTAAAAACTGTTCTACACAAGCCTGCATATGATATACTCAAAAGAATTTCTTTGAGCAACAACAGAGTTCAAAGACATATTGATGAAAGGAGTCATGATGTTGAAAGCTTCTTGTGTAATTGTCTGAAAACAAACCATTTCTCTATTCAACTGGATGAGTCAACTTTACCTGGTAATGAAGCACTATGTTGCATATGTTTTTTTAATGGACCAAGAAATCCATGAACAATTGCTCTTTGTGAGAACTTTGACAACAGACACTAAATGTGAATGAATATTAACTGTTTTGGTAGATTATTTCATGGAAAAAGCAATCTCTTTATCAGATAAAATATCATTAGCAGCTGATGGACCACCAGCCTTGTTTGGGTGCTATCATGGTTTTATAAGCCATTTAAAACAAAATGTACCTGGGGTGTTTGTAGCTCACTGCATCTTTCATTAACAACATTTAGTAGCTAAAAATCTGAATGCCAGATTGCATCAATCTCTTCAATGAGTCATAAATGCAGTAAACAAGATCTGTATCAACATGTTCAATTCTATGTTATTTACACAGTTGTGTGAAGAAAATGATGAGGACTTTACTCTGGAATATGCTGGCTCTTGAAAGGCTTATGTTTGACAAGATTTTTTTTCACTTATTGAAATTCTTATTTAACATATTTGTTTACTAAATTTAATGAGGTTAACTTGCTGTTACAAGCTGTCAGTCTGAATTTAATAAAACAAAGTCCATCATTGCAGCTTTTCTTGGCAGAATTAATCTGATGAAGCAAAACATTGGATGGTGTGAATTTTCCCAGTTCCCCAACTTGTCATTGACGAATGTCCAGGGTGATGATGATTTGGTCTACGTTCAACATTAAAATGTGCTTCACAAAGACTTTAAAACCAGTTTTGAGGATGTTTTGACTATGGAAATACCACAGTGGCTTATCAATCCATACGGTGACATTGAAGAATCGGATGTCCCCTTACAAGAAGAACTGATTGGAATAAGCACTAACAAAGAACTTAAGACACAGTTCAGAATGGGGTATTAGCAGTTCTGGCTTCAGAAATATATATCTGTTGCTTATCCTGCATTATAGACTATTGCAAGAAAGTTTTGATAGCTTTTTCCTCTGCATCCTTTGTGGAAAGCGGGTTTAGCATAGTGGCCAAGATTCTTATGAAAAAAAGAAGAAATCAATTGCAAATCACTGAAGGCGGAAGATTAAAACTATACATCACTAATTTGAAGCCAAATATTGAACATTTGCTATCAGAGCATCAGGCTCATCCCTCCCATTAACAGGATTATTTGTGTATTAATTTTATCTAAGATTAGCTAATGACCCATAATTTATGCGTTTCCGCACCTTGTTCACCTAATGGCCTATTGAGACTAATGTCCACCTAACGAGCCCACATTGTTCATCTTATGAGCCTATTTCAGACCAGGGTGACATGAGGTCAAAGGGAGATAGGGAGAGACATTATAGATAAAGGGATACAAGCTGAAGAGTGGAAATGTCAAGGGAAGAATGTTCTGGTACAAGCAAATATCGAATTTAAGAAAGGAGACAGGAACAATTGGCATACAGGTGGGAGGAAGAGACGACAGATTTGTAGTAGGCAAAATGTGGCACATAGGGATACTGGTGAAGATGGAAAAGGAAAGGATTGGTCGAGACGTAGGGACCCAAGTAGAGAATCATTTAGGTAGAGTTCTATTTAAAGAGACAGGAGTGCAGACAAGGGGGCTCGAGACAGGATGGAGGTTGAAAAGGAGAGGCGTTGGACGGGAGCGCTCGACACAGCCAGTTGGAAAAATTATGTTGGTGCTAGAGAGGGGAATTCAAATGGAGGGGGACACGACCCAAAAGATAGAGGTGGGACTCCCGCTCCCACACCAGTCGGACCTCCAATTCTGGATTGTCCTATAAGGCAAGAGGTTTTAGGGGTTATTCAAATCAATCTAACCCACCTTGATGGATCCCTGGGTGGGGTTGGGATCTTCGATCTTCAGTCCAGCATCACTGCTGCAGGAGCAAGTGTGCCGGATCTCTGATAGCTCGAGCTTCAGCACCCCGCAAGTAAAAAATAATCCTTTTATAAGAGATCTCTCTGGAGCCGATGTTTCTGTTAATCCTAGTTGTGAAATCCCTGTGTTATGAAACTCAAGGAAACACTCGAAAAACCTCTGTTTGAAATGTTTAATAAACGTTTATTAGAATCTCAAGCAACAAAGTCTCCGATCTTTGATTCATCTGCTGAATCATTATTAAATATAATCGAACCCTCACAGTATGTCTACCTGGACAATCCTTACAATCAATTAGGGATGTGTAAAAGCATCCTTATCACAGTCCCCCCCCCCATTCTTTCTGCCCCAACCCTTCCTTTTCCCTTAATCTGAAATTACTGGTGTTGCACCCTCAAAACATTAAGGATTTAATAAATGACTTTGCAGCTGGGAAGCTAAGGAAAGACAAAATCTAAGTTGAAGAGCATACTTTCCTTCATTTTTTCTTTTCCATTCCCCACTTCTAATTGTGACTCATGAATTGGATCTGAGACATTACTGCTCCTCCTTTCCAGTTGAACCACTTTGCTACACTGCTTGCTCATCGTGGAAATATACAGGTACTCCTGACCTGTTTCATTTCTACACATTTGTCCAACAATAATATACATGCCATACTATTATTGCTACAAATAATGAGGTCAATATGTACATTTAAAAATATAGGTTGTTTTGTGGTGTTCTCGTACAAAGGAAGGTGACAGACTATTCTTCGACTCTTTCAAATCTAGTCCAAAGGCTGAGGTGTAAATCTGAATAGCTCACCATATTTTCAAAGGAACTACTTATTAAAGTCCTTGGCAGCTTCTTTGAGTCCCTTGCTTAGCACTCTACTGCAGACAGTTGTCATAGAAACAAGGTTGAAAATCATTTCATACTTTATGGATGCATTGAAATCCATATTAAAATTACAAAAATAAAAAGATGCACATCTCTTATTTTCCCCTTGAAAACACCTATGCACTTCAGCCAAAACCTCAAGGTTATGTACGTCAATTTTCTCAAAAGTGACAAAGGTTAGGTTCCATGTAATCTTGCACGTAGTTCCTATGTGATTTAATATTTCTGTGGGTTTCGTAAATGTTGTGCATAAGCTCCAGAATGGCAGGTCTGAAAGCTCATAGGAATTTCCACCAACTCTACCCTGTAATTCAAAGAAATGGTGGTACCCAGTAATTAAGTGAAGTGAAAAACCTGGACAGGATAATTGGCCACTAGATGGCATACATGAAAAAAAATCTAGTAACTTGCAATGCTTGAGTTTCATCAAAATTTATGATGCTTTTAGATTTAGCTCAGCTGTTTAAATATCTAACTGCTAAGCCAGAGGTGGGGAATCCAATTCTCTACCATGTTTGTGTATGGTAGAGCTAAACTGTGTCATCTTGGACAAGTTGCACAGTCCCAGGGTGCCCCTGGAAGAAGGGAGTGGCAAACTACTTTGTGGTTATTCTTTAATTGGGGAACCCTGAAAAAGGTCACCATAACTCAGAAGTGATTTGAAAGCACATGATGATGATCATGATGAGGGGTGTGCATTAAAATACTTCTGTACTTTTCACTGAATGAGAAATATGATATAAATATTGTTTCAAATACTTTAATTTTCTCTCTCTCCTCATTGCCCTTTATTGTCTAATTTACAGGATCTTTCTGCATTTAAAAGAGGGATGTTCCTTCATATGTGGTTGGGTTGCACTCCCATCATAACTATGAAGAATGTTGGGAGTTATCAAAAATATTTGGAGGGCAACAATTTGACCTATCTGGACAACTTTAAAATAAAAAATTAATTGTGACAAAAGCCAAAGAGTGATCGTAGTTGTACCTGCTTGGGTCAAGCAAATTATGTATGCAAAACAGGAAACAACTCTATCAACATCAAGCTGTTTTAGTCCATGTAGTCTAGTTGTGGAAGTAGATGACCTACAAGGCTACAATTAACATGACCAAGTCAGATGATGGGCAAGAAGATTTAGGTGAGACAATGTGGTATGGCAAGAGAAGGAAAATAAAAAGAGAATCCTCTATTTGTCATAAATGGGGGTGGGTGGGTGGGGAGGAGAGATGCTTCCACTCATAAGGTCTTTATTCATGATAGGAGAAATATGTCATTGGACTCTCATTCCAAATTTATTTTAAGTTTGAGCTGTGCACACCCATAAATAAAAAAAACATAAATATTTACTCAGTAGCAATCAGCCGCTAACAATGAGATCATTTTTATTTAAAATTGTAGCTATACAACATGACTTGTGGCCATTATACATTTTGAGCACTATCCCACAACCACTTTAAACTGCTTCAAACTGCAAGAAAGAAAAGCCAGCTTTTCCCCAGTAACACTGACATGGTTTAAGAGATGGCTCCTTTGTCCCTACAACCGCAAAATCCCCCCCCCCCGTAGGCTGCCCCTCCACTGATCCATTGACATCCCTGGTCCTTCAGTATAGCCAGGGTGGAAGGCACTGGACCCAAAGATCATGCCTGCTCCCCACCTCCACTGGCGCCTGACAACCCCTCCAAGTTTCCATCCCCCAAACCTCATTCAAATGGCATTCCTCAACAGACAAAATAAGGAAAACAAGCTCCCTCCATGGCACAAGTTGATCACACAGGGGAGATGCTGAGAGGAGGGGAATGCTGGCAGCCCACACTCCATGCCAGTGAGGACAGGCAAGGCAAATGGTGGCAAGCCCAGCACAAAGCCCAACACTAAGGCGGCCGGTGCAGGGGCAGGAAGAGGAGGAGGAGGCAGTGGCAGCAGAGGAGGGGCACTGGGAGATAGCTGGGCAAACCAGCCCTCGTGCTGCCTTAGCTTCTTGCTGGACGCCTTACTTACTGGAAGAGGAGCGGTGGGGGACATGGTCTCTCTCTCTCTCTCTCTCTCTCTCTCTCTCACACACACACACACACACACACACACACACACACACACACACACACACACACACACACAAAGAGAGAGAGAGAGACAGAGAGAGAGTCTTGAAGAGAGTGCCGGGTTCTGGCTCTGCTAAAGCAAGGCCCACTCCAGCTTCACAAAAATCAAGGAACATAGGTGAGCACCAGGGTTGGAGCACACCAATGCGTTCTCCCAGCCTCTCGAGCAGCTTGGAAGGTGGGGCAGAGCTGGGACTCTGTGGAACTCAGTGGGCAGCTCACAAGCCAGCCGTCTCAGGGAATATGCTTTTTCATCTCTCCCCATTTTGCCCCTCATAAGGCGACCCCTTCATCCTACCCACCTGCCACATGGTTGTTGATTCTGGAACTGCTCTCCGTGTCCGAGTTGAGCGACTCATGGTGTGTGGGATTTTGCTCACTTCTCCCTGCCCAGAGGCACCACCGAGGCATAAGACAGTGCTTTTTTCCTAGTCCCCATGGATTTGTACCAATTTAAAAAGCCGCATCAGAACTGTGACAAATTTTGTACTACCTCTTGACCTGGTACTTGGAAAACTTGCTGGGTTGCACTAAAGTGTGCATGGCTGCACTTAATTTTTTTAAAACCCCTCAATTTCTTGCAGTTTTAAGTGATTGAAAGTGGTTGTGGGATAGTGCCCTAAGAGTGTAGAAAGAGTAGGGTATTTGTACTCCACCTCTTTCCATCTACTTCTAATATTTCCAGGGAAGTTATTAAAAATGGGTGCTTCATATTCGCATCCAGAATACCCGTATATGAAGTGCACCAGCACAGGTGTCCTGATGTTGGGTTGATTCCCAGTCCCCAGAAACAGCCTGGTCCACTCACCGGGCTCTTTGCAGCATGCACACTTCATTGCACCAATCATGGAAATAACCCAATTGGCTCTACCTTGCTGTCAGTTTTGGGACACTTGTGGATGTGAATGCAAAGCACCATTCACTAGAAGTTATGAAAAGAAGCTGTAACTGTATTCAGCTTTGTTCAAAGTGTGGTACCGGAGCATATGCCCTCAATACTTTGTGCTGACTTACAATATATAACATCACTCCAACTTTAGAATGGATAATTGCAACTATTATTTTGATATGGGAGTGGGCATGGTATAGCTACCCAACAGAGAACAGGTAGATTGAAACCAACCTGCAAAACTGTTAGTAAGGCAAACCAATAGTTTTCTTGACAACTATGCAGCTTTACGCATTATTCAGAACAATTTTTTTTCAGTTTTGCAATATATAAAAAAGTAGCAATTGGTCCCAGAGAGTCTTCAGATTCTCATGAAAAATGAAGCTGTTCCTTGTGAATTATCTGCTTCTTGCATAACTGGCTAGAAATCTATCCATTCTTTAATTTGGAAATGTCTTCATCTATTCTGCCCCTAGCTACCTTGTTACAGAAAATGGCCAAAAATTTCCTCAGTGCCTTATACAGATCTAACTGCAAATTGACCATAATGAATTTTCTCTCATGAATTGATCTCTTGGGTGCCTTTCATCAAGTGATGACATAGACTGCAATAATGATTACTGGATCCCTACATAGACAACGTTTGCTGGATTAGCCCCTTGGGGGAAGAGTGCGCTGGGTCATCTGCCTCCCATGCTGTATTCACACAAGTTCAACAGGGACACAGAAATTATCTTCTGCAGTTTTTGTTCATTTTTAAAGACAAATTTATAGGGAAAATATCTCAAATGACTGGATTCTTTCAATACTTATAATCTTTAGATGATATTATAGGGAAAAGAGGAAGCTGTCTTTTATTAAGGCAGACCATTTGTCCAGTTGCAGCATTATTACCAACTCTGTGTAGCGGTGGTTCTCTGGAACATCAGTCAAGTTCTATTACATCCCTTATCCCTCTCACTTCTAGGCCTTCGATTCACTATTATGTTCTGAGAAGCATTTTCCTGAACAAGGCAGTGTGGGTGACATATCCCTGGCTATGCTCAATACTATTATGGCATAGATGGCCTCCAGCGTCATCACACTCATAATGCCTCACTCTGAGTTCTTGGTGACCTCACTCTGAGTTCTTGGTAACATGTGACCTGTTGTCTTTTCTGATCCTCCAAGACACTCTTCTTTTTTCCTAGCATTTTCCTACAGGTTTGGGGTCTGCTTTTCAGATTCTGAAACAGCACTTTGTCAAATCGACTTCAAGGCGCAGGTCAAATTTTTTTGGGTGGACTGAGTGTAATGATAGGGTTTATTTTGCCAGGTAGTAACACAAGATTAATGAACATCTACAGCATATGAGTTTTACCATTCTGCTAGGAGCTTGTAGCCAGGGGAAGTGCTTAGACCAGGCATGTCCAAACTTTGGCCCTCCAGATGTTTTAGACCACAACTACCAGAATTCCAAGCCTGTATTTCCAGTGGCAAAGGACTGTAGGAGCCTCGTGGCACAGTGGTTAAATGCCTGTACTGCAGGTAAAACTGTGCTCACGACCTGGGGTTCAATCCCAGGTAGCAGGTTCAAGGTTCACTCAGCCTTCCATCCTTCCGAGGTCGGTAAAATGAGTACCCAGCTTGCTGGGGGGGGGGCAATGTGTAGCCTGCACACTGTAATTAAAATTGTAAACCACCCAGAGACTACTTAAAGTGGTATGGGGCGGTATATAAGCAGAACACTTTGCTTTATAAGTGAGTTTATCATTCATTGCTAAACTCTAGAGATGGGCACGAAACAGAAAAATACCATTTTGTTTCATTTCCTTTGCTTAATAGTTTCATTTTGTTTTGTTAGTAACATTCCCCCCCCCCAAACGAAATAAAACTATTCAGAACTCTTCTCAACACAGCAGGGGGATCCTGGATTCCCCAACACAGCAGGGGGCTGAGAGTGTGAGTAGTGAAGTCAGCACTCACCCCGTCAGCCCCCTGCTGCTGTGCCTTTCTCAGCCAGGCAAGGGGCCCGTGGGTTGTGTACCCACTCAACTCTTGCCTGTCTGAGAAGGGCACAGTGGAGCACAGTTTTGAAATTTGTGTGGCAGGAGCACCGTCGCTGCTGTGGTGCAGAATTCATAACTTTGCTCCACTGTCCCTTCTCAGCCAGGCAAGAGTTGAGTGGGTACATAACCCGCGGGCCGCTTGCCTGGCTGAGAAGGGACAATGGAGCACGGTTTTGAATATCCCACTGCCTGTTCTGTTCTCCCATTGTCACCCCCACCCCTGCACCCAGGTGTGTGTGTGTGTGTGTGTGTGTGTGTGTGTGTGTGTTTGTTTTGACAGCTCAGTTTGGTGTACCCACTTTTGGTGCACCTGGCTGGTGGTGGCCAGAGCAGAGGAGGGGGAAAATTCATGAATAGTTTTATTTCAATAGTAAAAAATTGTGTTTTGTTTTATTTCATAACAAAATGCTGTCTGCCATTTTGTTATGTTACAAAATGGTGTTTTGTTTTGTTTCATAAAAATATGCTGTCTGCCATTTTGTTATGTTACAAAATGTTTCGTAATCTTATGATACAACAAAACAGCATGTGTTTTTCATTTTTTGCCCATCTTTATTAAACACCACATTTCATCATACCATTCTTCTATACTCAACTTGTTATCTTTCCAATTTTTGCCATTATTAATCTTGCACTTATTACTTTAATTATAATCAAATCATTTCCCTCTTTTTCTATTTCACCATTTCTATCCTTTGGCATCTTTCTATATTTGTCCCTATAATTTCTTTTATCTCATTAAAAACTATCATCCATTCCTTTTGTTTTTCTTCACAAGTCTACCACATATTATGATATGTTCCTTCTTCATTCTCAACACAAAGGTGTTACATCCTTATTTATTGCATGCAATTTTACTGGTGTTAAGTACCATCTCCATAGAACTCTGTAACAATTTTCATTTATTCTCACTGACAGGTTTTTCATTATTCTTTCCCCCCACATCATATTCCAAGTTTCTTCCTTAATCTTGTTTACATATCCTTGTCCTTCCTTTCTTAATGCTATTGTTTTATATTCCTCCTCAACTAGCATCCCATATATTACACTTATTATACCTTTTATTTGATATTGATCTTTCATATCTTCTCTTTTCTCAATAATTTATTCAAGGTCAGGTCATTGCCCTACATTTCTCTTCTTTTTTAATCCAAACCGCAAATCAGTTATCTAACTGCCATATGTTTAGCCAGGTAAGTCTTCTCTTAATACTACTTTTATTTTTTCTGTATTGAAGATCTCTACCCAATGTTTAATTTTAATTGTCCTCTGTTCTTTCAGAATCTTACTTACTTTTATCCTCAGATTTTCTACCATGCTTGTTAGGTCTACCATACCTGTCAGTTGGGAAATATTTAGACTTAATATTCTTTTATATTTCTTACAACATTCCAACATGTTATTTAAGTTACTTAAATAATTAGACTGTAACTAAATTGAATTAATCTGCGCTGTTGTTTCTACATAATTGTTTCCCCCTAGAGGGCACACTGCACTTTCATTTTTCTACTATCTTCTTGTGGGCATTCTGCACCTTTTACTTTTTTAGAACACTCTGCACTTTATCAAGATGGGAGCCTTCCGTCTCCTTGAGGGCATCTCCACCATCCACATAATTATGGACAAGGGGATATGTAACACTGGCATAGTTGTCTCTAGACATAGAAGAATGGCAGACAGATGTTTGAAAGCTGTACCCTGTTCTTGGGATGCTGCCAAGTATCATGAGCAAGATAGCCAGCACAGCCAGCCTTCCTCTCTGTCCATGTTGTTGGTGAATGCCACGTCTGTCTTAAGCAAAGTTCAGCTTATTCAGGATTTAATCCTTGATGACAAGGCAGTCCTGGCTTGCATAACTGAAACCTGGATACACACTAAGATAGACTTAGCCCTCTCCTTAATTTTCCCACATAGATACACCAAGCAGCACAGACCTCTCAGCACAGATGTCAACTTGCATTTGGTAACCATGGGTCCAACACATTTTGAAGTAATGAGCATTTCTGAATGAATTTCAGAAGCTCTCTACATAGTACAGCCACAGTATGACAGATCAGCTTGGGGGTTACTGTGGTTTTTGTGCAATGAGATGACATGGAACTCTGCATGAGAGGCTGTGCCATTCACATGCCTAGATGGTGCATACCTTTTAAAACTGAGGAATAGTAAGAATGTGAATCTGAACAATTTCTTTTGATTTTTGTTTGTCAAAATTTATGTCGTTTCCATAATTTGTCCTATTCATCATTCAATTGCTCAGATTTTTATTCCTACTTTGTGGCAGATGTTCCATACAGGATGCCAAAATTTGCACTCTGCATTGGACAAACAGGACAATCTCTAAGAAAATGCATCAATGGACACAAGTTTAACATAAGAAACCACAATACACAGAAACCTGTCTCAAACCATTTGTCTACCAGGACACTCCTTGAAGGAGCTGCAGAAAAGATGGGGATGAAACAACAACTTTTTGTTTCACTTTTTTGTTTTTTGTTTCATTTCCTGCCATTTTTAAAAAATGAAATGAAATGAACATGTTCAGTTCATTCCATTTTGTTTTTCAGCCCCCCCCCCAAAAGGCACATTGGGGGAAAGCACAGGCTTTTAAACTTTTTTTTTTTTTTTAGCCACCAAAGCAAACAGCAGTGGCGGCCAATGCCACTTGCTTCGGGGGGCTAAAAATTGTTTTAAAAGCTGGTGCTTCCCCCCCAACATCCCCAATTTGGGGGGAGTGCTGTCTTTTAAAACTTTTTTTTTTCTCATGAATTGAGAAAAATAAAAAAGATATCTTTTACGATGTTTGGGGGAAATTTAGAGACCATGTACTACTAAAAGGGAAAGGGACACAACCGACTTATAATCCAACACAGTTCTGGAGTAAAGGACCTTAAGAAGCTTACTGGAAAAAAAAAGAAGATGAAGAAGGAAGAGAAGATGCAAGAATACTGGATGGTTTCCTGGGGGTGGGGGACACTTTGTAGTGTTTATTATTGTCTATTCCTTTTTTATAATTGTTTATTATTGTTATTCTATGTTATTTTATGTTTGTAAATTTTATAAAAAATAAAAAAAACAATTTTTTAGCCACCAAAACAAGTGGCAATGGCTGCCACTGCCACTTGGTTCAGGGGCTAAAAAAAGTTTTATTAAGCCTGTACTCCCCCCCCCAATGTATCTGATTGGGGGGGAGGAGTCCTTTAAGAAAAAAAAAATTAGCCACCAAAGCAAGTGGCAATAGCCACCACCACTGCTTGGTTCAGGGGCTAAAAAAAGTTTTAAAAGCCCATGCTTTCCCCCAACCCCCCAAAATACAAAGTTAAAATAATAAAAAAGACTTTAAACAAACAGTTACATAAAACATGACAACACATAAATCACATAAAACACTTAAAAACGAAAAATGAAATGGGACAAAAAAAACAATTTTTTAAAGAAATCATTTCAAACAAAATGAAATGAAACTAGGACAAATAAAACAAAAAATGAAATGAAACACCTTTTTAGTGTTTTGTGCCCATCTCTAATTTGAAGGTCACCATTTTGGAACAGAATCATTACAAATCAAGAATACAAAGAGAAACAGCTGAGATAAAATGCATATGCATGATGGAGAAACACAAGAATGGAATAAATATAAGTCAAGGTATCTTGAGTCATTATCAAATGTAATACAGTATTACTATATTGCCACTGTATTTTTTTCCATGGAAGTTTATCTCTCACCAAAAGACTCTAAGGTAAAAACTTTTCCATTATCTCTCCCCTCTTTTACCCCCCTTCTCTGTTCTAGTGTCTGTTTTTTCTCTCTTGAGGAATTTACCACAGAGCCACAAAACAACACCTACCATATCAGCAAACCCAACTTCCACCACTGGCCAAATCCTTCTTCCCATCATCTTTAAAACTAACCATCCCCCCCTCCTCCCCCTCTCCTATCCACTCTTACCTAACTCTATAGGAACTTATACCCGGGTTTGCATGCAAATACACATACTACAGCCAATGAATATTTGGTTTGAAAAGTATAACCCATTACATATTATATTGCACACCTCATTCTGCTGCTACATTTCTGGAGAAGTGGACATGTCAACAAAACATTACATATGAAAGTTAGTTTTTTAGATGCCACTTGTTTTTTGTCTTTTGTTTTTCTTTGATTTTTGACAATTTGGTTTTCTATTAACTTTTTTTTAAAAAATATCACTCAAAAATAAATGAGTAACCCCTGATGGTGGCAGGACAATATAGCTAGGAAGTACATAAGTGATGACATTTGATTGCATCAAGGACAGATGAAATTCTTGCTTCTGATTTATGTTAAAAGGAATGAACTAACCCCAGGCAACAGCATACAAATAGAAATCCCATTCTGTGTTAGAGTCCCTTGATTACAAAGAAAATACATGGACTGGGGTCCAATCAGAACATTTAGCCTATCAGGCACTGGATACCCTTGAGGTGCCATTCTGTTGCTCTCTGCATCTAATACCCCTCCCTCTCTCCCTCTCTCTCTCTCACACACACACATCTCATTCCTAATGTATTGATCTCCTATTTTGCTAGGACAAGGATGCTGGAGTTTTCTATTTCTTTTCATATTATGCATTCATTTCTCCAGAGGTTTCCTGAGGCAATTCAATACCAAATGGCATAACAATACAGATTAATATACCACAAGGAATCTCTTTAAAAATATGCTAAACTAATTTAACAAAGCTGCTTTAACAGTGGGTTTTTGGTTGATTTTAATAACGTTGCAGGGATGGAGTAAAAGCTATTATACAAAGTAATGAATTCCTTCAAAATGAGTCAGCTGGATCAAAGAAGGAATAATAATGATAATAATAATTATAATAAATGTTTCAGGCTTTGTAAGCACTGAAAAAATTAAAATGTTATGTTGTTTTCTCCGTTATGGTCACTAATATTGTCTTCCTCCCCCCTCTATCTATCTATCTATCTATCTATCTATCTATCTATCTATCTATCT
>JAHTLZ010000129.1:10708994-10728188 GCA_023846285.1 Phrynocephalus versicolor | reverse complement strand
TCTATCTATCTATCTATCTATCTATCTATCTATCTATCTATCTATCTATCTATCTATCTATCTATCTATCTATCTATCTATCTATCTATCTATCTATCTATCTATCTATCTATCTCTGTCTGTCTGTCTATCTATCACTGCTTTAGTTGGCTACAGCATTGTAGCCTTGGTGCTGCCGAAGGAGAAGTTCCAGGTACCTCCCTGTCATCTGATACCCCACTATCCCCATGGGTGACCATGGTGACCAACAAGGGGTATGCACATCTTTGGATACAATTCCACTATTGATACCAGGGTGGGAAGGGGAGTTTTGGTTTCAACTGGGGAACTTTTATCAGCCCTCCCAAGGTAGGCATTCCCCCATCACTTCCCCATCTGATGCTCTCCTTTTATGCAATAGAGGGAGTTTTCTCTTCTCTGGGGTATGTCCAGATGTCTATTTATGTACTATCTATTTATGATACAAGAAGGTGCCACAGTGCATGCTGGCTGAAGGCGTCCCTCCTCACCATCCTACAACCTGGGCTCCCTTGGTAGGTCCTAGCACAGTGACCCTTGTACATTTACACTTCAATTTTCATTAATGTTCTGCAGCACAGCTACAATTTCATATAGCCTATAACTATATGTTTCAATGGATTAATGAATGGGTGCAAAAAGAAAGGAGTATTATAGACTAAAAAGCCCACCAAAATTTTATGGGCTTCAGGGAAAATATATAGTAAAATATACATACATTTCCATGTAAGAATTAAGAACATGCACACGTGCACACATGGACAGACACCCTGAACAATCCCCTGATTTGCATGTGGGGAGGAGCAACAATTCTTGATTGGACAGGACAAGAATGCTAGTGGGAGCCTGAGAAAATGAAAGCAACAGATTTTCAGATCATTATTTGCATTTCTCAGATTGTAAGCTAAATGATGAAAGGAGAATGGGAACTGTAGACCAAAGCATCTGGAAGGCACCACTAAGGACATGAAAACTGCCATTCTCATCTTTTCCAAGCCCTGCATGGATAGTGAGAATTGTTTTCTTGGTTCATGTCAGTGTTAGGAACCAGGAAAGAAAACAGTTTAATTAATCCAGCTGGCATCTGAAATATTGTAATACCATCAATTAGCAAAGTGAATTTTATTACATCCTTGAATTCTTCTTGGTTTTCTGTTTTTACTAATATTACTATTTCCTGTATTTTATCCATTTTGTTCATTATGTATTCAAATACTGCAAGGAATTATATACAGTGGTACCTTGTATAAAGGAATTAATTAGTTCCAAATGAAATTATGTTAAGGAAATTTTCCTTTATACAAATTGCCCATTGGAATGCATTGAAAACAGAATGATCTTATTTTTATGTTGTATAGATTCTCCCCATAGGTGATTATGTTAAGCAAATTTCCCCTATCTCCGGATTTTTTTATGTTGTACAAATTTTATGTTAGACAAACTGTTTGTTATACAAAGGTCCACTGTATTTACAAAAACACTAATACACAGAAAACTGTATGAAAAAAGGAGACGTTATACCTACATTGCTGTTTGTGGAATTTGATAACACTTAACAGTCATTGATTCCTAGGATTTGTCATCTGGAATGGCATGTTGACTTCTCTGCAGTAAATCTCTAGTGACACCTTGGATCCCTTTAAGGAGAAAGGCATGGTAAAATATTTTAAATAAATAAATAAAATGAAATAGTGCTTTCCCCTGGACTACAGTAGACAATTCTAAGTACCTTGTCCAAGAATAGAATTTTGTGAGAAGCAACCATAAATGTGATATAATAGGCTATAACCGTATCCTGTTGATCCACCTTGAATTGCTTCAGACCAGGAAAGTCATGAAATTGCTGCTCAAGTTTCTATTTCTCCCGGCAAAATGGCCAAAGGGGTTTGATTTGCCATAGGCTTTTCCTGACTTTTACATACATACCTATGAGACATGTTGTTTCAAAGCCATAGCTAGTAATTTTGTTACACAGAGAAGCTTCACTATCTCCCATCTAATTCCACTGTGATGCACAGGAACCAGCCCTCTGTGAAAGGAAAAGGAGAATGTGTCATACTTTTTAAAAAAGTATGATGAAGAGAAGAAGTTTATTCTTACAAAAAGTAGGAGGAGTTTCTTCTCCTAACTCTAGGATGTATGGTCACCTCTAATTTTTGTGCCCTCAGTATAGTTCTACATAAGCAGTCTGGATGGTTCAGGGGTTTAGGTATCTATCTACAGAGCCAGAGGTTGGGAGTTCAAATCCACACTGTGCTTCATGTGGGGCTAGCCTGTATGGGTTTGGGCTCAGGATACCACCAGAAGGGAATGGTAAAAAGCACTTCTGAGTACTCTTTACTTAGAAAAATCTGAAAAGAGTCACTATAACTGTGAACTGACTTGACAACACATAATTGTTGTTATCTAGTTCTTCACAAGTTGTGGAATTGGAAAATTTGATCTCTTTAATTTCATAGGGTGCTTTTACATGACCTCTAAAATCCACTGGCAACTTAAATTTGGACCAGAGATCATGGGGGTTTGTTCTGCTTCCTGTGTCCCCACTCTTCTGCACTCTGTTGCTTCCGTCTGTGGTGAGGGGAGGGAGAAAATAATGCAGGCTCACCTCCGCTCACCTCTGTCTTCTGTTGGAGCAGCCCTGTAGGGATTCCAGGCTGTTAAAGGGGCGGCGGGGACAAAAAGCAAACAGAAGGCAAGGAGAGCTGGCATCCATAGCTTTATAATCTGCATCGGAAACTTTTTTACCTCCGGAGACCAGGTACTTGTAAAAACTGCTGGGGCGCGCTTAGGTGAGCATGGTCGTACTTAATTTTTTTAAAAGTCCACAGCTGGTGGGAAAACAATTTTAAGCTCCACATCTGGGAGCCCTTTGCCTCAGTTTTTAGGCGTCTTGTAAAAACAGCCAAAATCAGACATAATCTTAATATTCACTTAACTTGTGCATCTTCTTTTCAATGTTTTGATGAAACATATGAGAAGCTTTTTCTGTCCTACTGATCATGATGTAACATTGCCCAGAAGTTGCCTGTTGACACCTATTGTGATGCCTAGATATGTTAAACATTTTTTGCCAGGAAATGTGTTAGTTCTTCCTAATGTTAAGTCATTGCCAAGAAGCATTAATTAATCATTTCTCCCAAAGCCACAACACTGAGTTCTAAAAACACAAAATCAAAATGCTGACACGTGAAGTTGCTCACTGTCAGACATAACGATTTCCTGTGCAGTTAGCAATTCTTAATTAAGATTCACTCCCAATTCATAATTTATATTGCCAAATTATCATCTGACATGATGTAACACTTCCAGCTGCAGACACAATAAATCTTCCACGCTGTTATAAACCCCTGCAAACATTCAATTCCCTATGCTTCATTTTTACCAATATGGTTTCACTGATGATGTTACACATGCCAGCTGTAAAACTGGCTAGACTATATCAGTGGTTGCCCGATTATGCTTTGGAAGATACATACGGCACATGGAGCTGTCAATGGTGGTTCCTGAATAGCTGAAGAAGAGACTGAGAAGAAGCAGAGCTTCAAAAAGTTACTTTTGGGGGTTATTATTCTCAGAAACCCAAGTATAATCCTAAACTAGTCTGCCTCTGGATTAATCCAAGAGGACCTTTTCCTAAAGCATAGCATTGGGGTCTGAACTGAATGCTGTGCTTAAGAACATAAGAAGAGCCATGCTGGATGAGGCCAAAGGCCCATCTAGTCCAGCTTCCTGTATCTCACAATGGCCACACCAGATGTGTCCGGGAGTGCACGAGACTAGATATCTGTCTCCTGATACCACTCCCCTGCATCTGGTCCTTGAAGTACCCTGGTCTTAACCGTGGACATTACACATCTCCATCATGGTTTGTAACCTGTGATGGACTTTTCCTCCAGCAATCTGTCCAATCCCCTTTTGAAGGCATCCAGCCAGATGCCATCACCACCTCCTCTGGCAGGGCATTCCACTGACTTCTTGCACAACACTGCATTGTGTATATCATTGCAAAAAATATTTTTAATCCTCATTTGTTGACAAGAAGTATGCATGACATGAGCCACCACGTATGATTCAACAGAGGCAGTATTTCCCGACTGCTCACTCACACCTGAGCTAAACTGTTCACATCTTTGGCTGAAAGATGCCTATTGCTTAGTGATGAAGAGGTAAGAGAAAACTTGATTGGGTATGTTTTTATGGATTCTCCCCCCATTGCTTTTGAACGAAACTCAGCTGTACACAGCATATGAGACAACCCTTAAAAAGTCCCAGAAATTTTCCATTTACCCAGTCAGAAGTTTTCCACTATAAACATAAACCTTTCCTGCTCTCTACTTAGGTAAGTGATGAGCCAAAAGCAACTGTAAATACACCATTCAAAAAGCAATGGACTCGCCCTACTGAAAAATGGGTGGAAAGTCAAAATTGGTGGCTGCACCAGCATTCTGTTTGAAGCCATTTCATCTATGAAGGCGAGAACAAGGTGAGTTCCTTAGAGAGTTTCAATAATTGCTGTGAGTTCAATTTTCATGCTATCTGTGGGGTACTGCAAAGAGCAACTCCACTGATGTCATAAACAGAATATGATATAATGTAGAAGTGAGCACCACTTCCAATCTTAGATACAGAATTCTTCCCTAGAGAGACTACACAAATGGCTGTGAACAGCTGACACACATAAAAATGCCACATATGAGTAATAATGGGATGGTTTGTGCAGGTGGCACATTGCACAGGATCCAGAAGCATGCAGGCTACATAAGGCTCACTGAGGAATTGGACTGGATAGAACAGCTTATTTCTAGTCCATCTTGAGTTTAAATGCATCAGCTCACGCATCTGTTCTGCCCTCTTTCTATCTTTTCTCTGTAATATTTTTAAATGGACCAAAAGTCATACTTTAAGGCATGTCTTAATATATATTTTAGTACAAGTTTTGGATAGGGTAGCCATGTTAGTCTGTGCAAGAATTCCAGGCAAAAATCAAAGAAAAGTGAAACAAAAGAGAAGTTAAAGACTTAACTTTCATATTTTAATGTAACATTTCATGGACACGTCCATTTCTTCAAACATATAGAAGCAGAATAAGGTGTGCAATATGTAATGGAATATACATTTCATACCAAATATTCATTGGCTGTTGTATGTAGATGTATTTGCATGCAAGCTCAGTTGTAAATTCCTATAGAGACAGTTTTTGTGAGAACTGGGGTGAGGGTAGATGGGGAGATGGAATAGGAAGAGAGGAGTTGGCTAGTTTTAGAAATGGAGTTGCAGGCAGTTTTTGCCTACAATCGGTCAACCAAGATTACCTTGTTTATGTATTGTTGGTAGGAGGTAGAAGGTTGCTGGTTGAGGTTATTGTGGTGTATTCTGCAGGACTTGTTCATGTACGTTCGTTTGATTGTATCAAGCATCAACACCACCACCGTTGGAGTATCTGGATACTTGGACACTGTTCTCAAACCCCATGCCACCAATGCACCCAGTTATGTAAGGGACACCACAGATTTCCTAAGGAAATTTCAGTCCACACAGAACCTTCCCAATAATACCGTCTTGGCTACAATGCATGTAGAGTCTCTCTATACCCATATCCCATACAAAGATGCACTACAAGCTATCACAAACACCATCCAAAACAAGGAAGAATCCCACATAATCACCACCCTCTGTGACTTTGTACTCACACACAACTATTTCTCTTTGGACAATAAAAACTACCTCCAGATCAATGGAACCGCAATGGGCATTTGCATGGGCACAAACATATTCAGGGCTGACCTGGAATAATGCTTTCTAACCATCACATTCAGTATCCACTTCTCTATTTGGGATACATTGATTACATTTTTCTGATCTGGACCCATGGAGAGGAATGCCTTTAAAATCCCACCAGGACTTCAGTAGTTTTCACCCAAACATCAACCTCAACCTGGAACAATCCACAAGGCAGGTGAATTTTTTTGGACACCACTGTAAAACTACAACAGAGGCATCTTAGTACCACAATGTACCAAAAACCAATCTACTGGTATACCTATCTGCATTCTTCAAGCTTCCATCCTGAACAATGAAAACCATCGTATAAAGCCAAGCCTTAAGATACAACTGCATCTGCTCTGACCCACAGGATCGAGATTCCAAACTCAGGGATCTATAAAATGCTTTCCTTACGCTACAATACCCACCTCACATGATTAAGGAACAAATCAACAAAGCAAGATGCATACCCAGAGATAACCTGCTACAAGACAGATCCAAAGGCCCAAATGACAGGACACCATTGGCTGTCACTTATTATCCATAAGTGAGACCACTCACACACATCTTATATGTAGAGATGGGCACGACTCAGAAAAATTGTTCGTTTTCGTTTTCGTTTTTGGCTAGGGGTCCGTTTCGGCTCGTTTCCGTTTTCGTGAGCTAATTTCAAAATTTTTCGTTTTCGTTTCGTTACGTAACGAAAACAAAAAAACAAAAACAAAAACGAAAAATTTTTCGTTTCTTCCCATTTAGCTCCATTATGTGTTTTTCCAGTAACGAAAAACGAAAATTGGCTCGAAATTAGTCGTTTCATTTCCGTTTTCGTTCCAGTTCTGAGCCGTTTTTCGTTTTTCATTTCGTTACGTAACGGAAACGAAAAACGAAAACAAAAACAAAAATACAGCTAAGTTGTGCCCATCTCTACTTATATGATTTCCGGCCCTTTCTTTACAAGAACATGTCACTCTCCAAAGCTCATGGTGGGAGACCTATACTTGCCTACAGACAACCTCCCAACCTAAACCATGTTTATGTTCTTCTTGTCTTATGTGCACCATACTTGTATTTATGACACCTGTCTCCTCAATGAAGTAGTTTGGAAATACAAAGTGTTGTTTTGCCTGTAAGGCTCAGACTAGCATTTGTATGTATCTTGAATAACTGTATGAATCAGAGTTTAAATGATCGTGCAGTTCAGTCATTAGCTAAGATAAAGCTTTGTTTATTGGCAACTCTGCTCAACAGATGTCTTCTTTATAGAATTTCATATTAACATAAGGGCATGGGATGGAAGGCATTGCAAATTTAGATAATTAAGCTTTGGAGATACATTGAGACACTTCTAATATGCCTATTATGAATTTTGTGCAGTCTTCAGTATGTAAATAGCCCTGTTTCACATTAGTGGTTCTCAAAAATATCCACTTTTGTGAACTGAACCATATTTCCCATCCTCATCATAGGAAATCACCATGAACTTTCCAGCTAATGCTGGTCACATGAATAATTAATGGTACCATTGTAGATAGAAAATATGAAAGGCCAAAAGTTACAGAACTGAGCCATTCTTATGAGTGGATTCCATAATGGTGTGACATAATGCTTCTTTAGGGATCTTTCTTGGCTTAAACTGAGCACATAGAGAGTAGCTTGACCACATGTAAGCCACTTCACCTGTTTAAGGAGATTCAGATACCTCAACAGACTGAATTCACAAGGCCTCTGTTACTTAGAATGGCTTTTTCCTCAGACATAAGGGAGGGGAAAAGGATAGAATGGAATGAATGCTATCAAAAATAAATGTCATCAGCTCCCTAGCATGAAATTTGAGTATGGGTGGAATGCCCAAATACAAAATACAGTCATCCCCCGACATTTCATGATTCATATACAATGGTCCCACTATATTGCAGGACTGCAGAATATGAAGGCAAGGCCTCATGGGGCAAGCTGTGTGGGCCTGTTTGAGGCCTCCTGCACTTACTCCAGGCCTGATGCTGCCCCAAGTGGGCATCCCATGGGGTTCCCAGGCCTGTTTGAGGCCCCAGAAGTGGTTTCAGGTGAACCGGAAGTGGTTTCCAATAAAGCAGAAGTGCCTTCCTGATTGCCCAAAACCACTTCTGGGGCCTCCAATGGGCCCAAGAAGCCCATGTGTTGCAAGGGAGTTTTGGTGAGACTAAACTGAAGACTTCTACATTTTTGTCTTTTTTACATTGTGCTCTGCTAACCAAGTTCCTGGTATGAACCTTGCTTTTCTACCCCACCCCCTAAAAACCCAATAAAATATCTCATCTTAAAACAACAACAAATTCACTAGCTAATAGGATTGTGCATGCTTCAGACTAATTATTTCCTAATAATAACAGCTGTTGGAATCAGTAGGAAACTCAGGGTTTTAAACATGAAATTGTGCGTGAATAAATTGAACGTGGGAGTAATACATTGTTGGTAATTGCTCAGACAGGTACATTTGGAAGGAACACTTAGTAAAGCCTCTCTACTTTTAATAGATGTTGTTGCCAATTATGGAACAAAGATCCCTTTTATTCATGGGTGGCAAGCTGTTTTTTGTTGTGCAGGAAGCAGCTGGTGAGAAAAGTTCACTATGTGCCTGCTATTGGCAAAGAGAACGCTGATGAAACAAAGGGATGGTAGGCTACAACATCACATTTCAGAGAGCCATTTTAGTGATTGCACAGCCACCCACCCACCACACTACTTAACAGCTGAGAAGTCTGCAGCTGCATTTGGCCTGCAAAATTCTGCCCTTTCCAAATCACCAACAGGCCTGTGCCCTTTTGTTGACACTCCACCTCAGTTCTTCTGCAGGTTGGTGATGGCATCAGTAGATTTCAGGATAACAAAACCCATTCATAGCAATGGAATTTGTGGACTTTCTGAAATATAAATATTGGAATCCTCCATTCTGGGAGTTCTACCTATGTTAGAGGCACCTTGCAAACACCTTAATGTGATACACTTGGGAGAAAGGTCTAAATTTTTTTTTTTCCCCGCCATCGACTCTCACACTATGAGCGTACTGACCTAGCAGCGAGGTTAGACTTTAACAAGGGCGCCTAAATCTAAATCTATGCTGCAATTTTAATTATATGTTTTGATTGTCTTGTGTGTTTTTATTGACTGTTATGCATTTGCTGATCTGTTTCAGCTCTGTAAGCCGCCCAGAGTTCCCGTGGGAAGATGGGCGGGGTATAAATTCAAAAATAAATAAATAAATAAATAATAAATTTGGAGGGTTTTGAGGCTTAGCTGGGTCTAGCTCAACCCAAGCATCCTATTGCTGCCTCAGTGCTGTTTCTGAGATGGGCAGATATTGACCTTTCTAAGCCTCCACTTTGAGTCCCACTAGTAAGAGAAAGGTGGCATAAAAGTGCAATAAGCAAAGAAAATAAGAAAATAGTCTCACTATAGACTCAGTGGGGGTTTGATGAGTCATCTCCTCCATAGGGTCCATTGATTCAATTGGCCTAATCTAGTTACAGGTTATTATTAGGGATGGGCACGAAACAGAAGAATTGGGATTTGTTTCATTTTGTTTCATTTCCCCATGATTCATTTTGTTTCATTAGAAACAATTAAAAAAAACCATACAAAATGAACTAGTAACAAACTGATTCATTACCCTATAAAATGTGTCCCCTGGGTCCTAGAGGCACCAAATATGGTGGGTACCTTCTTTGGACTACAAATTTGGAGAGCTTAAGGGGAGAATTCAAGGAAGGTTCACACCAAATTTGTTGCCTCTAGGAGCCAGGAACCTGTTTTACAGAGAACGAATCAGTTCATTTCAAACTATAAAACTGCCGGATCATTTTGTTACTAATGAAATGTTGCTTCGCCGGTTCATTTCATTTCATTTTCTTTCATTACGTAATGAACGGACAAATTAGTGTTTCATTTTTTGTATGATGCCCATCCCTAGTTATTATGCAAAGCAATAGATTTCCAGATGCTAATTCTTACTTAGTCTACCTTTTAGAGGAATATAGCTGTTTTAGCACATACAACAGTAAAGCAACTCAGCGACATAAGAAAGTAAGAGCAACATTTTAAAATCAGTCAATGATGCAAGTGTTTTGCTCCACCCTGCAACCAATGAAAATGATCGATGAGGCAGCTATAAGACAAAATGCAGCTTTTCAATCTGATCCCTCCCTAATACCTGAGTACTTGAAGCATCCAACAGAGATGTTGGCCTTTATTGAGAAGGTAATCCATCATTCACCTTCTCCATTGGCACTAGCAATTCAGTCATTTCATTGTGCCCCTCCTCAGTTCAAGTACATTAACATTATTTAACCATAAGAGTGCCAAATGGGACATGAAATATTTTTTGTGGTATTATTCTGCTCTAGGGGTGACCAGAAGCTCTTCAATCCAGGCCGCCATCATCATAATCATCATTATCATCATCATCATCGTCGTCGTCGTCGTCATCGTCAAGTCAATTCTGATTTAAGGTGACCCTTTTCAGGGTTTTCCAGGTAGAGACTACCCAGAAGTAGCTTACTGTTCTTTTCTTCTGGTGTTGTCCCAAAGCCCAACATGCTGGTTGTACTTCACAGAAGGTACAGTGGGAAACTGAATTCCCAATGTCTTGGTCTGCAGCCATTGAGCTGTTGAGCATATAGCCAACTTAAAATCATCCAAACACCCTTAATTCAGTCTGGCTATTGACACTTGCCTGGAGGCATTGTGCTTTCCTGTTTCCACAGTCTCCTCCCCCTACTTGCCCCATTCTCTGCTGCTATGAAACCATGATTAAATATCTGATCTACACCTTCCAGGAAACAACAACTCGGCTTCCCTGGGACAAATGTCTTATCTCCCCTAATGCACATCAGCTGTTAATGCATCCATCAAGAGTCAATTCAATGGCATTGGCAGAACTATGGCCACAGCACAAGAAAACTCAAAATCCTGCTCGCTCCATGTTCCAGTGACAAAACAATGCATTTTAACAATAACCTTCCCCACCCCAGAAATCAATAATAACCACTGAGTAGAACCAGTGAACTGACTAAAGAGAGAGAGATAGATTAATTCATGGGGTCAGAAACATTACACTGTTTATCATTAATAGAGTCTCTGATATAACTTCAGTGAGCACATCAATAAATAATTTTCTAATGTGGTTCAAAGTCAAATATCACTTTTTAGGACAAATCTATCTTATAAACATACCAATTGCCATTTTGCCTAAACAATTTTCAGCATATTTGTAGGGCAAACAGCCAGAGAAATATTCCTACAAGAGCAGTCCCTCTAGCAAGCCATAGTGAAATATTCACAATCCCCTCACATTGGCTTATATGACTCAGAGAGAAACCCATGAGGTATATGATGTAGTCCTAGAGTAGAGATGGGCATGAATTGAGCCATGAAGCAAAACCCTCCCCCATGACTTGAGCCATTTTGTGGTTAGCTTCAGGTTGCGTTGGGAAAATGCCCCTGCAGAGAATGAAACAAAACGCTGAACTAAAAATAATGAATTGGTATTGACAATCTGTACATTTCATGTTTCATACAACTTGGGACATCCAGGTAGAATGGTCTCTGCATGAGTTACAGACACCAAACTCACAGCAAGTCTTCAGCTGTCTTCCTTTCCCATCCTTTCCATGTTTTACAAAGATTGGATTTGTATTTTTTTTTTAAAAAAATATTTTAGAATATGTTTACTTCACCTTTCTCCTTGGAAAAGGACCCAAAGCAACTTACAGCAATGAGGGACAATATACAGTCCAGTACACTTAAGACACAATTGAAGGACATCTTACAGCATTAAAAGACATTACATTAAAGCTACAAGACAATGCTAGCAGTTAGAGATAGAGATAGGGCTTCCTCAAGATGGCGGCGCGTTCACACGCAGCGGCTCTGTGCTCTTCGTTCCACTTTGTATGGTTGCTTTTATGTGTGTTTTTAGCTGATTGGTATGCATCCTGTTGGGCAATTAATATTTATAACCAACATGAACACTTAAAGATTGGACTGAGAAGTGAGCAAGAAGTCACAGCTGAGTTTCTTCATCGTCATAGTATACCGGCTGATATTGCAAGAGCTTCTGGCTCTCCATGGATTGTAGCACCTGCTGGGTGGAGGAGGAGGAGACGAAGGAGAAGGCAGGAAAGAAAGCAGAAGAGAGGCTGCAGAGCTGGTGTTTTGGTGAGATTGCATAACCATTCAAAAAAGCTGCCGCTCCCAAGTACTTTTCTTGCCAATGTGAGATCCCTCGTCAACAAAATGGATGAACTGAGATTACAGGCCAGTACAAGCAGGATGGTCAAAGACAGCTGTCTTTTGCTGATAACAAAAACCTGGCTCGGCCCAGCTGTCCCAGATGCAAGCATTTGTTTGACGGGCTTCACAACACATCGCTCCGATAGAAACAGAGACTGTGGGAAGAGCAGAGGAGGAGGAGTATGTATGTATGTTAAAAACGGTGCTCAAATGCTAAAATCATAGACAGTCATTGCTCCAGGGAATTGGAGTATATGATGGTCAGATGCAAACCAATATATCTTCCCAGAGAGTTTAGTGTTGTCTTAATCACGGTTGTTTACATTCCACCGGACGCCAACACTGATTTAGCTCTGGGTTATTTGGGTGATGTGGTCAGCAGGCAGCAAGATAAGTTTCCAGATGCTGTGCTTATTATTGCGGGGGACTTTAATCATGTTGATTTGAGGACAACTCTCCCTAAATTCTATCAGCATGTGAACTGTGCCACCAGAGGAACAAACATATTGGATAAGGTCTACTCCAATATAAGGAATGGTTACAGGGCCCTGCAGTTTCCACACTTGGGTCTATCAGATCATTTGTCCCTGATTTTAGCACCAGCTTATATCTCTTTAAGGAAACAAACTGCAATTGTAACAAAGACTGTGAAACACTGGCCTGAGGGAGCCTCACTGCAGCTGCAGGACTGCTTTGAAGAAACAAATTGGGATGTTTTTGATAACTCAGACCTTGAGGAGTATACTGCAGGAATTCTGGGTTATATTAAATTTTGTATAGATACTGTTACTGTAGATAACCGTGTCCGAATCTATCCAAATCAGAAACCATGGATGACCAAAGAGGTGAGGTGCCTCCTGCATGACAGGAATAAGGCTTTCAAGTCTGGTGATGTGATCAGGTATAGCATTGCTAGAGCAGATTTGAGGAGGGGCATTAAAAAAGCGAAGGTGGATTATAAGAATAAGATTGAGGCTTGTTTTTACAGTAATAATAATGTGAGGCAAATGTGGCAAGGGGTTCAGCAAATCACTAGTTATAGATCTAATTATGCTGCCCCTTCTGCTGGAAATGCTTCTTTGGCTGAAGAACTGAACAATTTTTTTGCTAGGTTTGAGACAGAACAAACAGAGGTATTTACATCACAGCCATCAGCACAGTTTAGCCCCTTCCTTCTTGTTGAAACGTGGGAAGTGAGAAACATCTTGAGAACTGTGAACCCAAGGAAAGCTGCAGGACCTGATGGCATTTCTGGTCAGGTGATTAGGGAGTGCGCAGACCAGTTGGCTGGAGTCTTTACTGAAATTTTTAACCGGTCTCTAGCCCAGTCAACTATTCCACCTTCTCTGAAGGCCTCCATTATTGTTCCACTGCCAAAGAAGCCATCTATTAACAGCTTAAATGATTATAGACCTGTGGCACTTACCTCCATTGTAATGAAGTCTCTGGAACGATTAGTCCATCAGCACATAAGCTCTTGCCTCCCAGGCACATTTGATAAATATCAGTTTGCTTACGGAGCAAATAGATCCACGGAAGATACTATAGATATCACCTTACACACTGCCCTTACCCATTTGGAGCTGCGGGGGACCTATGTAAGGATGCTCTTTGTGGACTTTAGCTCTGCTTTCAATACAATTATACCTCACAAGCTGATATCTAAACTTAAGGACCTTGGTTTTTGTCATTCCATCTGTGCCTGGATCATGGATTTCTTATCAAATCGCTCACAGAGGGTCAGATTAGGTGACTACATGTCGTCAGCCCTCACAACATGGGTACTCCACAGGGCTGTGTGCTGAGCCCACTACTGTTTAGTATTTACACCTCTGACTGCACTCATATTCATCCTGAAAATAAAATCATCAAGTTTGCCAATGACACAACAGTAGTGGGACTCATCTCGGGTGGAGACGAGTCAGCCTACCGAGAGGAGGTGCATTGGCTTCTATGGTGGTGCAGAACCAACAATTTGATAATAAATAACAAGACAAAAGAACTCATAGTGGACTATCGAAAAAGGAAATCAGACACTCAGCCCCTAATTATTGATGGAGTTTGTGTTGAGCAGGTGACGGACAATAGGTTCTTAAGAGTTATTCTACAGGAGGATTTGACCTGGAGTGCCAACACTGAAGCACTGGTTAAGAAGGCCCAACAGAGATTATATCTTCTGAGACTTCTCAGGAGGGAACAACTGTCTAAGAAACTGTTGGTAACCTTCTACCGGGGCTTTATAGAAAGCACTATCACTTACTGCCTCTGTGTCTGGTTCACCAGTTGCACAGTGGCAGATAGAAGGGCACTCCAGAGGGTCATAAACACTGCTGAGAGGATAGTGGGCTGTCCTCTTCGTCCTTTGGAAGAATTATACAACTCCAGATGCTCAAGGAAGACATCTAGAATTTTGAGAGACCCTTCGCATCCTGGCCACCAATTTTTTGAACTGTTGCCGTCTGGCAGGAGATACAGGACTCTTAGGTCAAGGACAAATAGACTAAATAACAGTTTTTATCACAGAGCGGTATCCAAGTTAAATGCAACAGTTTTAGCACCATCTTAATCAGTTTTTAAGTAGTATTTTAAATTTTGTAAGCAATTTTAAGAGTTTTTAATATTTTGTATGGTGTTTTATATGTTTTATGTGTTTTATGTGTTTTGTATGTTTAGAGTGTGTAGTGGAAGAGCACTCTAATTTCGTTGTGCATATCTTGCGTATGCATAATGACAATAAAACTCTATTCTATTCTATTCTATTCTAAAAATTCCATGTAAAAGTTATGAGTGATGCAAACTAGGGATGGGCATGAAATGGAAAACTAATGTTTCATTTCGTTTTGTGCTCACCCCATTTCATGTCATTTTGTTTCTTATAATTTTTTTAAAAAAACTGTATGAAACAAAATGAAACAAAATGAAACAGCTCCCCTGGGTTCTAGAGGCACCAGATTTTGTGCCTGGGAGCCATTTTTAAAGGGGTACAGCCAATGACATCTCTGCTGGAACCCCTGAAAATGGATGCCTGACACCAAATCTGGTGCCTCTAGGACCCAGGGGAGTCACCCCCATATGCCTCACAGCTGAGAGGAGGCCAGAAGCCAGGGCTGAGAGGAGGAGGCAGGGAGTGCCAGAGCAATGGAGGCGACCCACCTCCTTCTCTTCCCCCTACTGGGCTCTGGCGGTAGCGGTGGTGGCAGCTCATTGTGAGCCCAGCAGAGAAGGCACCCCTTTTACAGATGGAATGAAATGGTTTGTTTTTAAAAAAGAGAGAAAATATTTTTTCCCATCTGTAACAAAATGCTGCTTCCTCCTTCCATTTCATTTCATTACCTAACGAAATGACAAAACAGCATATCATTTTTGTTTTGTGCCCATCCTAATGGAAACTAACATTGAAAACATGGTGTCAATGGAATCACACAAGGTTATAAGTTGTTATAAACACAAAGTCTATGTGATCATGATTCATATAAAAGACACATAATAGGTAGTCCATCATTCAGGGAACGCTTGCCTGAAGAGAAAGGTCTTTGCCTGTTTCTGGAAAGACATCAGAGAGGAGCAGTCCTTACCTCTACTGGGAGGGAGTTCCAGAGTCTGGATGCAGCAGCCGAGAAGGACCTTTCATATGATCCCACAAGATGTACCTGTGAGGGTGTAGAGATGGAGAGAAAGGCTGCTCCTGTTGATCTTAACACCCTAGCCAGTTCATCCTGTCAGATTCAATCTTTGAGGTAGCTAGGACCTCAAAGATGCTTTGTAGGCTAAGGTCAGCACTTTGAATTGTGCCCGATAGCTGACTGGTAGCCAGTGGAGCTGCTTTAATAGGGGTATAATATGATCCCTCTACGCCAGCACAGTCAGCAATTTGGCTGTTGCATTTTGGACACGTTGAAGTTTCCTGGGACTTTCCATCACTAGTCCCACATAGAGTGCATTACAGCAGTCTAGCTGGGACGCCACTGTGGCCAGAGCTGGTTTCTCAACAAATGGGTGTAACTGGCATACTAGCCTTAATTGTGCAAATGTTCTTCTGGCCACAGCCGTGATCTGAGCATCCAAGCTCAAGGATGAGTCCAAGAGTACCCCCAAGTTGCACATCTCTTTTTCAACTGGAGGGTGACCCCATCTAGTACAGGTTACATCCCCATTCCTTGTTCTCCCTTTCAATTGACCAGAAGCACCTCTGTCTTGTCTGGGTTTAGATTCATTTTTTTCATCCTCATCCAGTTCATTACTGTAGCTAAACACTCATGTAAAGTTGAGATAGTAGCTCCCTTACAATCTGGAGGTGATGATAGGTAGAGCTGGGTATCATAAGCATACTGGTGGCACTTAACCCCCAAAGTCCTGACAATCTCCCCCCAGTTGTTTCATATAGATGTTAAATAACATAGGATACAAAACAGAACCCTGGGGGACTCCACAGGTCAGCGGCTGTGGTGTGGAGCATGAATCACCTAACACATTTTATGCATTCTTTCTTGCAGGAAAGACTGGTATGTCTCCATTACAGCCCCTTCAAAGTATGTGCTAAAGCCAGCTGCTAAATAAGCACTTTCCAAGGGGACCTACTTTGGGGGAATCTAACTTGGATGTCTCAAATTCAATTTTCATCAGACTTGGAGGGTGAAAGGAGAGTCAGCAGAAGACTCATTGTGAGTTGACACCTCTGACACATGCAGGGCTCTTTTGGCACTCCTGAAATTCTGAATTGCACACACTATGAAGTGGTTTGCTTCAACTGAGAGTTTGTTATTTGTGAATAGTGATGAACTAAAAAAACTATTCCAAATAGACATCTTCCTAGTTCATGCCCATCTCTATCCTAGAATAATAGACCCAGCTTTCAGAGATCTAGGATCAAATCTCTGTTCATCTACCTGTATGAAAACACTAGTAGAGCTGGAGGAAAAGACTGATCTTATTCTTAGGTAAAATGAAGTTGCTGGCTCAGGCAGATGGTTTTGACTATTATGAATAAACAGCCAACATTGTCCAGTGTATTACAGTTGTATAATTTTGTGGGAATCTTTATGCCCCAGGTGATAAAACAGCTTCTCTTGCCTTGAACCCAATGTAGCTGGATGTGGATGGGGAAGAGATGGTTTTTGCTGCTTTCCCTCAGGCAAAAATAAAAGTATCTCAGGCCAGCCATTTTCAAAAATATAATGAAAGTATTTTTTTTTTAAAGAAAGGGTTCCTGATAACAAGCAAAAGAAAGACTGCATATTCCGTGTGTGTACAAACAGCGAAAGGAAATGACACGAATAAGCCATAATTTGATACTCTGGGTTTTTGCTATGGTTTTTGCAAAGCTTTGAAAGCATAGTCTAATGGCCAGTTTCTGCAGCTAATACAGGCAAAGCGTCTGCCCTCAAGTCAGCTTTCTGTAAGCTCCCCTGAGGCTGTTTGGTATGCATTTTTAAAAGATCAGGAAACAGCATCAGGTTGACATTTGAGGCAGCTCTCCATAATGTGGGTCAGCTGTAGCTATTAGCATAATGAATGGATTGCTGTAAACTACCTTAAATTGTGATGCTTATGCACATATGGGCTCTGAAATGTGTTAGAAAGCTTTTACAGCAGTAGCATTTTTCTGCACCTGCTTTTGTAAATCCCTTCACCCCTCCTGGAAACTCATTTACAGCCTTTTCCAAGAAGAAGTCTCAAACAGTGCATCATTATCATCATCCTCATCCTCAACAGAATTCTTATCAGTGAAATTTTTCTGACCTTGTAGGTGCCCTGTTTGTTTCCCTCTATTATAACTGCTCAACACAATGTCTGAGACCTGTTTCTTATGGCATGTTGATCTGTCTTGTCATTATATGGAAGGAAATGGCATCACAGAAACATCTTTCTCCAAGATGGCATTCTTGAGTAGAAATGAAAACAAAAATGATTGTTGGGGTTGCAGAGCAGGTGGTCCAAAAAGGTGATTGAAGCAGGATGTACTCTGAAAGCAATGACAGTAGCAGGTCCAAGTGGAGGGTGACCACTTTGAGATGCTGCAGCTGTTGGATAAATAGTGGTACTTCTGAGACCCAGTGTGGCTTCCTCTGTCTCCTTCATGACTCGCTCTTTCCATGGCCTCCTCCAGTTCATTAGCAAGCTTAATTGACCTCTTCATGAGCACTTTACCTTCTTCAGGTTCCAACCAGAATACATTTTAGCCAACAATATTGCATGTTCACAGCTTTCAATGGGGTGGAGTGGGGATGAGCATAGAAACTCAGTTATGCAGTTGTACCTTTTAAAAATCACAGTTCAAAAACCCAATGCCCAAACCTTACCTCTTGGGTACAGAATAAGAATAGACTGTCTGCTAAAACTTTACCAAACTTGGTGCAGGTCTTAGCTCCCAGTTTTCAAGTTAGAATATTTTGTTTGGTCTGTCCCTATGTCTAGAACTGCCTTGTAGAATGTTGGTTTCCTCTGCCTCACAAAATCAGAGGTGCAACGACCAGGTGCCACTAATAACATCCACAAGAAAAATGGACTGCTCCATAAAAGGAATAAAAGATTTGGGTTCCTTTACTTTTAATATTCTACCAGAATGGAAGAGAAACAGAGAAAGAAAGAGTGAGAGAAGCATTATTGTTCTTATTGAGCTTTGGTAGATAACAAAATAAGTCCAAAGAGAAAACAAAATATAAAAGATCTTCAGAACATATTTTAGCTTGAAAGAAAATAATGTATAAAGAAAGAAAAAGGTTAAAGTAACATAAGGTGAGAAATGTAAATACTTCCCAGGTAGCAGGCTCAAGGTCTACTCAGCCTTCCATCCTTCCGAGGTCGGTAAAATGAGTACCCAGCTTGCTGGGGGGAGGCAATGTGTAGCCTGCACACTGTAATTAAAAAATTGTAAACCGCCCAGAGACTACTTGTAGTGGTATGGGGCGGTATATAAGCAGAACACTTTGCTTTTGCATTCCTTTTTTTTTTTTTTTTGAAATGTTAAGAAGTCTCTTCTGAACTACTGTTAGAATCTTTGCCATGTTCCCTTTACCCCCCCCCCAAAAAAAAAGTTGTTGCATGTATGAATTTTGTCTGCCTCTTTGCTCATCTACCTATACACTTGCTCACTGGCACATGGCTGTCAAACTGTACTTAGCGTATTTGCCATAAAAAGGAAAA
>JAHTLZ010000129.1:10688432-10699925 GCA_023846285.1 Phrynocephalus versicolor | reverse complement strand
CAAATTTTTGGAGCCATTCCACCAATCGCATGGCCAGGTTTTGCTGAGACTTCTGGATGTGACAGAGCGGGCATTAAAAGCCCACCAACCCTAATCCTAATCCTAACCCTAACCCTAACCCTAACCCTAACCCTAACTCTAACCCATACGCCAGTACACTGTGTTCTTAGTGGGCCAGAGGCACCCAGAGGTACAGTCCACTAACCCACCATAACCTTAACCATTACCCTAAGCCTAGCCCTTACCCCCTAACCCCATGCTCTGGGAACTGGAAGTCAAGTCGCTTTAAATCGCGGCAGAAATGACAAATGACACGACGAAACGACAAATTTTTGAAAAATTTCGCGAAAAATGGAAACGAGCCGAAACGGACCCGTCCCGAAAAACGACAATTTGAAAAAAAAATTTCCTGGTCGTGCCCATCTCTAATCAAATCTTTAGATTTTAAGGTGTCTCACCTCTTTGTTTCTTGAACCCGCAGACAAGCCATTGCTTTCCTCTATTATCTTCCATTCCTGCTTTATTTCTGCTGCTTCTTGGAGCAGGAACTTGATTCCCCACCCCCACCCCTTAGGTAGACCATAGGCCATTGTCCACCTAATGAGCCTATTGAGACTATTGTACACCTAACGAGCCTATTCAGGCCATTGTTCATCTTAAAAGCCTATTTCAGACCAGGGTGACATGAGGTCAAAGTGATCTATAAAATGGAGGACTCACAACTAGCTTTTCTCAGATTGACAAAGCTGTTTGGATGAGCAGCAAAATGTTTCAGTCTCTCAAGGAAAAAAACCCTCTAGTTGCCATGACTCAATTTACAGATAAACTCACCTGGATAACTGATAATCTTCACAGACATATTCCCCCTCCTTATATTTTTTTCATAAGATCCACTGATGGTATTATGCAAATTAATTAGTTAGAATAACCAAATTTACATTTTTAACTTATCTCTAAAATAAAATAAAAAATAAAATAGTGGAAGGAAATAAAGCTCAGTGTTGTAGGATTTGTTTCTAGGAATTCAAAAAGTTATGCATGTATACTGAGATGAAGAAAATAACAACTAGAAAATTTGCTTTCAAGCCGATTAGCATAAATTTGGTAACATCATGAGTGTTCACCCATTAAGTAGACTTTTAATCTCATCCAGTGTCATTTCCATGGTTTTAACAATCTAGTGGATGAATATTGAAAAGAGCAAGCATCTTCGCCTCATTATTTGCTCCTAAATATGTTCAGACATGACTTGTGACATTAAAAGAGCATTCATTGACACAAATGCTTGCTAGAATTGTTAATGCAATCAGCAGGGACCTGCGAAGGATGAGATATGTAAATTCTGAAATAATTTCAAGGGTTTTTGCCCTACAGGCATCTATTTTAAAGATACATAGGATTGTGTGTGCATGTGCCACAAGCTTAGTTGACTAGCAGTTCATTGCAATACATTACAGAAAAAGCAGCTTATTTGAGTTAGACTATATATTTGACATAATTGCTACTTTATATAACATGTGTTTGTGACATTTTGATGACCCAGGGCAGCAAAGAGCTGAATATTCTGGGTAAATTAAAATGAGTTCCTTTGATAAATCTAGCTCATAGAGAGGACTGCTTCTGCCTTGAGGCTCTCTAAGCAACATTGCATTAAATCATGCAATAGCCTAAAAAGAAACTTCTCTTATATTGTATGGCACTAGTATGGCTCAGAAATTGAGTTTCAGAAATGAAGACCAGGGGTTTATCCATTCTGCAAATTGCAATGTGGGACCAACAATTTGCTTCCTACTCTTATTTCAAGACGAGCAGAAAAATCTTGAAAAGTAGCAGATAAACTATATCAGGAGCAGAGATGCACACAAAATGAAATATGAAAGGCTGTTTCATCATTTTGTTGTGTAACAAAACATTTCATTATGAAACCAAACGGTAGAATGTGTTTCGTTCTGAAACTAAATGAAAGACATTTTTCCTATAGAAATGAAGTGATTCATCCTAGAGGAACCAAAATAGCAGGAAAGCTTCCTTAAGCACTTCCCCGTAAGCCCCTGAAATTTGGAGACGTTTGGGGGTCAGGGGGCTGAGTTATTAAACTTCAAAGGGAGTCCCCCTATGAAAAAAGCATTCTAACTGATGGAGAAAATCACTAATAGCCCCCTGCAGGCAAGCAAAAAAATCATTCTAATTGAATCAGGGTTTGGAAGTCAAGCCACTAATCGTTCTTCCATGTGTGGGGGGTATTGCAGTTTCCCAATTCATTTAGAATATTTTTTTCTATGGACACTCCCTTTGAAGTTTAATAACTCAGCCCCCTGACCCCCAAATGTCTCCAAATTTTGGGAGCTTACAGGGAAGAGTCCAGAAAAGCTCCCTTGAAATTTTGGTGCCTCTAGGACCCATGGGAGCATGGAGTTTCATTTCATTTCATTTTGTTTTGTAACAAAACTACTTTAAACATTTGTTACTAACAAAATGTAACAAAACTACTAAATAAACAAAACAAAACAAGACAAAATGAAACAAAAAACACATTTTCCCCCTTTGTGCCCATCTCTAATCAGGACCCCACAGGGGCATATTGGCTCAGCGGACTAAGGATCCAAAAACTGTTGACTGCAAAGTCAGCAGCTCAGTGGTTTGAATCCCAGGTGCCATGCAGCGGAGCGAACTCCCTCTGATAACCCCAGCTCCTGCCAACCTAGCAGTTCTAAACCATGTAAATGCAAGTAGATAAATAGGTACTGCTGTAAAAAGTGGGAAGGTAAAACAGTGTTTCCTTGTAGCCATGCCAACCACATGGCCATGGACTTGCACCACACTAGCTCTTCAGCTTGAATACAGAGATGAGCACCACCCCTAGAGTTGGACATGACTAGCACACATGTTCAGGGAAAACCTTTACCGTTATCGAATCAGGACCACACACACACACTCATCTGGTTGGCCAATCCTTTTTTCATATAGCCAGAAAAAAAAGTTGTAATGCAGCCCAATTTGTAAAGTAACCCAGTTTCTGCAATGGCAGTATGAATGGCAGTAATCTGTATCTGTCAGAGTTATGGGGAACTCAATTATAACTAGGGTTCACACTTCTTGACTCTTCTGTCCATGTAAAAATAATATCAAATCCATTTTGAAAACATGTTTTGTTAGGGAAAAGTACATTTAAGGTATATATTTAAATGATACAATTTTTGATCAATTTAATTTTTTTTAATGGACATAACAATTTGAAGATAGGATGGAATGGATTTATAGGCATATATATGTGGATGCAACTTGGACTCAAAATAAACTCACTCCAGAAGGCTTTCCTTGTAGAGGAAGATGCAAGATTTGCATGGTCTTTTCTGCTGAAGTTTCTTTGTTACATGTTTTCATTCCATATTTCATCCAGTGAATTCAAGGTGAAATGCATGCTTCCTGTCATCTCACCTTAACCTTATGACAGGTCTGTGAGGGAGATCAAAAATGAATGGCTGGTCAAAGGCCCCCCAGTGATATTTATGTCTCAAGGGTGACCTGGACCTAGCTCTCTCATGGTCTAATCAGGCATTCTAACTTGAAGACATAGACTTTACATGTTTAAAAAAGCATGTAAATCATCCCTGCCATTCTCTTAAAAGTGGTATGTGGACTCTTCCTCTAGCGCAATACTTCATCTTTTCCAAAAGTTGCAATTAAGAGGCAATAAATGGAGCACATAAAAAAACCCTATAGGAATGGTATTGGGGTGGGTTCTGCCACCAGCTTATCCAGCACCAGGGCCGCATTGCTCCTCCTTGGGAGAAAGCACGTAAGATGTGCTGACCCGGGCCTTACAAGGCTTACACAGGGGTGGGGGTGGGCCCTACCTATAGGGGCCTTGCCTGCCCTGCAGACTCTTTCCATTTAGATGGCAGTGTACCCACCCACCTGTTGCCTTTTCCAATGCCAATGTAGCATAACATAGACATCTTCAGGGGCCAGATAAGAATTTTTGCCTTGCTCTCCCGATTGGCTGAGCATGGGGCAGGGATTTTTTTGCCTATCCCACACTGGCACCAGTGGTGTGGCATTGGTGATGCAGGTGGGTAGTACGGGGAACGGATGCATTAGGTGAGTCCCAAATGATTGACAGTTACGCCCATCCAACCCCAGGGCTCTGCAGATCTCAAGATCACAAAGCCTGGGCAAGGAGACTTTTGAAACCCAATGGGGGGTAGGGACTGGTGATGCAATATCACCCCTGCCACAGGAGGGTGAATGGTATAGCTTGTCTTGCCTGGGGGGTGCCCTTGGACAGCACTCCCTGGGGGTCACATGACTCACCCCACCCGCAATGCCTTGAGCGGTGTCCTCCGGTGACCCCAGGGCCAATGGTTCCCCACATTGCAGCAGCCTCCTCTCGACAAGAATGGTAAGATTGTACCAATAAAGAGTGACTAAAGTGTTCAACCCAAATGTTGTCTCTCCTTTTTATTGTGACGGGGGGGGGGCACGCCAATGGACATCCTTACTTATCTGAGGCAAAGAAACACATGAAGAAGGAAACAATGTTGCCCTACCCCCTCCATTGTCACTTGGCTCATAAGCTTGTTTTGATATATAAAGCCCTAAATGGCTTAGGACCTAGATACCTGAAGGACCGCCTCCTTCCATATGAACCTACCCGGCAGTTAAGATCTAGCCAGAGGCCCTCCTGAAAGAGCCATCCCTCAAGGAGGTGAAAGGGATGGCTTGCAGGTATAGGGCCTTTTCGGCAGCTGCCCCCAGACTATGGAACACCCTCCCAAGTGAGACCCACCGGGCACCGGCGTTGATAACATTTCAGCGCCAGGTAAAAACCTTCCTGTTCCAGAAGTTTTTTAACTGATGATTGTGGGTCCTGATGGCAATTTTAGTGTTGTGTTTTAATGTATTTATTGTATTTATGTTTTTATTATTTTGCTTTTGTTGTAATTTTGATGCTTTAATTGATTATTCTGATTGTGAGCTGCCCAGAGACCTTTGTGTAGTGGACAGCATACAAGCTATATTAAATAAATAAATAGATAGATAGATAGATAAATGAGTCCAAAGCAGACAGCAATGTGTAAATGTGGTAGCTCTCCATGAAAGCTAGAACCTTGGAAAAACAAGGTGCTCATTTCTGTGGGCAGCCTTCATATTGTAATATGTACCAAAGCTGTCTATATCAGATGCACTGTACAATGCACGAGCCAAGCAATGATAGAGGGGGCAGGGCCAGAACACTGCATATTTGTCCCAGATATGAGCATGTGAATTGAGCTTTTGCTTTATGCTTTTTCCTGCTGGTTGTGTCCCATATTACTCCAAGCCAAGTTACAACTACAACTTCTCCCAAGCCAAGTCGGACCTACACAAACCCAATAAGAGATACATTTCTTGATCACACTATAACATCAGGCTGGCGTATAATTGAGTATTTGAGAAGTAGAATAGATATACTGTAATACATGGAACACTTTGTCTGTACATATGAAAATATTTCAAAGATCTTCCAAAGGCCTTTGTATATTTGACTTGTGTCATTATTGCAAGTAGAAGCACTCAACTCTCTTAAAATATGTCAGACAATCCTTTTACAAGCAAATCGCTTTCATTGATACTGCTATGCTCTCAAATACTGTAGCATAAATACCTTTTCTTTTCCCTTCATTGAGAGCGTAAAGAAGCAATAATGGTCTTAATATGTTATATATCAGTTAGAATAATTCAGTCCTATAAAAAGAGGAAGCTAGTTGCTTTTTCTGGACCATTGTTTGTTTCTTGATATTGGAACATTGTTCTGGGCAGCTATCTGTGCTCTCTGGCTAATCAATAAAGCCAAATAAGTTTAGTCTGATTACACTGATTTCCAGTCAAGGCCTCCTCTATAACCATTGAGAAACACTACCCTCCTTGCCCTGTGGTAGTGGAGCAGATGGAAAAGCTGTTTGGAAGGAGACTATGAAGAGTGTATAAAATGGTTACCAGTAAGTGCTGGAAGTCTCAAAAGAGAGAGAGGGGGCTCCTTTTACCATACATGTTGGAGATGGAGTTCAGCCAAAACTTTCTGCAAGCATATTTGTCTAACAATGCAGGATATACAATCAACCACAATTGAACCCAGAAATGTTTCTTTTGAGCCTAGTGGATAATGAGATTGAGAAGAATAATGCAGTAATTATCAGATACATGAGAACAGCTGCAAGACTTTCATATGAGCAATATTGGAAATCGAAAAAGGTATCCACAGGTGAAGAATAGTTATTTAAGGTGCTGGAAATAGGAGAAATTGTGAAGTTGTCAGCACTAAGGACAAATCATTAATGAATTTCAGGATAACCTGGAAGCCCTTATTAGGAAAAAATGAACTAAATTTCAACTCATTTTGAAATTTAGAGGTATGGGGAAGATATATAATTGAGTTCTAAAATCCTGAACATACTAATTATCATGTCGTGAAAACTGACTTTGAGGTATCTACTTTAGTGAAAGAGGAACTATTAGATTGAATAACAAATGATGGGCAGTTCCAAAAGTCCATACTTTGGAAAAACTGTAAAATCTGTTTATCCCCCCTGAACCTATTCACCTTTCTGTATCACTTTTATTAAAAAGCTTAATAAAATCTTTAAAACACTATTGTCCACTCAGACCCACCCGTGCTTCCAGGGAGTTCAAAATAAAATCCACGCATAGAGATGGGCATTTCGTTTTCAAAGAGGTCTGGTTCCAAAATAAAACATGGCAGCACAGCTGCCATTCGGAAGTGGGACACAGTCGCTGACTTACCTTCCTTTGGGTCATGCAAGGCGAAACTCCAACCAGGAAGTAGCCTGCGGCATATCATCTTTTCTTTTCCTTAGTGCTGGCTAATCAGACAGGGAGGTAGGGTGATGCATGTCCTTGCACAGCTCTTGATTGGCCAGTGCCATTTCTAATTCACAGTGCTAGGCATTTAGAAACAAGATGCCCTCCTTGCAAGAACAGAGCTGGTCCCACACCCACACACAAACATCAAAAATTCTGGTAGGTTGATCAAGGCAAGTCTTGGTGTTAGTATAACAAACCTTCTAAAGCCAAAAATCCTGACAGCTTCTTGAAAAGCTTTTGTATTTTATTGAAAGGGGGGAGTTAAAAGGGCAAATGGCAGACATTCCAATAAATTAAAAATAGGTTTCTCTGGGGCAAAATACAGACAACATCTTAAAACAGTTCAAGTGAAACACACCAGAAAATGACAAAAGCAAATCTAGATCTCCTAATATTTGTATTTTAGCACAATTGGTAGCTTCTTTCTGGGACATGCAAAGAATGAATTATTTCCTAACATAGCATCATAGGGGAGTAACACAGTTCCCTCCTTCTGAGTAAGGCTAAGCCTGTTTTACACATCAAGGAACAACAGGTGAGCAAGACAATTTCTCCTGAGAGGTAGGCTAGGCTGTCTAACTAGATTTCCTAATCCTTTCTATACAGTGAATGAGTTATTTTACACGTCTTGTAATCAAAATCTTAATCCTCTTTCATGTTTTCCTCCAAACAAAAAGCATCTTCCGCCCCTTTTTTATTTCCAGGGGGCAAGTAGGCTGGCTTTTGAAACTAAGAGTTAAAGCGGAACTGTTAGATCCCTTTTGGTGCTGATTGGAAGTCTTCTTTATCAGGAGGTTAATTGAAGATGCTAATTGTCGTTTCATTCATAACTGATACTGACCTTGGCCAGCTTACTAGGTACTCATAAAGAAGAGTTAAAGCTTCCATTAAGTGAATTCTGTGTTCCATGCTTCCCAGTCCCTCAATTTATTCACACTTATAAAGAGGAAAATATCATATAATCTATTTCTGTATTAATTTATATTAATTTATATTTATTTATACATTTTCATACTGCCCGTCTTCAAGAAGAACTCTGGGCGGTTTAGATCAATATAAAGAAACAGTACAGCAACATATGCAAACTACCAGTAAAACAATACTCTCAAATAAACAAAACAAAACAAAACAAAACAAACACAACTAAAATAAAAACACCGGCAAGGCTAAAGGTCCGGGGGGGGGGTGTTAATTGATGATCACCAAACTCCTCTATAAAGAGCAAGATTTTTAGAGCTCTCTTAAAGGCAGACAGGGACTCTGCAAGGCAAATCTCACTCGGAAGCGATGGGACTCAGAAAGCTCGCTTTCAGGTAACTGTTTTCCTGGCTTCTCTATAGGTGGCCACCTGGAGTGAGAACGCCTCTGAAATTCTGGTGGTTCAAGCTGCAGTTGATCTTAAGGAAATTCACGTCCAAATCTCAAGGTGTTATTTAGTGGTACATATTAAAGATGGGCACGAAATGAAAAATTTTTCATTTCCGTCTTTGGTTTTTTGTTTCGTTACGCAACGAAACGACAAACAAATTTTGTCTCTAAAATGAAACAAAACGAACGGAAGCACCGGAAATTTTGTTGTGCATTTCGTTTTTGTTATGGCAATACAAGTGATCTGCTTTAAATGCTAAAAAAAAAATTCACAAAAAATTGAAATTAATGGTAATGAAATGGTAACGAAATGAACAAAAACAAAAATGAATTTTTTGCAGAATTTCGCAAAAAATGGAAACGAACCGAAACGGAACCCCCTAAACGACAAACGAAACACCATTTTTTTTATTTGTGCCCATCTCTAGTACCTATAGCATACCGCTAAATGAAAAACATGAAACATTGTCAATGTTATGAGCAAAATCACTATAAAGTAGAAGAGCCATTGGTGTGGGTATTTTAAGAAGAATGAGTATGGATGAGTTAAATGGGAAGTGATTTTATGACATATGACATACAGCCAATTAAGCTGAGGATTTAATTTACTTCCTTCTATCCTGGAGGAACGGTTATGCTCTCCACATATTAGAGAGGACTTTTATTAGAGATGGGCATGAAATGAAAAATGAAACATTGTTTCATCATTTTGTTAATTACTTTGTTACATAATGAAACAGTACGGCACTGTTTGAAGCTTAATAACTCAGCTCTCTGAACCCCAGACCAATCCAAATTTTGGGGACTTACCTAGAATTTCTTGAGGAAGCTACCCTGCCATTTCCATGGTGAAACATGACTGTGAGCTGTATTTCTGAGGATACAAACATAACAAAACTTTATGTACTTGAAAATATGTATTCCAGCCAATATTGCAGCCATGTTTCAGAATGGAAATGACAGGGTAGCTTCCTCAAGCAATTCTAGCTAAGCTCCTGAAATTTGGAGAGGTTTGGGGATCAGTGAGCTGAGTTATTAAGCTTCAAAGAGGGTGTCCTTAGGAAAAAAAATCTTTCTAATTGATTGGATCAGGATTTGGGAGCCAGGCCGTGACAGAGCTCGCTGTTGCGGTTTCCGGATTCAATTAGAAAATATTTTTCCTAGGGGCACCCCCTTTTCAACTTAATAACTCAGCCCCCTTACCCCCAAACGTCTCCAAATTTTGGCAGCTTACCTGGAATTGTTTGAGGAAGCTACCCTGCCATTTTGGTGCCTCTAGAACACAGGGGAGCATAGTGTTTCATTTTGTTTTCTTTTGCTTTGTAACAAAACTACTTTAAAAGTTTATTACAAATGAAACAAAATGAAACTACTAAAGCAACAAAACAAAATGAAATGCTATATTTCTGTTTTGTGCCCATCTCTAATTTTTCTAGGCCAGGAAAATATCCATTTTCCCTTCAGTTGGCGAATGTCCAGTTGTATCCATTGGTTTGGTTTTTGTTTGGTTGGTTGGCTTCATTTTGGTTTTTAACCCCCAATGTTTTTCTGAAAATGCAGCAATATGGTTCATCTGTAATAGTATGCTGCACAAAGGAATATTGAGCCAGGGAGTCATGATGGCCAATAGAGATGGGCACAACCAGAAAAAATTACGTTTCAAGTTGTCATTTGTCGGGAAGGGCCCATTTTGGGTCGTTTCCATTTGTCATGAAATTTTTCAAAAAAATTTCATTTCCGTTTGTCGTCTGTCGTTTGTACAGGTTTAGGGGGAGGGATGGGCTCTGGGAGGCACCTCTCTGGGTGCCTCCCTCTGAGTTGACCCAGAAGGGAAGGGAAGCGTAACGCGTAGCCAGTAGCCACTGCCAATTATGTTCGGTTGTTAGTGTGACAGGAAACCTCATCGGCACTTCACTGTCTCACTAAGAACATTATACTATAGCCATAGCCATTAAATACCTATATCTTAGCCATATTTAGCCAGGGTTGGGGGTAGTGTGTCAGAGGCACCTCTCTCGGCGCTGACTCTGACTCACTAAGAAGGAAATCATACTGGCGTACTGGCGTAAAGGTTACAAGGGAGGGAGTGGGTCTGGAGTTGGAGGCACCTTTCAATGCACCACTCTGACCAACTAAGAAGGGAAGTGTACTTGCGTACAAATCTGGGTAAGGGCTAGGCTTAGGGTAACGGTTAAGGTTAGGATGGGTTAGTGGGCTGCACCTCTGGGTGCCTCTGACCCACTAAGAAGGGCAGTGTACTGGTGTATGGGTTAGGCTTAGGCTTAGGCTTAGGGTTGGTGGGCTTTTTATGCCCTCTCTGGCACATCCAGAAGTCTCAGCAAAACCTGGCCATGCGATTGGTGGAATGGCTCCAAAAATTTGCATGGTCCCATCCCATGGCCAGCCCATTATTGCGCAGGTGTAAAAAAATAAAAATAAAAATAAAATGAAATAAAATCAATGGAGACGTTTTATTGCAAGAAAAACCCACTGCTGCTACTATAAAAAAATCAGGCATTTAAAATACCTAATTTTCTGTGGTGCTTTTGTGGTTTTTTGGACCACGATTTAAAAATAAATATTGCTGTCGCCATTTTGGATCCCCCCCCACCGCGGGGGAGGGGGGGAGGAGGGGGCCCCCCCCCAGCCTGGTACCAGCAGCCCAGGACAGGAGAGGGGGGAAGGCTGTGGACCCCCCCCCCAGAAACACCGCTCAGTAGTTGACCTCACTGAGGCAGGCATATTTTCGCCTGCTTTTATCGCCGGGAATTCGGGGTTTTTTTTTATTTTTAAAACTTTTTTTCTGCGCCGCTTGGCATCGCGCGATCTCCACCCGGTGCCGCAATGCCATGAATGACAACGACAAATCAGACCCAATTTATCTTTATCAGGTCAGGCTTGAGCTGGAGCGGAGTAATTGTCGTTCTCGTTCCTCGTTACATAACAGAAACGACGAACGAGAACGGAAATGAGGATTTCGCCTAGTCGTGCCCATGTCTAATGGCCAAATTAAGATATTTTGTGAGGTTGGGCAAAAGATATCAATTTATTGTGCTTTATAGAAAATACAGCGTTATTTGTAGATTACTGGAATTAAAAATATAATGTGCAGCTGCAAAGGCTTTTCACAGAAATATATATTTAACGGCCTAAAGATTTTGTATATTTTTCTTAACTTGCCACCCACTAAAATTGAACATAAAGTCTCAGTTGATATCTATCTATCTATCTATCTATCTATCTATCTATCTATCTATCTAT
>JAHTLZ010000129.1:10660972-10688422 GCA_023846285.1 Phrynocephalus versicolor | reverse complement strand
TCTATCTATCTATCTATCTATCTATCTATCTATCTATCTATCTATCTCCCACTCATCTCATCAATTGGCCACTCTGGGCAGCTTACAACATTCATTTCAATAAGAAAAAAAATGACATACAATACTAATAAGTCAAGGACACCAACAGGATATTCATATATTCTGTGTATCCATCATTGAAGTATGTTTGGTGCCTATGATTCTGGGCTTGGGCTTCTATTTTTCAATTTCCTGTAGGTTTCCTTGACTATGAACATTAACATGTGTCACATGTAAATGAATGAACTCATGTGAGCACGGTCTATTCCTACAGTAAATTTTAGACATTCACTAGGAAAAGACTATGTAGTATGGGAAACTTTCAGGTGAAAATGTAGAAGGTTGTGTAAATTACAAGACCAAGAAGCGCATATGGCAAAAAGATAAAAAAGTATGTACCAATTAACCTCACTTTGAATGATCAAGTTTCCTATTCTTATACATTGCTGAAGTGAAAAGCCAGATACACTTGTAATGATTCATATATTTTTCTATATATAAATATATAGAAATCCATGAATTTTATTTATTTATTTATTTAAGGTGGCTCAGTGGACTAAGGCACCGAAACTGTAGACTGCAAAGTTGGCAGCTCGGTGGTTTGAATCCCGGGTGCCACGCAGAGGAGCAAGCTCCCTCTGATAACCCCCAGCTCCTGTCAACGTAGCAGTTTGAAAGCATGTAAATGCAAGTAGATAAATAGGTATCGCCGTAAAAAGCGGGAAGGTAAAACAGTGTTTCCTTGCAGCCATGCCGGCCACATGCCCATGGACTTGCACAGCACTGGCTCTTCCAGCTTGAAAACGGAGATGAGCACCACCCCTAGAGTTGGGCATGACTAGCATGCATATGTGGGGGAAACCTTTACCTTTTTACCTATTTTCACCCCACCTTTCTCCTTGGAAAAGGACCCAAGGCAGCTCTGGTGATGAATTTCAAGTTTAAGATTATAAGGTTGAATTATTCTTCTGGAAAATGCATTTGCATTTCTTCATAAAATTTTATGAAGAAATGCAAATATTCGCACACATTCTGAAATACGCTTATTCTGATTCTGCAAATCTCCACAGTGCAGATCAAATAGACAATTCTGAACTTGTTTTCTCAGCATTCCATTCAGGTCTAATTATAGGACACAAAAGAAAATATAAAGAATCATACCTCTCTGTGTGCTGAATTGTAAAGCAACCTATATCCCCACAGGTGTTGCTATAATTTATCCAGAGGCCATTTTAGACCCTGAGGAGAAATGCAAAGTTTGATAGTCTAAGGTAAGCTATACCACATTCTGTCTCAGACTGTCTCTTTGAAGAAGTACAGGACAGAATCTCACAAACGGTGAAATTGAGTACAAATATATAAAAAGAGAAAGCACAAGACATGAGGTACCTTATGTCTTTCACAAGAGTCCTCAAATTATTTTATCCTTCTTTTTCACTTATTTCCCCTGGTTTCTTTTTGCCCTTTAGTCATATTGTCAGTCACCTGCTCCTTTCTCATTCATTTGCACAACCCACACATTCTGCCGCCCAACACATATTCTTTCGAAACCCATCTCATCCAGCCTACCAGTATCTGGATAGCACACATTTTTATATAACATATTCCTAAGCTTTAGAAATGTACATTAACCACCACCATATTGCTAACATGAAAGGAACTTTTTATAACAGAGGTGGGGATTGGGGGTCTAGCTCTATGCTGGCTCCACTTCTTCCTCCATGCCCATGCCCAGAGAATAAAGCTGGATGGAGTTCTGTTGGCACCTTGATCCCACTCATGTGGCGTGCCTCAGGGGTTGGCGCTCTCCCCCATGAGGTTTAATATCTAAATGAAGCCACTGGCTGAGGTCATTCAGAATTCTGGGGTGTGCTGTCATCAGTATGCTGATGACACACAGCTCTATTTCTCTTTTTCTACCTCTGCAACAGAGGCTATGATCGCTGCCTGAATGTAGTTTTGGAATGGAACAGGACTAACAGTCTTAAACTCAACCCCAAGAGGACCGAGGTATGTTCCCGGGGGGGGAGCAAATGGGTATTGTGGCCCTCTTCTCAGTTTGGATGGGATCTCCCTCCAACTGGATGACAGAGTGAAGAGTCTGGGTGTGACGCTGGATCCAGTGCTGTCCCTGGAGTCCCAGGGAGCAGCCGTCTCCAGGGAAGCTTACTGACTTAGACCTCACCTAGATTCATCCATATCTGGACAGTGACCTCCTAAGGATGGTTGTGAAAGCGCTGGTTATCTTGAGGATAGGTTACTATAATGTGATCGACATCGGGCTTCTCTTGACCCTTATTTGGTGATTGCAGTGGGTGCAGAATGCAGCAGCCAGATTGGTGGTTGGTGCAGGAAGATATGAACACATCACTCTCATTCTGGTTCTTCTGCACTGGTTACCCGTTACCTCCTGAATAAGGTTCAAGTTATTGGTTTAGATTCACAAAACCCTCCATGGCTTGGGTCCAGAATATCTGATGGAGTGTATCATCAGAATACCCCTGGTCCTATCACTTAGAATTGCTACTCCCAGGGAGGCTCATAAGACCTCCACCCAGAGCTTTGCTTTTTCAGTCACTGGTCCAATATGGCAAAATCACCTCCCTAGCAAAATTAGGACTACAGATCTCCTCTCGGCTTTTAGGAAATGGTTAAAAACTTGGCTTTTTAAAGTTGTTTTGGAGACTAAGGAGGTTGAATGTTTACTGATTTTTTTATTTTAATTTTTGCTTACTGATTTGATTTATTTACTGCCATCTTATATTCTTATATTTTTATATTTTAATGCCTTTTATGGTTTTGGTTTTATATGTTCTTTATATGTCTTTTAATATGGATTCATTGTATTTGCTTTTTGTGCTTCTTGTTGTGAACAGGCCAGGTCTATCAATATAAATATAAATATAAATAACATTAATAAAATTATTAATTCGGGTTCAAGACTTCATGGTTGGCTCTACTCTGAGACTACACATGGTCACTGCTTCCCAACATCCATATGTTAAATATGGGTGCTTGCAACTTGTGATGCTTTCCAGTGTCTGTGTCCATGCATTTTGAAATCCTCTAGCAGATGACAACATTTCTCTCCACAGAGGTTTTTTCTTAGTAATTGTCTGTCTGTCTGGTTTATATTTTGTTGCTTCTAAATTTATTTTTAGTAATGTGTTTACCTAACATTTTAAATATAATGTTATCAATGCTTTAATGTTTTAATAATGTACTGTTTTTAGCTTTCAATATTGGCTTTTTAGGAATGCAAGCTGCCTTGAGTCCATTTTTAGGAGAAAGGCAGGGTAAATTAAATAAATACAATCTGAAAACAGTAGATTATTGAAATATTTCAGAGGAAATAATAATGCTCTATAGACAAAGACATTATATAAAAATATTTATATTCCTTGACATACTCCTATACTCCTTGCTTTGCTTTTCATCCAACAAGGATCACCTCTGTATTGACTAGATTAAGTTCAAATTTATTTATTTTCATTAAATCTGTTACTTTAAAAATAATATTTATTTTATATTTTAATTGCATACACTTTAATCCATACAGCTAATTGCATAAACATTACATAATAATCCGATTCGTTCTCCTTCATTTACCCCTCCCACTAGCAAGCACCTAATTTCAATTTCCTCTCATATTATATATTATTAAAACATGGTGGAATAGTTTAGCCAATTTCTCATTCTCAGGCTTTCCTTTTATCCAAACTATAGCATATACTATAATAATTCTTATCCTCTTCTTACCAAAAACCCTTTCCTTAAAGAAGCATTCCATTCCTTTAATATCATTTCTGAAAGTAATATTGTGAGGACCTGAAATAAATAAAGTAACTTTGATACTATAAAATTTTTCAATGCCCTATTCTTTGACAATATCCCCATTTTTCTAACCCTTTATTATATTCTGACTCTTTCTTCATGTCTTGTTATAATTTTCCACCCCAAATTTCTTCCATTTTTTGTTTGATAATACCACTCCTAAATATATCATTTTAACTCCATTCCCCATTCTCATTTTTAACTTTAGTTGATCTAGGAACATTTATAAACACAATTTCTGATTTTTGTAAATTTACTTCTAACCCTGAAATTTCCTCAAACTTCCTTAATATATTATTCAGTGGCCCTCCCACTTCAGAGGGGTTGGTCAATATTAAAATTATGTCATCTGCAAACATATTTGACTTTATTTCCTCTTTTTCTATTTTATAACCTTTAATTTGATTACATTCTCTCAAATTTTGTGCTAATGGTTCCATGGCTAATGCGAATAACATTGAGGAATACTGGGCGTCCCTGCTTGGTTCCTCTCTCCACCTTAAACCTCTCTGCTAACGATCCATTTACTCTCACCCTAGCAAAATTATCTTTATATATTTCCTTTACTGCAGGGCTGTCCAACTTTAAACAGGCCGAGGTCTACTTTTTTCCAGATGAAAGTGCCTGAGGGCTACTGCACTAAAACCGCTACTTATGAATTTTATCCATTCCGAGCCCATGCTCATAAGTAAAAAAAAGTAAGTAGAGCAGCAGTTTCCCATAGGAGCACATTGAAAATCAATTAATCCTTTCTGAAGGGAACATATTTCAATGCATTCCTATGGTAAGGCTGACCATGCACATGCTTCCCTTACATGGGTGCAAGAGAGGTGCATGCATGATTGCGCAGATCGCCCCTTCTGCTTGCCCAGCTGCTGGAAGACTTTTTTTAAAAGGTACACTTTCCCTCCCAACCTGCCTGGGGCCTGACTTGCCTCTACTTCTCCTGTTTTCCCCCTTCTCCCTTTCAGCCCCCTCGCTGCCACTGCTGCTGCTGCCCATAGCTGTCACTCACTTCTGCCATGTTCTCTGTGCAGCCGGGATGGGTCAAGCCAGCAGCGGGGCAGTCACATTGCCATGGTGGCACAAGGAGGAGGGAATGGCTCAGAAGGGGAGCAGGAGGAGCGGCAGGTCACACTCTCTGTGAGGCAGTTGTGGGGGTGGGAGGATGAGGATGAGGATGGAATTCTCTGGGTGGAGAAGAAGGGGACACCACCATGCAAAGGAGGTGGGCATGCCCATGGCTCCGCCCCTCACTATCCCCTCCACTCCCCTTCCTCCACTCTGCACCAACTCAATTGGTCACGAGACTGTGGCATGCCGATCATCTGGCCGGTAGGGATAGCAGGGGACTGTGCCATGGCCCTTGAACTACCCCGCTTGGCTGAGACAGTGGGCTGGCAGACCCAAAGCTTTGCTGGGGCAGTGGTGGTCCTTGGGGTGGAGGAGGTACAGGTGGAGAACTTATCACCTCACATTTTTTATTGATGGCTGGCAGGCTACTTTTGAACCCTTCACGGGCTACTGGTAGTCCCCGGTCTACCTGTTGGGCAGGCGTGCTTTACTGCATTCCAACAGGGACCTTTAATATCCATCTGTCTCAAATATCCATCTGTCTTAAATTGTTACTGACATCAGACATTGAGCTAGAGCTAAAATGGCTTCCTCGAGGTTTAATGGAAAGGAGGGAGGAGGTTGTGTGCCAACCATACAAGAGATCTGTGCCTGTTTGGCTGTGCAGAGGTGAAGTGTGTGGAATTCAGGACTGATGAAAGGGGTCATTTCAGTTATAGTATGGAATCTGCTAATAAAAATTCTCTAATCTCTACCACAGAATGCAATCACAACATTAAAAGAAAAGGTGAATCCATAGAGGATATGGCCATAGGTGTCTACTGTAACACTGGTCATGTACTAACTCTAATTTTGATAGCAGTTTGTTTCTGAATACCAATCTCTGGAGAAGATAACCAGGAATATGTTGTTGTCTTCACATCTCATTTATGGAGTTTCCACAGGCTTCTGATGGGATGCCAAGGGGGAGAAATGCTGGACTAAGCATTTGCATTCTTCATATGTTTACATTTATCACCAACTGCAGTTTTCCATTCCTCCTCAGAAAGGTCACTCTATGAGAGGATCATTCTTCTTCAGTAGCAGCAGGTAACTCCCTTCTCCCTTTCTGCATTCTGCTTCTGTTTACTTTATCTGCAGACTGAAAGCATATGTCACCACATTCTTCCTTTTTTCTCTTTGCTCACTTATTCTAGTATAATTTCACTGCCTGTGACTCCAGAAACATACCAAAATAAATGACAAGACAAGCATGTTGTGGGTGATGTTTGTTGAATGTGTTGTATTGAAAAACAACTGCCAGTGTGTCTTCATGTTTCACCACAGTGACAAGAAAAAGGCACTCTTAGAGTGACAAGTCTAGACTTTGTGAAATGTTATCTAATTGAAAAGAAAAATGTGACAGAGGCTATAGGTCTGACAGGAATAAATAAATAAACAAAAGCCCAGTACTTTTATAAGTATCCAATTCTTAACTTGATGTGTCTTCAGAGAGCTTTGTCAGTAACAAACAGCTGCTCAGTTGGGGATAAATTGAGAATGTCACCACATGTAGTAAAAGTTTGGCAAGGGGTGTAGCTCTGAATGACAACAGCTGAAACCTATAGAAATAGGGAGAAAAGCCATTATTCACAAGATCATACACTAAACATGAAATGATGGACAGTTTCCAAATTTATCACCCGGACATTTCTAAAAGATCAGTTACAATCAGTATTGCCAATTCAGTCACTTGCCAGTAAATAACATCTTATATATGAATATGGCTTTCGGGGAACAGATACATCTTTTGGGAAGTTTTAGCCACTGCACAGTTTTGATAGATGGGAGATTTATGTAGCACAACAGGCAAGACTCCCTCTCTCCTTTCCATCAAAATCCAAGGAAGCCATTTTACCTAGAAATGTGTTGTTGTTGTTGTTGTTGTTGCTGCTGCTGCTGCTGCTGCTGCTGCTGCTGCTGCTGCTGCTGCTGTTGATGTTGATGTTGTGTCATTACAGTCATGACAGAATCTTTGTGATCCCATGTCCATTAAGTTTTATTGGCAGGAATACTGGAATGACTGCCAGTTCCTACTCCAGGCTTCTACAGCACCTGGTATTCCCTCGTGGTCAACCATCCAAGTACTAATCAGGGCCAACCGTGCTTAGCTTCCGAGATCAGGCAAAACTGGATGTGCTAAGGGCATCTAGGCAACTCCTAGAGAGGTATAAGTTTTTAAAGGGAAACATTTTTATTTCAGCTATCATTATCTGATGAGGCAGTTCAAAAAATGTTAAGCTTCTTGCTTTTTAGCAATTTGGACAATTCAAACACACAGTTATAGGCTCGTTGTCATTTGTAGAAGCCATTAGATGAGGCAATTCTGCTCTACCACAAGATGAGGGAGTCTTCCTTTAGTCCTGGGGAAGTGGGTCTGACCACCTCCCCCCACCAAAAAACCTGCAGTAAACTTCCAATCATCTCTGTTTTTGAAAAAGAAATGCAAATAGTTATGTAAGAATGGGGACAAGAGTGAGAGAGAATCAATATTATATCAGCACATGTGACTGTTATTCATGCCACCTTGCATTAATTTATTTATTTTGATAAATCAATCAATTCATTAAACACCCAATATTGCCTAATTGCTTACCATAGCAAAATGGGGGGGGGTTTGCTACCAAGTGTCAAGCTTTATCCCGAGTATCCATGTTGCTAGATGGTGCAATAAATAAATAAATAAATAAATAAATAAATAAATAAATAAATAAATAAATAAATAATGTGTCTGTGTGAGTACGCACCATTCTCCCCTCCTCCATGCACACACAGCAATAGTTTTCAGACCCTTTGTTTTTTGGTTGTAATAGACCCCACATGGGGGGGGGGTGGAGTTGCACAAGAGATGGAGCCCTGTCCACCAGTGCACAGAGTTAGAGGGGACATTGGCTGTCACTCACCTAGAAAGGAACAGAAAATGACTTCAGTCTGAATGGGTGTCTGTTGGGATGGACAAACTTGTCTGATCTTCGTGCACATACAGTGGTACCTCGGATAACGATTTTAATTCGTTCTCCGAGGCAAATTGCTATCTGAAACAATTGTTATCTGAAACATGATTTCTCACTGAAATGAATGGGAAACCATTTTAATCCGTTCCGGAGGTCCCAGAAATAAAAGGCCAAAAAAAGCCTTTTTCTCCGCTGAGACCTCTTTACAAAGTGCACTTTGAAAGTGCACTCCTCCCCTCCTTGGCCACCCCTGCCAAGGCTGCCTCCAGCCCCCATCCCCCATCCCCCCGGCCCCCACCTCTCCTGCTTTGCCACTGCCACTGCCTCTGGGTACCTGGATGGTGGGCAAAGCTGCACTCCACCAGCACTGTCTCCTCCCTCCCCCTCAGCCCCCCCCTCTCCTCCTTTGCCGGCAACACGGCTGTTGGGCACCGGCCCCTACCTTTGTTGTTCTTGTGCTGCCACTGGTGGCATGAAACACACCAGCGGTGCCCCAAACCATGCACCGACTCCTCCTCCTCCCCCCCATAGCCCCGGCTCCCACCTTTGCACAGGAGGTTACAATGTTTTCCCTTATGTGCCTATGTGTTTGTATTTTTAGGAATTGCTGCATCAGATTGACAGGCCAATGTGAATACGGCACCTAAACAATCCACAGTCTCCATGTGATCATCTAATCTGAAGAGAAGCATAAAGAAGGCTGTGAATCAAGCAGCAGCAAAGCAGAATCACGGTAATTCACCTTGCCAAGTGTAGTCACGACCTTACAGTATTTGCTTGGCAGGTTGGGAGGTAGAAAGTTAGGACTCCGAAGCAAAATGGAAGCAACAAAATGTATAGAAATAATTAAATAGGCTCATTTTTGTTAGATTTTTAGAAATGAAATAGAAGGAAATACAGTGGACCCTTGTATAACAAACAGTTTGTATAACATAAGGTTTGTACAACATAAAATATCCCAGAGATAGGGGAAATTTGCTTAACATAATCGCCTATGGGGCAAATCTGTACAACATAAAAATGGTATTACTCCATTTTCAATGCATTCCTATAGGAAATTTGTATAAAGGAAAATTTGCTTAACATACTTTCATTTGGAACGAATTTATTCCTTTATACAAGGTACCACTGTAGAAAGAAATAGAAGCATCAGTAAGGGAAAGAAGCAAAAGCATATACTGCCTCTGTAACTCTGAATATGGCATTTTTTTAAAAAAGGATAGTAATTCTTACAACCAACCTGATACGCAACAGGACATGGATTTGATTTTTATTCTAGAAAGTCATCCTGTTGGATGTTTCAAGGAAACTATCAAGTGATAGATTGGGTCCCTTTGAGGAGAAAGGCGGCATAAAAATAAAGTTATTATTATTATTATTATGACAATTAAATTTGTCCTCTTCAACAATACTCATAACAATTCCTGCCTACTAGATTAGTCAAGCAGGGCTATAGTTTATGGCATCTAGGATGAGACCAAAGAAATCTTTATTCTTTGATGTACTTCTCCATGTGTGTTTTACAATATTTTGTGTAATGAAGCATAATGAAGCAGAATTAACTGAAACAATGATCATCCTCATGTATTTGCCAGTTGCTGACTCAGCAGTGAGGAACAGAAATATATTAGTTAGCTATAAAGTAAAGGAGCATCTAAGTTTTTCAGATGGGTATAAAAGTAACTGTAAAGATAAATTAAGGGAAATGAGCTAAATTTATTTATTTATTTATTTATTTTAATACTTATATACCGCCCATCTTCCGAAGGAACTCCGGGTGGTTTACAACAATATCAATTACAATAATAACAAACTAAGTAAAAATGAAGAAAGCAATAATAATAAAAGTGAAAAAAATCATAATGTAAACATTGTGGTAAAACTACAGTACAATAAAGATTCATTGGCAAGAAGACGGGACAAAAAACAAACATTTTTTTTAAAAATTAACTGTCACCAAATGCCTCGTGAAAAAGCCAGGTCTTTAAGGCTTTTTAAAAGGCTGGCAGGGATTGTGCAAGGCACAACTCACTTGGGAGATGGTTCCAGAGCACAGGACCAGCCACAGAGAAGGCTCGGTTGCATGTCACTGTTTTCCGAGCCTCCCTGGGCATGGCCACCCAAAGTGAGAGCACTCGTAACATTCTGGTAGGTCGGGCCTCAGTTGATCTTTGAGAGGTTGGCTCTGCCAGTTATTCAGGTCCCAAGCCATGGAGGGTTTTATAAATTAAAACCAAGACCTTGAATCTTATCTTAATGAGTAAATGAACAAGTTACTTTTAATAAATTATATTCTAAGCTCGGACCATAGATGTGTGTGTGTTGTGTCGTTACAGTCATGACTGACCCTTCGTGTCTCCATGTCCATGGAGTTTTCTTGGCAGGAATACTGGAGTGGCTTGCCATTTCCTACTCCAGGCGCCTGAGGCACCGGGTATTTCCTGGTGCTCTCCCATCCAAGTACTAACCAGGGCCGACCCTGCTTAGCTTCCAAAATCAGGCGAGATCAGATGTGCTCAGGGCATCTACGCAGCCCGGACCAGAGATATGAGATAGTAAATGTCAGGCAATATTTTTTGCCATTTCTTGATCCATTTCTTCCAGATCTTTTCCCATGATACTATAGTGGGATATTATGTGATATAATTTATTGAACTCAGTTGGCAATTTAACTTGGAAAGCACATTATTAGGGGCTTCAAAAAAATCAAAAATAAAATTATTTGCCCCTTCACCATAAAAGAGCCTTTGATAGCATCATTTCTTTGAAGTGAAAATGCTGTGAAGGAAAGTGATGTGTGGTAAAAAGCATAACCCATATTAACAAAATACAGTTCCAGATTGTGTATTGGCAATGAATAAAAATAATATGACACATCTGAGTCATCAGCATCACTGATTCATAGTCTAATTGTGGTGCAATAATTAGACTTTAATCTGTGAAGATATTACTTTGATCATGGGCATTGCTAACACTACTTGAAACAAACAAACTCGGTTACCATATCCCTGTGTGGATTTCAGTTTGCATGCTGTAGGTGTTGAAGCTGAACTTCTGTTTCTAGCACATTTGCCAGATTATTCTAAACCCTAAGCATTGACAAGCATTGCAGATTTCGGAAGACTTTGAAAATCAGGTTTTGCACATCTAACTTTGCAAAATGACCTTCTCAACAGAGTAGTGTTATTTCAGCCTATTTCCTCTGGGTTGATAAGGTGGTCTGTATTATACAGGTCTGCCTGCAGTGTACAGGCCTGATGTTACAGGGCCTAAAGTATGTTTTGTAATATATTAAAGCAGTGGTTCTCAACCTGTGGGTCCCCAGATGTTCCTGTACTTTAACTCCCAGAAATCCTGGCCAGCTCAGCTAGTGATGAAGACTTCTGCAGTCCAGGACCATATGGGGACCCACAGGTTGAGAACTAATGTATTAAAAGGAGCAGGTGTTTTTATGATGATGTGCAGAAGCACTTTTAGTATCTCCACCTTAAAGAGTTGAGCAATGGAGGATGCCATGGAATTATTTGGTACAATTGCTAATATGACATACAGTAATACCTCGGATAACGACTGCCCCAGATAACGACTTTTTGGATAACGATTCCTTATTTTCAGCCCCCTCCACCTCCCCCACAGCCCCAGCCAGGGGCAAAGGGGCGATAAGGGGGGAAGAGGAGGAGGCTGCAGTGCACGGTTTTTGGGCAATGCCAGTGTGTTTTGCATGAGCGGCAGCAGCGGCAGCGGTGGAACCGACAAAGGTGGGGGCCAGGGCTATGGGGGGAGGAGGAGGAGAAGGAGGCACACAGTTTGGGGCGGCAGTGGTGGTGTGGAGGCAGTCATGGAATGGACTAGAACCAACAAGCTTAGACTCAACCTGGAGAAGGATGAGGTTCTGTTCCTCAGGTTGTCCTCTAACAGGAACAGTGGCCCTCTCCCCACTCTGGGGCACTACCCTCCAGCTGGTGGACAGAGTTAGGAATCTGAGTATGGTCTTAGATCTGGCTCTATCCCTGGAGGCCCAGGTGGTAGCCATTTCATAGTCCACCTTTTTCCATCTTCAGCAGATTGCCCAGATTCACCCATAACTGGACTTCCCTGAGAACAGTTGTGCGGGCGCTCATGACCTCGACAATAGATTATTGCAACACTCTCTACGTGGGGTTGCCCTTGACCCTTATTTCGGAGACTTCAGGTGTGCAAAATGCAGTGGCCAGACTGATGGTTGGTGTGGGCAGATATGACCGCATCACCCCACTTCAGGCCCACTTGCATTGGCTGCCCGTTGCATCCCGAATGAGGTTCAAGGTACTGGTTTTAATTTACAAAACCCTCCATGGCTTGGAACCTGAATACCTGGTGGAGCAGATCTTCCAAAGGTCAACTGACATCTGACCCACCAGAACATTGCAGGCTTTCTCACTTCAGGTGGCCACACCCAGGGAGGCCAGGAGATCAATCACTCAAAACTGGGCCTTTTCCGTGGCTGGCCCCTTGCTTTGGAACAACTTACCAAGTGAGATTCGCCTTGCCCAGTCCCTGCCAGCCTTCAAAAAAGCGCTGAAGACCTTGCTTTTCAGAGAGGCATTTGGCAACCTTTAGGGTGTTTTCTAAAAAATATTATATTTTCCCCCCTTCCCCCAGCCATCTTGCCGATTATTATTACTTGTTTTATTTTGTTGTTGTTTTTTCTTTTTTATTGGTTTGATGTGCTTGATATCTGTTTATTATTGTTACATATTATTGCTGTTCACCAGCTAGACTTCCTTCAGGAAGGCAGGCAGTATAGAAATAAATAAATAAATAAATAAATAAATAAATAAATAAATAAATAAATAAACCACAACATGTGTTGGTTTGTGGTTCAGTTCATGGTTTAGTTTGTATAACCTGTTTTTCTGAAAACAAATCAAGTGCTCAATATTTTTTCACTAGTTTTCTTTTAATATGAGTAAAATGGATGTCCACCCCTCCCCCTGCTACTGTTGTCTTCAAGCCATCACTGTTGCTGTCACCAAGATCCTGAGAGCCTGCAGGCCTGGCTCTTTGCATGGAAGCTGGGCATGCTGCCTGTACACATGTGTCCACTTGTTAGCTGAGTAGCAGACGTGGCTTACAGACAAGGAGCTGTACTTAGCTGATAGGAGGGCACATGTGCACAGGCAGCAAAACCAGCTTCTGTGCAAGGAGCTGGGCTCCCTGCCTCTCAAGATGCCAGCAGAGGTGAAGGACAAGATATTAAGGTGAAGGGGCATAAACCCAAAATATGAATCAGGAACTAATTCATTTTTGGTATGTGTATGAAAGTGTGTGGATCATGCTTTATGGGTAGCCACAAACTATCATGAACTACTGCTGTTCCAGTTTGTGTCCATCTCTAGTTGTGAAAATTGAGGTGTTATTGGTTACTGATCCCCATTCTTTCAAAACAAAGCAAAAGCAAAGTGTTCTGCTTACATACTGTGCCATGGTGCTTAAAGCATTCTCTGAATTGTTTATAATTTATTCATGCAGACTACACATTGCTCCCACTCCCAGCGAGCTGGGTACTCATTTTACCAACCTCAGAAGGATAGAAGGCTGGGTCAACCATGAGATGGCTACCTGGGATTGAACCTCAGGTCATGAGCACAGTTACAGCTGTGGTACATCAGTTTGCCCACTGTGCTATGAGGCTCTTTAAGATGGATAAGAGATGTCTGAGATTTGCTTTGCTTAGTTTCTATCCATTTCAATGGAGTCTAGACTAGATAATTTTCCAAGGGATTGCAACATTCATCACCTTTATCAGTAACAGGCAAATAGCTGTCCTCCAGATGTTTTGTACTAGGGCCTGCTTACTTCCTGATTATTGGCCCTTCCAAATCCAGCTTCTGAGGGCTGCCATCTAAAATGTCCAGAAGATACTAAGTTGATCTGCATCAGAAATAAAGATCTGCCAGTGACATATATGGAGCCATTTTCCTTGCAGCGAGTACTGTAGGAATGAATGCTTTTCTTGGCATTTGAGATTGCTTTCTGGGTGCTTGAAAGATAAAATGCTGAAAAAGACACCAATCCCTCAAGAGTAGATGTATACAAGTGTGTAAAGAAATTAAATAGTTATTTGACTGTGCAAATAACTAGAGTGTACAAAAAAGTATTTGCATGATCACTTCAACTGTTTTGTTTTGTTTTTTTGCAATTTATTTATAGTTTTCAAACAAAAAAGTTATCAATCAAAGAAAAAGGAAAAAAACATTGGAGCAATTCTAATCTTCTCAAACAAAGTTTGCATCTCATCTTAACAGTGTATGATCCTTAACTATCTCAATTACTCATAAATTAAACAGGGAACTTAATTGTCTTGTAATATTCGGCTAAAAATTTGTAGAAATCATGCCATCTTTCTTCGAAGTCTTCATAGCATCCTTCTGGTTTCATTAGTGCTGAGATCTTGTCCATTTCTGCGCAGTTTAACACCTTCATAATTAACTGATCTTTGTCCGGAATATTGTCTGTCTTCCATAATTGTGCATACAACATTCTAGCTGCTGTGATAATATGAATTATTACAATTTTTTTGCTGTCACCAATATTTTGTTGTATCATAAATAATAAAAAAATCTCTGGTTTTAACTCAAGATTAATTAACATAGTTTGTAAAATAGTTTATTTTATTTTATTGTATTTCACATTTGTATACCGCGCCTATTCCCTCATAGGGGACTCAGGGCGGTTTACAACATGAGAGGATAAACCAACTAAAACAGCTAAAACATCAAAATACAAAACACAGAAAGGCAGGGCGATCAAGCAGGCCAGGGGGAAAGGGAAAAAAAATTGTACCATACACCAGTATTTTTTTAGCCCTCTTGCACACCCACCACATATGAAAAAAAGATCCCTGTCCTTTGTTACATTTCCAACAAACATCGGATATTTTATACATTTTAGCCAGCTTATCAGGTGTTAAATACCACCTATAAAACATTTTATAAAGATTTTCTTTAAATGCTATTGACTTAGTGATCTTTATATTAACCTTCCATAATTTTTCCCATTCATCTAACTGAATTTCTGACTTTAGATCCTGTGCCCAGCTTATCATACATTTTTTTACTATCTCATCTTCTACGTGTCTAGCTAATAACCAGCTATACATTTTTTAATTAACTTTTCATTAGAAGAAAAAATGATTTTATCCACCGCAACTTCTTGATTTGAGAAACTAAATTGCTTCAACTGTTGAACAAGTAATCTTCATGCAATTAACACTTTAAAATCAACTGTTTCTATAAAATTTTTACCTGTTGTTCAGTAGTAAGCAGAAAGGCATAAACTCACAGTTATAATGAAGAATCCAGTATTTATTGATTTTTTTAGTGTAATTTAAAACTATACCATGGAGGAGGTTTCTTTAGCAGTTCGGAGACCACAGAAGTCACCAACAATACAATTAGGCACTATGCATTCTACTTGATGACATTTGCTGTGCCCTTAGGGATGTTTTGAATTGTCTAAAGTGCACCTCATTTGTGCAAAGGATTATTGGTTAACCACACAAACCTAAGGATGTGCCCTTGCTGATAACCAAAGAGGAACAGTACTTATTCCACTACATCACCCAGACAATGAAAGATCAATTTCGTTTACCCTTGGCTTTCCCTATAGTAAATGAATTATTTATGGGAAGGGATAATCTTTGTTCTATTGATTGTGGGTTAACTAAATGAAAAAGAGTGGGTTCTTGGATTGTTTAGTGCACGGAAAACAAGACTAACGAGAAAAGCCAATTAGTTTTAAGAGAGCTGTTTGGCATAGAAGGGACCAGTGTTGTCCTGGTGGTAAACTTTATGTTTTTAAATGCAAATTACAACAGTGCTTTATTTTTGCCTTGTTAATTTTAGCAAACAATTGCATGCAGCATTCCCCCATGCACTACACAAGTGCCATGCCAGCATTATTCCATTCCAGATGTCTTAAGAGGGACTTTTTAAAGGAGAACTCTCAGATTGCTACATCAGACTGCTACTTCAGCTGCCTTCCATTTCCTGAGAATTCAGGACCAAAACTTTGGACTAGAAGGCAAATCCTTGAAATGTTGTTTGGTGAATCTTTGTGATGTCACTTAGGTGGCTCGATGTGATGTTACAGAGGTGAAATAGTAAAGGTTGGCAAGAAACTACTTCTGGGCCAGTTGACTATAGAAACTGACATGAAAAAGATCCAGATGCATGGGATTAGAATCTGGGCAAAATCCAGTTTGTCAACTAACATGACAATAGAGAGGGCGAGGAGAGTTATTTATTTATTTATATTAGCCTGTTGGATGAGCAGCAAAAAGTTCCTTGATGGCAGCTGCTGGAAAAGTGAAGTTGGGCACCCAGTCTTTTAACCTTGGCTGTGGAGCCCTGCTACCTCATTTAAAACAGATCACCATGCCCAGCCATGGGAGCACCCAATGGGTATGAGCTAGAGTTGAGGGGTGACTATAGACTTTCCCTCCTGTCCTGGCAGGGCCCTAACCCTAACCCACAACACACCAAAGGAGGAGAGTGCAGGTGAGAAGGTTGATTGAACTGCCACCCCCTCAAGTATACTAGTGGAGACTGCAGAGGTGGTGGTGGGTGGGCTGGATCCACAATTAGGGACACATGACTCTTTTGTCATGTCATGACAATTTCATCAATTACCCCTTCACACTGAGAGCATCGGCCATGTTCGGGCGCTATTGTAGTTTTATAAGCCTTTTAAAACATAATGTACCTGGGGTGTTTGCAATTCATTGTGTCATTCATTGACAGCATTTAGTAGCTAAAAATCTGAGTGCCAGATTGCATCAATCTCTTCAATTTGTCATAAATGCAATAAACAAGATCCGTATCAACACACTGAATTCTAGGTTATTTATACTGTTGTGTGAAGAAAATGATGAGGACATTCATTTATTACTCCTTCACACTGAAGTATGCTGGCTGTCAAATGGCTTATTTTTGAAAAGATTTTTTTCACTTTTTGAGATGGTTTTAGAGTTTTTGAATGCTAAAAATCCGATTTTGAAAGAAAATTTAATCAAATGCAAACCAGAAATTACTTATTTAACAGATTTGTTTACTAATTTAATAGGTTTAACTTGCAGTTACTATGTGACAGTCTGAATTTAATAAAAAACAAAGTGCATCATTGCAGCTCTTCTGGCCAGAATTAATCAAGCTTTAATGTAAAGTTGTCTATTAATGTTGTAAAATGTCCCTCAATTCCTTGTTCTCAATACTTGAACATGCCTTAATTTTACTGGACTATATATTATCCCTCATTACTGTAAGCCGCATTGGGTTCTTTTGCAAGGAGAAAGGTGGGGTAAAAATACTCTAAACTAAATAAATAAATATAAATTTTGGCATGTGCCCCAGCAAGGTGTCTGGAGCATATGCACCACTGCCCCCCCCCACATTGTAGCCCTGGAAGAAAGCAAGTGTTAAGCAAACATAATCCATTTAGGCCAGGTGTAGTATATGGGATCTCACATGGTTTCAGACTTGTTTAAATAAGCAGGCCAGGCAGGTGACGGTCACATATAAATTGTTTCTAAAACTGGTACAGAATGGGAAAAGCAGTGATGTGCATCTAAAGAAACCCCAGTCTCTTCATGCAGCTGTGGCATGTGGTCTGAAAACTTAAGTGAGATGTTAAGACCATCTGGAAAGGTATAGATAGGATGCTTTGCAGACGGGCACTGATATTGCTCCAATAACACTAATACTGATGGAAGTATTATTGTATTGCCTTTTTAAGGTTTTTACTGGGAGGGACGATTTTGGACTGGGATTGTGGTCAATCAATCCAATAGTATCAAACTGTACCCACTCGATCTCAGAATTTTGAAAAGAATTTTGCCTCTCAGTGCAAGTTGCCACCCTCCCTTCTTCTTTTTAGTTAGTCTAGACCAGTGGTGGTGAACCTTCGGCACTCCAGATGTTTTGGACCACAAATCCCACAGTCCTTTGTCATTGGCTCTCTAGGCTCAGAATTCTGGAAGTTGTGGTCCAAAACATCTGGAGTGCCAAAGGTTTGCCACCACTGGTCTAGACAATTAGAGCAATGCAATCCTTATATTTTGCTTCTGCAACACGGGAGCACAAGCTAAGAGCAAAGAAAATAGACTGGGGAGAGAACCAGTGAGTATATGCACTTGGGTCAATGGTGTTCTTGGTATCAAAGCAAAGAGTTGATTTACATCATAATTCATGACCACTTTCTTGTTGCCCAAACCCTTCTCAACAGTAGTTTAGGGGCTGCAGAACAATAACTTCCCTTGGATGATGTTTTCCATCCAGGAAGCTCTAGAATACTACATGTGCTATAAAACTTTGTTGGATGTAGGCTCTAGCTGAAATGACAGCAATGACACCTGGGCACCTGGTGGCACTGGCAGCAGTGAGAAGGGAAGAACTTTTTTTCCTTTCTCCTTGCTGCAGCCAAGCAAGGAGAAAGGGGGAAACTTTCTTCCCTCCTTGCCACCACTACTACTGGAAAACCACCTGAGGGGTGCCTGGCTGCCCGGTGGCAGTGTGGAGGGGAGAAATTTAAAAAAAACTTACTGCCCCATGCCCATTGTCTTCCTCGTCACTGCCACCGCAACAGCCATGGGCCAGCCACCCCTCCTGGCCTTTGAACCTCTGGGTTGGGTCCCAGGCACCAGATCAGAACTTTTGAACTTCCCGCTCCAACTTTCAATCTGCCACCAGGGACCTGAGTGGGAAATTCAAAGTCCCCACTTCACCCTTTTGGAGGGTGCCTGGCTGGCCTCTGGCCCTGAAATTGGCGAGAAGGAGGGTAGTTGGCATTGGCAGCGGTAAGTTTTATTTTAAATTTATTTTTAATTTTCCCCCTCCTTGCTCCCCCCACTGACCATCAACTGCAGATAACTGAATCCGCAGTTAGTGAATCAACAGATAAGGGCATTGTACTGTGTTTGGGGTGTGTGTGTGTGTGTGTGTGTGTGTGTCTGTCTGTCTGTCTGTCTGTCTGTCTGTCCAGGGCTGGCGCTATGGGGGGCGGGTTGGGGGGCGGTGGCTGGGGGGCAGGGTGGGGGCGGCCAGCAGTGGCAGTGGGCAGGGTGGCAGGGAGCAGCGGATGATGGGGAACAGTGATGGGCATGGGGGGCGAATGGCGATGGGCGGCGGGGGAATGGACGCGGTGGCCAGCGGCGGGGCGGCGGCGGTGGGGGGGCAGCAGGCTGGCCAGCACACCCTCTCCATTTTGGCGCCCTAGGCAACTTCCTAGTTCACCTTAATGGACTCGCCGGCCCTGTGTCTGTCTATCACGTTTATATTCCACCCATCTCATCAATTGGCTGCTCTGGATAGCTTACAGCATTCAACATAAATAATAACAAAAAAGACATACTAATAAGTCAAGGATACCAACAGGATATTCATATGTTCTGTATATCCATCACTGAAGTATGTTTGATGTCTATCTATAAATGAGAAGCTACTTTGTGCAAAATATAATGTAAAGCTACTTTGTGTGTGTGTGGGGGGGGGGAGAAAAACTTTCCATAAATATTTTGTAAAAGAATCTCAAAACATGATATGAAAGAAAACAATTGAGGGGCAGAAAAGCTTTTCTGTGAAAATAAAATAAGCAAAGTTTTCCTTTCCTACTTCATCCCAGCTCTTTGGAACTGTTGCATATTCCCTTCCAGGAAAAAAAGCCTTCAAAATTCACCAGGATCCTGTTGGACTACCTTGCTTGTCATAGCCTCACCCACCCTCACCAGTTTATGTTCTGATATACATCACTCATCTGAACATTCAGGAATGTATCCACTGCATTCATTCCTCTGAATTTCATATGAATATGTATTCTACATGTTCATGCTCATCAGCCCCATTCTTAAAAGCTCATGCATGTGTGTAAATGTGCTATACAAAAGTGCCAGGGAGGTTGTGAAATCTTTGGGTCCAACTCCAAATTCAACTCATTGCTACTAAGTACAAAGTCTGTCTTTGGTACTATATCCTGTTTCCCAACTTAACTCCTTATTAAAACAAGCTTTTTCCCCCGCAGAAAAGGTGGAGGGGCGTGTGGATTCCAAATTGAGGGTTGAGTCTAAGTCATTGTGGGAGGGGAAATATGTTGGGTCTGAATTGAGTCACTGGTGCAATATAAGTCTGACCTGAGAGACTTGACCTAACTTATTATGAATGAGTCCTAAAATATCATGGCATAGGACTGCCCAGTATGCTTCTTTAGGTGAGTTGAGATGCCCTTTGCAGGAGTGTGGTTTCAAACATAATCCCTAGTAACACACACACACACACACACACACACACACACACACACACACAAAGAGAGAGAGAGAGAGAGAGAGAGAGAGAGAGAGAGAGAGAGCCTTCCATGTGATATATGGGTTTCTGTTTAGCTGGGGGATGGGCAATGCAGAAATATGGCAGCTCTAAAATTCTAGATGACAGAAAGATTAAATAGAGTTTTCACTACTTCTGGTAATACTCAATTCAGTTTACACAAGACATAGGATTACTGACTTGATTCCTTTGAAAGTTCAAAAGAATTCTGCTCATGATGAGTTTTTTTTAAAAAAAGATAATATAATTTGCAGCTGTGCAAGACTTATTTTTGTGCAACACATAATATAAAAGGTGTTAAATTCTGCTTGTAGATTGATTTTTGTCTAAGGCTTGTCCCTGTGTATTTTGATGTGAAAGACTGGCCAAAATAAAATAAATCATTTTAAAGAAAAATGCAGTTCTAGTTTTATATTAAACTGTAAAGGCTGACAAAAATCTGTGTCTCTGCAGACAAAGAATTATTCGCTGATTAAATTTGCAAATAATTTGGTTTTGTTTACAGACACTGCACAAACAGAAAGAGAGATTCAATTTGTTGAATAAACGATTCTGGTGAATTATTCACATAGTTGTAATCACAAGTAATAATATTAAGCTAGAGAACGATGAGGGAGGGGAAATCCACACAGCACGACTTCCAGAAATTTCATTAAGCACATCACAAGATGATTCAAACAGAACAAGGCTTTACTGAGAAATTTAATCATGGAGAAATGATGTGGCAAATGGGTTGTCAAGGTATCATTTCAAATTGTCTGAATCAATAACACTGATACCAAAAGATGACCTATACTAATAATGCATTTCTCATATCACCATGGCAGCCAAACATCTATTCCCTTTCTATACTCTTGTGCCATTTTTATTTTATTTTGTTCTCCATGGAAACTGATTTAACAATTAATTTAATTTAATGCAATTATCTGAAATTAATTGAATTTACAGCTATGGTAACTACTGCTGCCACCACCACACTTTCCAATTTGAAATGTTGTGTTAAGGGCCTGCAGGCTCACTGAAGCACCAAATGCATAGGAAATGGCTGATGTATCAATATGGATGTATCCTACATGTATATTATGGTTGTTTTCAGTTTCAGCCCTCAGTTGGAGCTGGATGGCTCTCAGTGGCAGAGTGGAAGAGTTGAATCGAGTATGCAAACTATTGAAAACTGCTTTTTCACATGTGCAGATTGAAATTGTCTGTGAGGCAAGACTTGAAAGAGGCCAGATGCCACTGAGGGCCTTTCCACACACCCCCTAAGATCCGCTGGCCAATTAAATTCAGACCAGAGATCTTGAGGGTTCATTTCTCTTCCTGCGTCCCCACCCCTCCGCACTTCCTTGATCCTGTCTGCGTGAGGGGAGGGAGAAAAAAGGGGACAAAAGAATGCAGGCTCACCTCCGTTTGCCAGTCCAAGCCTCCCCGTCATGCTGATTCCTTCTCTTAAAGGGGCGGGAGGCAAAAAACAAACAAACAAACAAACAGAAGCGAGGAGAGCCCGGCACTCACCAGATTACGTCCAGATCTGGGGATTTTCACCCTCCAAGAGCAGGTACATGAAAAGTGCGCTGGGACGCGCTTAGGTGGGCGTGGTCGCACTCAATTTCCTGCAAACTCCAGTGCTGGTGGGGAAACAATTGTAAGCTCCGGAGCTGGCAGCCATTTGCGGCGAAGTTTAGGGGTCGTGTACAAATACCCTGAGTGAGCTAACCACGACTCTTGTCAAGATGGACGAGAGTCAAGCATATTCCCTTGTGCCAAAAGTGAAAGGAATGAGAGTGGAAGAAGAGAGCATGAAGGGAGCCGATCAGAAGAAATCAGAGGAAATAATGGGAAAAGAAGGAGCAATAGTTATGTGGTTCTTACTGATAAAGGAGCGGGAGGAGGAGAAAAGGAGGGAAAAGGTGGGAATCAAGAGAGTGCAACACAGGTTAATATGTGGGCTTTAGATCCAGTGGAATGGAGGATCTGTGTGTTCCTGAGAGACACATGGAAGTGACCCTGGAAGAGGTTGTTGTGGGAAGAAACTCTGAAGGGAGAGAAGAGGAGAGAACTCAGGCAAGACAGAGGTCCTGTATCTGGGGGGAGGGGGCTGCACTCTGTGGGTTGGGAAACCCCCACTCTTTGGGATGTGCAACTCTTCCTGCTTAGCCTGAGGTTTGCAGCTTTTTCATTTTTTCTGGACCTGATATTATCCATGGAGCTTCAGAATTTTAAACAAGCTATGTCTCTGCATCAAGATAACTTGGTGTGACCGTAGAAAAGACATTGGCTATATACACACACATTCAGATGTATAGACCATTTGGCCTTTGAAGATTACACTATAATCTAGGGCCAGTCACAGTCTCCAGTCCTTATGGGATTGCTGTGAGGATGAAGTGGGAAGGATATCTACAGATGACTTGAGCTCATTGAAAGAAATATTGGACATAGAAAGAAGAAAAGAATTGGGAGTTGGATTTATTTATTTATTTATTTATTTATTTATTTATTTATTTATTTACCCCACCTTTCTTCTCAAGCGGAACTAAAGTGGGTTACACTTTTACAACTGTCATGTAGTGGATCTGACATAACCAGGTGATGCCCAAAGTGATAATTCAGCTCTTTCATCCATCTCTCTCACACAGGTTACATAGTAATAAAAATAACTGCTAAAATTGCCCAAGGGCCTGTTTATATACACTCCCAGGATTTCCTTGTGGCCAGCCATTGGGTGGTTTAAACAGCCTGCTGGCCCCTGATTGGATAGGCCAGAATCCTACCCTTTTGTTATTTGCCAGCCTCAAGCTCCCACATCCTACACTTGTCTCTAATTGACTGTGCTTGGGAGCCTGATCAGTTTCTTCTTGGCTGGTGCTTGGCTGGAGCTAAGGTAATTTTGGATCCTTCTTCTCTATTACTCATATGCTCCAAAACTCAAGCAGTTCAATGATTACTCTAAGAACCCAACAACAACACAACAAATTAAAAACTTTAAAAACATCCTAATAAACTGTATTTTTCAAGTATTTAAATAGATATATTAAAATAGTTAATTAAAAACAGTTTTAAAATTTCTTAAAACACATTAAACATCACTAAATATAATCCCATTAAAACAGCAACAACTCATAGCCAATTACTGGGGGGGGGGGGAATCATGAAGTGACATGTCTTTATTTGCTTCCAAAAAGAGAGCAAAGAGGGGCTCAGCCTGGTCTCCCATGGTAGGTAGCTCCACAACATACTACCCTGTTTCCCTGAAAGTAAGACATCCCCCGAAAATAAGACCTACTTACAGTTTTGCCCCTAGCTGAAATATAAGGCATCCCCTGAAAATAAGACCTCTCTGATAAGGTCTCACCCGAACATAAGGCCTTCCCAATAATACGCCCCCCCCCCCCGAAGCTACCGTAGCTCTGGACTCTGGACCATAGCGTCAGGCGCTGCCACACAGCTCACTGTTGGCTGCAGTGCAGCCGGAGCATACAGTGAGGTCTATTTTAATCAGAGAGCCCACACCGCCTCCAGGAAAAACTGCCACCTGCTGGGTAACATATTGATAGTGATTACAAGAATTTGGGGAAAGCACTTGCTACATATACAAAGCATGTACAGTTGTTCAAAATCCTTTGGAGTACATTGTCTCAGCTACTTATTTCAAATGCAAATTATTTTATTGAGTGGCAAATGAGATGAAGGAACATTGCAATATTATGCAGAATTATTTTCCCCATATCAGCTTTTACAAATGATGTACATTTGACTAAATTTAAATTGGTACATTTCAGTAAGTCATAAAATCCAGAGCTTCAATCCTTCATGTGTCAGGAAACCAGAAAGTACCTAAAATTAAGGCATTCTGTTTGTTATTTTCCCCCTTTCAGTTAAAAATAAAAACAAAAGCTACTGCCCAACAAAAGCACATCACTTAAATGTCACCAGGAGAAATTAGGTTTTGAAGCTGCTTTGAATATTAAAAGCAAAGAGGCCAAACTTACATTCCTTGGGAGAGAAGTCCATAAAAAGTGGGGGCTGTTACTTAAAATGCCCTCAAACTATCATCTGATGTGAAGCATCTGAAGAAAGAAGCATTAACCAACATTAGAAATACTGAAGGGGAAAAAAATACCTCTATTAAAGGAGGACAGGATGCGGAAGAGAATGGATGGGAACAGGAAGGGGAGGAGAAAGCATTTTATTTATTTATTTATTTATTTATTTTTATTTAGCACCAAGCTTAATTCAAAGAACAGATCTAGGAGTTTTTTTCTGTTTTCTTTTTCATAAAAGATGTAAAATATTAACAAAAACAAGGAGAGAGGGAATAGTATGATTGGGGCCTTGTGCTTTTGGCAGAGAAGTATAAACAAGGCCATAACTTATATTTTAATCAAATTGTCCTTAGCTGTATACCTCATATTCTCATGACTAAACATTTGTTGAGGCTATGCATCTATCTATATCAATGGTACTAATTTATTTTGACCCTAATAGGGCTTTCAGGGTTAAGTTTGATATTTGACAACTGGTGAATTTGCATGGCTAAGTAGGGATTCAAACCCTGTTCTTTAGAATCCTAGTCTGCCATCCTGTCCAATACAACAGGGGCATGGTGTGGGGAGGGCAAGGGGATGGGGCACCCCAGGTGCAGCAATTAGGGGATGCCAAATTGCCTACCAGCCCCCGCCCCTGCCACCCACCATCTCCAACTCAGTGCCAATTACTCCCAAGGAGTGCCCAGTCTGCCCCTCCCTGCTGCTGCCACATTCAGCCTTGCCTCTTCAAACCTTGCCACTGCCCTGGCTGTGGGGGTGGCCAGGCTCAGCGCCCCATCTGCCTGGCGGCATGTGAACGGCTCTGGCACCGCCGCCACCACTGCCGCCGCCATTGTTACACCAGGCCATGGAGGGGGAGCAGGGGGCTTGCTGGCACAGGTTGCCACTGCTGCAGCTGGAGGCGGAGGGCACAGCTGAGGGGGAGCCACCAAGGGGCTGGCCGGGCATGGGGGCGGCTGCAGCCCTCCTCCTACCAGGCCCTGAGCAATGCCGTCTCCACCTTGGTGCACCTTGATGACTTCTACTGTGAGAAGATTGGAGCCGGCTTCTTCTCTGAGGTCTTCAAGGTGAGGCAGGGCAGCAGGGGTGGCGGGGCAGGGGATTGTCTTGATGGGGGCGGACATTACTGTGAGGGGGCAGGGGGATTGTCCTCCCTGGCTTGGAATTGCCCAGAGAGGGATTGGTGGGCTTGGCGGGGCAGCCTGGCTGAGCCTGCTGGCCTGCTTGCTAGTGGTGGGTGCCACTGCTGTGCCCTGCTCCATCTGAAGTGGGGGGGCTGGTGCCGTGGGAGTAGAGGATGCCCTCTGGGCAGCTTAGGCAAGCCGAGTGGGAGTGGTGGTGGGGGGCTCACTCTCCTGCATGTTGACCCCAGGAGGCGCAAAAACTGACTTTTGCCCTGGGCTCTCGAAGCCCTAGCTATGCCTCTGCACTACGCCACACCTGGAACTAGAACAGGCCCATTGAATTAATGGAAATTATGAAGGAACTGGCTTACTAAATCGCCACTCATTTAGTGGGCCTATTGTAGTTGGACCTGACTATGCTAAGGAATAGAATTTCAGCCATTGTGTGTTGCCTACAATAAGCAGCACACTGTTTTGATATGCATTTCATTTCCAGAACATCCATGGCCAGAAACCTATTGAGTATATATACATATACAAGAGGGAATCATTGAAGTTGCTGCTCCTAGTTGATGAGGAGCTGGTGGCATGTTGGTCTTACAATCAATCATGCATCCAAAATGTCCTCAGCATAAACCTGGCACCTTGAGCAACTAGGCAAAATTATCCCAAGTAATGTCTATGATCTCTCTTGTGTTCATATAAATATCTAATAGGATTTTGGCTCTTAAAAACATACAGCATTAAACTTACTCAACATTTTAAGGACCTAAAACCCCATTCTGAGATTTAAAAATTTGGTGAAGGAGGAATAATTTTTTGTTGTTGTAGCTAAAAGGCATGACAGTTACCTGAATTAATGCATGTTCACATAATTAAAGTTTTGTTTAAAAATTAGAATATAATGTGATGGCTTTCGTTTTTATGCCATTCTGTTTTCACTTGGCTGACAATGGGTATAACCAAGCTGCAACAAGCTCTTACTTGCAGAAGAGTAAATGAACCTGCAAACATCCTGAGAGTGAATTATCACACACTGTCATGCATCCCTTTCTTGCAGTACAGTCACTTTAATTTTATGGCTTCAGCTAATACATCGCTGCATTTCATTTTACTTAATGAGAAAAAAGCTCATTGGACCCAAAATCATTTTAAATGAACACTGTGAAACACTTATACTTTATATACTAGGAATCCCTGTGTACTTTAGAATTGACACAGGGCAACCCATTTGAACGAAATTGGTTTAACCTCATGGTACCTTGATCAAGACTCATAGAAAGTTTGTAAACAGTGAGGGACAAGAAACTGTTGTAACACACTTTGGCAGTCAGGTAACATTGGGATTGAGCCTTTGGGATAATAGCAATCATGCATGCACTAGCACTGGGTATCGGTGGAAGGGAGCTTTACAGCCTAATGTGATTGTTCTTTCCCACTAACTTCATTGCTAAAGTTCTTTCCCTGCCTCTGGCTTTTGAAACAAGCCCTTTCTGCCTTTTACCTGTTTGTTTTTTCTTCCATTGTTTTGTTGACAATTTTCTTTTCTTCCTTTGACCATCTTCTGAAGAGCAAGTATGAAAGGCTTCCTGTATACTAAGTTACATATTTGTATCTAATATTTACCATACAAGTGCTAGTTCTGCCTGCAGATCAGGGAGGGTTTTTGGTGAAACTGGGCTGATCCTTCCACATTTCTGTGTTTTTTCTAACTTTATACTCTGCTAGTTAAGTTATAACCAAATTCCTAGAAATTTATTTTTCCTCCAAAAATGCTCAGTATACCCCTTTCTCCTGAAAACTTCTCCCTTCCTCATGGTCCCAGCCTGTTGCCATCTGACTTTTTTCTCAATATATCTGTATTGTTTTCATCATTCCTCCTTATACACAAGGAAACTACCTTTCTTTCTTTCTTTCTTTCTTTCTTTCTTTCTTTCTTTCTTTCTTTCTTTCTTTCTTTCTTTCTTTCTTTCTTTCTTTCTTT